>OY757018.1:21906871-22266871 GCA_963580285.1 Lucinisca nassula
CCAAATTACAATGTGGGATCACCAATGGCTGAAAATCAAAGAAAACTTCCAAACTTAAGGCATCAGGGGACAGTTTCGCATTTGAGGGTGGACGTTTTTCAAAATATTATAGTAGGAGGGTCAATAATGGCATGGTTGCTCATAGAAATTGTGATATGTGGATATTTTTTGCCAATGTGGGCTTATTTGCTGAGTATCTGTACTTTTATGAAATGGAATACGAAACTAAAACCCCGGCTGTCTGGATGCTGTGCAAGTTCAAGGTGCAGCGGCATATCTGAATTCACGAAGGTAACTTTGGCACTAAAAAGTGGCTGCTTTTCAAAGAGGATTCCTGAAAAAGTTTACTGGTTATGGTATACTTTTCTGTCTATTTCTTTGCATGTGACTGAGTGTAAATGACATTTCAACAGGTGCCAAGTACTGGTGTTTTGGGAGTAAATTCACAGGATCTGTCAAAGTGAGGTGGAGTCATGATTTTTTGTATGTAAAAATTAGTGGGTGGGGTAAGTGAACTGCTGCTGCTGTCAGCCTATGCAAACTGAGAAGTGTTTCTTTGGTATTCTGTTTTGATTTCATGCATGTGTGGAGCAACTTAAAACCAAAACAGAAGTTATCGCTTTCTCCAGGAGTTGTTGATAACGATTAAAAAACTTGGTGTGACGCGGACAAAAAAGTGCTGCGATTAACTGTCCCCTGATGCCTTAAGGGAAAACGCCAAAAATTCAAGTCATCTTTAGGGGTCTTATTCACTGCAATTTGAAAAGCTTATTATTTGTCGAATGAGTACCCGCCATGTTTTTGTGCATCACACAGTCCATATTTAGGCAGGAAATGATACGCTGTAGGTACCGTATGATTGTCCGATTTAAAGCCGACAAACAGTTTTCTTACACCAGACTGCAGCCTGTGCCCTTAAACATTTTATTCACATACTGGGGATGGAAATATTGTTTATTTTCAAGGATTTGAATATTTTTACATCTAAATATGGCCTTAAAGAGTATAATTTAAGCTAGTTTGGCTTTGTTTTTGGTCATTTTTCCCAATTTTGAATGAATTTTCCATTGGGGAAATGGGCAAAATTTTACTGAAGTCAAAAATTTGGCTCTAGTCCACTCCACAGTGGCACAGGCATTCTATCAAGGATTAAAATCTACCAGAAAAAACAATTAACAGCATTCCAAGACAGTTCAACAGGAATATTTTAAACAAAAACAGTTGTAGAGCTTGGCAAGGGCGCACAGATGATATCGGTTTTGGTGAAAAGCTTGTACGGCATCGCAATGTGTGCGCTTGTCTGAAATTACACCGCATTGATTTTGCATGAGACCATTTAAATATTTTTCACAGGAGTACTTGATATGATATTTTGTCCATTTTTGCCCTAACCACCACTGTGTAAATGTTATGACCTGTCCCATGAGCCACATTCTGTGAAAAAATTATAGGTATTTCAGTAAAAATGACGAACAGTGCCATGACCACTATAGATGCAAAGGTTGCCTCATAAACAAATCTCAAATTTGTGCTGTGCAAATGTCCCAAAAGCCTATCCAGGTCCTTAATATTAACAACAATGTCCTTTTCAGCACTGTAAGACCTTCTGTGTGTCCAAGAATGTACTTTGGACACATTATTCTGATAGGATTCTTTCTCTTTTCCAGTCTGTAGCTAGTAACCTCAGAATACTCACCAGGTCTAGCTGCTAGTTGCTGATGACAGCACATGTGCAAGTTAAGAAGTTCTTCTTATCCAAGTAAGTGTAGTTTCTTGCAGCCAGAAAGTGTTTTCTTGTGCTGACTCCATTTTATATAGTGGAGAATGACAAGGCTAGTGCAATGTTACACTCCTCCCTGATCCTTTTATGGAGATCTTTTAGTCTGGGGCTCAGTTCTTACCTTGTAGTATGCCCCAGACTCAGAAAATAGTGCTTTGACTGTAACAAAAACACAGTAGAACCTTTCTCAAACACATTCAGAAATGAAATACCCTTTTTTGCAGTTTCTGGTATGCATAGTTGCTGTTTTATCATAACCTGTAGACTCTGTTTTGGTCGAAATTCAGCTTCAGTAGAAACCTTATGATTTTGATTGTTTTAGAGCCTGTCAGTATCTTTATCTAAGCCAGTTATCTGATAAGAAATGACACAACTGACTTAATTGGTTTGTTCTCTCCCTTTTTCTTACCTGCAGAGGGTGTCCACTTTAGACTCTGATCAGTAGCAAAGGGGAGATAATGAATATCTCAAAGGCCCAGTCATTTTAGGAAAATTTGGGGATTGGGGGTGGGTTCTTAAGTTTACGGCCCATGTCCACCAATTCAGTCATTTAGGGCCAGTGCTATCAGTTACATGTTTTACATCAAACATCACTGTTTGCATCCCTATTCACCACATTGCTGTGTATTATCAAATGACATCTCCAAAAAGCATCGTCCATCATGGACTTAGTGAGCAATTCTCCGAATTGAATTTGGCCGCTCTTCGATATTAATGAAATTCCAAAAGGGCTATGAAAGCAACAACATGTATCTTAGTCAACACTTTTTTATTTGTTTTTATTACAAATAAGCCAAATTACAATGTGGGATCACCAATGGCTGAAAATCAAAGAAAACTTCCAAACTTAAGGCATCAGGGGACAGTTTCGCATTTGAGGGTGGACGTTTTTCAAAATATTATAGTAGGAGGGTCAATAATGGCATGGTTGCTCATAGAAATTGTGATATGTGGATATTTTTTGCCAATGTGGGCTTATTTGCTGAGTATCTGTACTTTTATGAAATGGAATACGAAACTAAAACCCCGGCTGTCTGGATGCTGTGCAAGTTCAAGGTGCAGCGGCATATCTGAATTCACGAAGGTAACTTTGGCACTAAAAAGTGGCTGCTTTTCAAAGAGGATTCCTGAAAAAGTTTACTGGTTATGGTATACTTTTCTGTCTATTTCTTTGCATGTGACTGAGTGTAAATGACATTTCAACAGGTGCCAAGTACTGGTGTTTTGGGAGTAAATTCACAGGATCTGTCAAAGTGAGGTGGAGTCATGATTTTTTGTATGTAAAAATTAGTGGGTGGGGTAAGTGAACTGCTGCTGCTGTCAGCCTATGCAAACTGAGAAGTGTTTCTTTGGTATTCTGTTTTGATTTCATGCATGTGTGGAGCAACTTAAAACCAAAACAGAAGTTATCGCTTTCTCCAGGAGTTGTTGATAACGATTAAAAAACTTGGTGTGACGCGGACAAAAAAGTGCTGCGATTAACTGTCCCCTGATGCCTTAAGGGAAAACGCCAAAAATTCAAGTCATCTTTAGGGGTCTTATTCACTGCAATTTGAAAAGCTTATTATTTGTCGAATGAGTACCCGCCATGTTTTTGTGCATCACACAGTCCATATTTAGGCAGGAAATGATACGCTGTAGGTACCGTATGATTGTCCGATTTAAAGCCGACAAACAGTTTTCTTACACCAGACTGCAGCCTGTGCCCTTAAACATTTTATTCACATACTGGGGATGGAAATATTGTTTATTTTCAAGGATTTGAATATTTTTACATCTAAATATGGCCTTAAAGAGTATAATTTAAGCTAGTTTGGCTTTGTTTTTGGTCATTTTTCCCAATTTTGAATGAATTTTCCATTGGGGAAATGGGCAAAATTTTACTGAAGTCAAAAATTTGGCTCTAGTCCACTCCACAGTGGCACAGGCATTCTATCAAGGATTAAAATCTACCAGAAAAAACAATTAACAGCATTCCAAGACAGTTCAACAGGAATATTTTAAACAAAAACAGTTGTAGAGCTTGGCAAGGGCGCACAGATGATATCGGTTTTGGTGAAAAGCTTGTACGGCATCGCAATGTGTGCGCTTGTCTGAAATTACACCGCATTGATTTTGCATGAGACCATTTAAATATTTTTCACAGGAGTACTTGATATGATATTTTGTCCATTTTTGCCCTAACCACCACTGTGTAAATGTTATGACCTGTCCCATGAGCCACATTCTGTGAAAAAATTATAGGTATTTCAGTAAAAATGACGAACAGTGCCATGACCACTATAGATGCAAAGGTTGCCTCATAAACAAATCTCAAATTTGTGCTGTGCAAATGTCCCAAAAGCCTATCCAGGTCCTTAATATTAACAACAATGTCCTTTTCAGCACTGTAAGACCTTCTGTGTGTCCAAGAATGTACTTTGGACACATTATTCTGATAGGATTCTTTCTCTTTTCCAGTCTGTAGCTAGTAACCTCAGAATACTCACCAGGTCTAGCTGCTAGTTGCTGATGACAGCACATGTGCAAGTTAAGAAGTTCTTCTTATCCAAGTAAGTGTAGTTTCTTGCAGCCAGAAAGTGTTTTCTTGTGCTGACTCCATTTTATATAGTGGAGAATGACAAGGCTAGTGCAATGTTACACTCCTCCCGGATCCTTTTATGGAGATCTTTTAGTCTGGGGCTCAGTTCTTACCTTGTAGTATGCCCCAGACTCAGAAAATAGTGCTTTGACTGTAACAAAAACACAGTAGAACCTTTCTCAAACACATTCAGAAATGAAATACCCTTTTTTGCAGTTTCTGGTATGCATAGTTGCTGTTTTATCATAACCTGTAGACTCTGTTTTGGTCGAAATTCAGCTTCAGTAGAAACCTTATGATTTTGATTGTTTTAGAGCCTGTCAGTATCTTTATCTAAGCCAGTTATCTGATAAGAAATGACACAACTGACTTAATTGGTTTGTTCTCTCCCTTTTTCTTACCTGCAGAGGGTGTCCACTTTAGACTCTGATCAGTAGCAAAGGGGAGATAATGAATATCTCAAAGGCCCAGTCATTTTAGGAAAATTTGGGGATTGGGGGTGGGTTCTTAAGTTTACGGCCCATGTCCACCAATTCAGTCATTTAGGGCCAGTGCTATCAGTTACATGTTTTACATCAAACATCACTGTTTGCATCCCTATTCACCACATTGCTGTGTATTATCAAATGACATCTCCAAAAAGCATCGTCCATCATGGACTTAGTGAGCAATTCTCCGAATTGAATTTGGCCGCTCTTCGATATTAATGAAATTCCAAAAGGGCTATGAAAGCAACAACATGTATCTTAGTCAACACTTTTTTATTTGTTTTTATTACAAATAAGCCAAATTACAATGTGGGATCACCAATGGCTGAAAATCAAAGAAAACTTCCAAACTTAAGGCATCAGGGGACAGTTTCGCATTTGAGGGTGGACGTTTTTCAAAATATTATAGTAGGAGGGTCAATAATGGCATGGTTGCTCATAGAAATTGTGATATGTGGATATTTTTTGCCAATGTGGGCTTATTTGCTGAGTATCTGTACTTTTATGAAATGGAATACGAAACTAAAACCCCGGCTGTCTGGATGCTGTGCAAGTTCAAGGTGCAGCGGCATATCTGAATTCACGAAGGTAACTTTGGCACTAAAAAGTGGCTGCTTTTCAAAGAGGATTCCTGAAAAAGTTTACTGGTTATGGTATACTTTTCTGTCTATTTCTTTGCATGTGACTGAGTGTAAATGACATTTCAACAGGTGCCAAGTACTGGTGTTTTGGGAGTAAATTCACAGGATCTGTCAAAGTGAGGTGGAGTCATGATTTTTTGTATGTAAAAATTAGTGGGTGGGGTAAGTGAACTGCTGCTGCTGTCAGCCTATGCAAACTGAGAAGTGTTTCTTTGGTATTCTGTTTTGATTTCATGCATGTGTGGAGCAACTTAAAACCAAAACAGAAGTTATCGCTTTCTCCAGGAGTTGTTGATAACGATTAAAAAACTTGGTGTGACGCGGACAAAAAAGTGCTGCGATTAACTGTCCCCTGATGCCTTAAGGGAAAACGCCAAAAATTCAAGTCATCTTTAGGGGTCTTATTCACTGCAATTTGAAAAGCTTATTATTTGTCGAATGAGTACCCGCCATGTTTTTGTGCATCACACAGTCCATATTTAGGCAGGAAATGATACGCTGTAGGTACCGTATGATTGTCCGATTTAAAGCCGACAAACAGTTTTCTTACACCAGACTGCAGCCTGTGCCCTTAAACATTTTATTCACATACTGGGGATGGAAATATTGTTTATTTTCAAGGATTTGAATATTTTTACATCTAAATATGGCCTTAAAGAGTATAATTTAAGCTAGTTTGGCTTTGTTTTTGGTCATTTTTCCCAATTTTGAATGAATTTTCCATTGGGGAAATGGGCAAAATTTTACTGAAGTCAAAAATTTGGCTCTAGTCCACTCCACAGTGGCACAGGCATTCTATCAAGGATTAAAATCTACCAGAAAAAACAATTAACAGCATTCCAAGACAGTTCAACAGGAATATTTTAAACAAAAACAGTTGTAGAGCTTGGCAAGGGCGCACAGATGATATCGGTTTTGGTGAAAAGCTTGTACGGCATCGCAATGTGTGCGCTTGTCTGAAATTACACCGCATTGATTTTGCATGAGACCATTTAAATATTTTTCACAGGAGTACTTGATATGATATTTTGTCCATTTTTGCCCTAACCACCACTGTGTAAATGTTATGACCTGTCCCATGAGCCACATTCTGTGAAAAAATTATAGGTATTTCAGTAAAAATGACGAACAGTGCCATGACCACTATAGATGCAAAGGTTGCCTCATAAACAAATCTCAAATTTGTGCTGTGCAAATGTCCCAAAAGCCTATCCAGGTCCTTAATATTAACAACAATGTCCTTTTCAGCACTGTAAGACCTTCTGTGTGTCCAAGAATGTACTTTGGACACATTATTCTGATAGGATTCTTTCTCTTTTCCAGTCTGTAGCTAGTAACCTCAGAATACTCACCAGGTCTAGCTGCTAGTTGCTGATGACAGCACATGTGCAAGTTAAGAAGTTCTTCTTATCCAAGTAAGTGTAGTTTCTTGCAGCCAGAAAGTGTTTTCTTGTGCTGACTCCATTTTATATAGTGGAGAATGACAAGGCTAGTGCAATGTTACACTCCTCCCTGATCCTTTTATGGAGATCTTTTAGTCTGGGGCTCAGTTCTTACCTTGTAGTATGCCCCAGACTCAGAAAATAGTGCTTTGACTGTAACAAAAACACAGTAGAACCTTTCTCAAACACATTCAGAAATGAAATACCCTTTTTTGCAGTTTCTGGTATGCATAGTTGCTGTTTTATCATAACCTGTAGACTCTGTTTTGGTCGAAATTCAGCTTCAGTAGAAACCTTATGATTTTGATTGTTTTAGAGCCTGTCAGTATCTTTATCTAAGCCAGTTATCTGATAAGAAATGACACAACTGACTTAATTGGTTTGTTCTCTCCCTTTTTCTTACCTGCAGAGGGTGTCCACTTTAGACTCTGATCAGTAGCAAAGGGGAGATAATGAATATCTCAAAGGCCCAGTCATTTTAGGAAAATTTGGGGATTGGGGGTGGGTTCTTAAGTTTACGGCCCATGTCCACCAATTCAGTCATTTAGGGCCAGTGCTATCAGTTACATGTTTTACATCAAACATCACTGTTTGCATCCCTATTCACCACATTGCTGTGTATTATCAAATGACATCTCCAAAAAGCATCGTCCATCATGGACTTAGTGAGCAATTCTCCGAATTGAATTTGGCCGCTCTTCGATATTAATGAAATTCCAAAAGGGCTATGAAAGCAACAACATGTATCTTAGTCAACACTTTTTTATTTGTTTTTATTACAAATAAGCCAAATTACAATGTGGGATCACCAATGGCTGAAAATCAAAGAAAACTTCCAAACTTAAGGCATCAGGGGACAGTTTCGCATTTGAGGGTGGACGTTTTTCAAAATATTATAGTAGGAGGGTCAATAATGGCATGGTTGCTCATAGAAATTGTGATATGTGGATATTTTTTGCCAATGTGGGCTTATTTGCTGAGTATCTGTACTTTTATGAAATGGAATACGAAACTAAAACCCCGGCTGTCTGGATGCTGTGCAAGTTCAAGGTGCAGCGGCATATCTGAATTCACGAAGGTAACTTTGGCACTAAAAAGTGGCTGCTTTTCAAAGAGGATTCCTGAAAAAGTTTACTGGTTATGGTATACTTTTCTGTCTATTTCTTTGCATGTGACTGAGTGTAAATGACATTTCAACAGGTGCCAAGTACTGGTGTTTTGGGAGTAAATTCACAGGATCTGTCAAAGTGAGGTGGAGTCATGATTTTTTGTATGTAAAAATTAGTGGGTGGGGTAAGTGAACTGCTGCTGCTGTCAGCCTATGCAAACTGAGAAGTGTTTCTTTGGTATTCTGTTTTGATTTCATGCATGTGTGGAGCAACTTAAAACCAAAACAGAAGTTATCGCTTTCTCCAGGAGTTGTTGATAACGATTAAAAAACTTGGTGTGACGCGGACAAAAAAGTGCTGCGATTAACTGTCCCCTGATGCCTTAAGGGAAAACGCCAAAAATTCAAGTCATCTTTAGGGGTCTTATTCACTGCAATTTGAAAAGCTTATTATTTGTCGAATGAGTACCCGCCATGTTTTTGTGCATCACACAGTCCATATTTAGGCAGGAAATGATACGCTGTAGGTACCGTATGATTGTCCGATTTAAAGCCGACAAACAGTTTTCTTACACCAGACTGCAGCCTGTGCCCTTAAACATTTTATTCACATACTGGGGATGGAAATATTGTTTATTTTCAAGGATTTGAATATTTTTACATCTAAATATGGCCTTAAAGAGTATAATTTAAGCTAGTTTGGCTTTGTTTTTGGTCATTTTTCCCAATTTTGAATGAATTTTCCATTGGGGAAATGGGCAAAATTTTACTGAAGTCAAAAATTTGGCTCTAGTCCACTCCACAGTGGCACAGGCATTCTATCAAGGATTAAAATCTACCAGAAAAAACAATTAACAGCATTCCAAGACAGTTCAACAGGAATATTTTAAACAAAAACAGTTGTAGAGCTTGGCAAGGGCGCACAGATGATATCGGTTTTGGTGAAAAGCTTGTACGGCATCGCAATGTGTGCGCTTGTCTGAAATTACACCGCATTGATTTTGCATGAGACCATTTAAATATTTTTCACAGGAGTACTTGATATGATATTTTGTCCATTTTTGCCCTAACCACCACTGTGTAAATGTTATGACCTGTCCCATGAGCCACATTCTGTGAAAAAATTATAGGTATTTCAGTAAAAATGACGAACAGTGCCATGACCACTATAGATGCAAAGGTTGCCTCATAAACAAATCTCAAATTTGTGCTGTGCAAATGTCCCAAAAGCCTATCCAGGTCCTTAATATTAACAACAATGTCCTTTTCAGCACTGTAAGACCTTCTGTGTGTCCAAGAATGTACTTTGGACACATTATTCTGATAGGATTCTTTCTCTTTTCCAGTCTGTAGCTAGTAACCTCAGAATACTCACCAGGTCTAGCTGCTAGTTGCTGATGACAGCACATGTGCAAGTTAAGAAGTTCTTCTTATCCAAGTAAGTGTAGTTTCTTGCAGCCAGAAAGTGTTTTCTTGTGCTGACTCCATTTTATATAGTGGAGAATGACAAGGCTAGTGCAATGTTACACTCCTCCCTGATCCTTTTATGGAGATCTTTTAGTCTGGGGCTCAGTTCTTACCTTGTAGTATGCCCCAGACTCAGAAAATAGTGCTTTGACTGTAACAAAAACACAGTAGAACCTTTCTCAAACACATTCAGAAATGAAATACCCTTTTTTGCAGTTTCTGGTATGCATAGTTGCTGTTTTATCATAACCTGTAGACTCTGTTTTGGTCGAAATTCAGCTTCAGTAGAAACCTTATGATTTTGATTGTTTTAGAGCCTGTCAGTATCTTTATCTAAGCCAGTTATCTGATAAGAAATGACACAACTGACTTAATTGGTTTGTTCTCTCCCTTTTTCTTACCTGCAGAGGGTGTCCACTTTAGACTCTGATCAGTAGCAAAGGGGAGATAATGAATATCTCAAAGGCCCAGTCATTTTAGGAAAATTTGGGGATTGGGGGTGGGTTCTTAAGTTTACGGCCCATGTCCACCAATTCAGTCATTTAGGGCCAGTGCTATCAGTTACATGTTTTACATCAAACATCACTGTTTGCATCCCTATTCACCACATTGCTGTGTATTATCAAATGACATCTCCAAAAAGCATCGTCCATCATGGACTTAGTGAGCAATTCTCCGAATTGAATTTGGCCGCTCTTCGATATTAATGAAATTCCAAAAGGGCTATGAAAGCAACAACATGTATCTTAGTCAACACTTTTTTATTTGTTTTTATTACAAATAAGCCAAATTACAATGTGGGATCACCAATGGATGAAAATCAAAGAAAATTTCCAAACTTAAGGGAAAACGCCAAAAATTCAAGTCATCTTTAGGGGTCTTATTCACTGCAATTTGAAAAGCTTATTATTTGTCGAATGAGTACCCGCCATGTTTTTGTGCATCACACAGTCCATATTTAGGCAGGAAATGATACGCTGTAGGTACCGTATGATTGTCCGATTTAAAGCCGACAAACAGTTTTCTTACACCAGACTGCAGCCTGTGCCCTTAAACATTTTATTCACATACTGGGGATGGAAATATTGTTTATTTTCAAGGATTTGAATATTTTTACATCTAAATATGGCCTTAAAGAGTATAATTTAAGCTAGTTTGGCTTTGTTTTTGGTCATTTTTCCCAATTTTGAATGAATTTTCCATTGGGGAAATGGGCAAAATTTTACTGAAGTCAAAAATTTGGCTCTAGTCCACTCCACAGTGGCACAGGCATTCTATCAAGGATTAAAATCTACCAGAAAAAACAATTAACAGCATTCCAAGACAGTTCAACAGGAATATTTTAAACAAAAACAGTTGTAGAGCTTGGCAAGGGCGCACAGATGATATCGGTTTTGGTGAAAAGCTTGTACGGCATCGCAATGTGTGCGCTTGTCTGAAATTACACCGCATTGATTTTGCATGAGACCATTTAAATATTTTTCACAGGAGTACTTGATATGATATTTTGTCCATTTTTGCCCTAACCACCACTGTGTAAATGTTATGACCTGTCCCATGAGCCACATTCTGTGAAAAAATTATAGGTATTTCAGTAAAAATGACGAACAGTGCCATGACCACTATAGATGCAAAGGTTGCCTCATAAACAAATCTCAAATTTGTGCTGTGCAAATGTCCCAAAAGCCTATCCAGGTCCTTAATATTAACAACAATGTCCTTTTCAGCACTGTAAGACCTTCTGTGTGTCCAAGAATGTACTTTGGACACATTATTCTGATAGGATTCTTTCTCTTTTCCAGTCTGTAGCTAGTAACCTCAGAATACTCACCAGGTCTAGCTGCTAGTTGCTGATGACAGCACATGTGCAAGTTAAGAAGTTCTTCTTATCCAAGTAAGTGTAGTTTCTTGCAGCCAGAAAGTGTTTTCTTGTGCTGACTCCATTTTATATAGTGGAGAATGACAAGGCTAGTGCAATGTTACACTCCTCCCTGATCCTTTTATGGAGATCTTTTAGTCTGGGGCTCAGTTCTTACCTTGTAGTATGCCCCAGACTCAGAAAATAGTGCTTTGACTGTAACAAAAACACAGTAGAACCTTTCTCAAACACATTCAGAAATGAAATACCCTTTTTTGCAGTTTCTGGTATGCATAGTTGCTGTTTTATCATAACCTGTAGACTCTGTTTTGGTCGAAATTCAGCTTCAGTAGAAACCTTATGATTTTGATTGTTTTAGAGCCTGTCAGTATCTTTATCTAAGCCAGTTATCTGATAAGAAATGACACAACTGACTTAATTGGTTTGTTCTCTCCCTTTTTCTTACCTGCAGAGGGTGTCCACTTTAGACTCTGATCAGTAGCAAAGGGGAGATAATGAATATCTCAAAGGCCCAGTCATTTTAGGAAAATTTGGGGATTGGGGGTGGGTTCTTAAGTTTACGGCCCATGTCCACCAATTCAGTCATTTAGGGCCAGTGCTATCAGTTACATGTTTTACATCAAACATCACTGTTTGCATCCCTATTCACCACATTGCTGTGTATTATCAAATGACATCTCCAAAAAGCATCGTCCATCATGGACTTAGTGAGCAATTCTCCGAATTGAATTTGGCCGCTCTTCGATATTAATGAAATTCCAAAAGGGCTATGAAAGCAACAACATGTATCTTAGTCAACACTTTTTTATTTGTTTTTATTACAAATAAGCCAAATTACAATGTGGGATCACCAATGGCTGAAAATCAAAGAAAACTTCCAAACTTAAGGCATCAGGGGACAGTTTCGCATTTGAGGGTGGACGTTTTTCAAAATATTATAGTAGGAGGGTCAATAATGGCATGGTTGCTCATAGAAATTGTGATATGTGGATATTTTTTGCCAATGTGGGCTTATTTGCTGAGTATCTGTACTTTTATGAAATGGAATACGAAACTAAAACCCCGGCTGTCTGGATGCTGTGCAAGTTCAAGGTGCAGCGGCATATCTGAATTCACGAAGGTAACTTTGGCACTAAAAAGTGGCTGCTTTTCAAAGAGGATTCCTGAAAAAGTTTACTGGTTATGGTATACTTTTCTGTCTATTTCTTTGCATGTGACTGAGTGTAAATGACATTTCAACAGGTGCCAAGTACTGGTGTTTTGGGAGTAAATTCACAGGATCTGTCAAAGTGAGGTGGAGTCATGATTTTTTGTATGTAAAAATTAGTGGGTGGGGTAAGTGAACTGCTGCTGCTGTCAGCCTATGCAAACTGAGAAGTGTTTCTTTGGTATTCTGTTTTGATTTCATGCATGTGTGGAGCAACTTAAAACCAAAACAGAAGTTATCGCTTTCTCCAGGAGTTGTTGATAACGATTAAAAAACTTGGTGTGACGCGGACAAAAAAGTGCTGCGATTAACTGTCCCCTGATGCCTTAAGGGAAAACGCCAAAAATTCAAGTCATCTTTAGGGGTCTTATTCACTGCAATTTGAAAAGCTTATTATTTGTCGAATGAGTACCCGCCATGTTTTTGTGCATCACACAGTCCATATTTAGGCAGGAAATGATACGCTGTAGGTACCGTATGATTGTCCGATTTAAAGCCGACAAACAGTTTTCTTACACCAGACTGCAGCCTGTGCCCTTAAACATTTTATTCACATACTGGGGATGGAAATATTGTTTATTTTCAAGGATTTGAATATTTTTACATCTAAATATGGCCTTAAAGAGTATAATTTAAGCTAGTTTGGCTTTGTTTTTGGTCATTTTTCCCAATTTTGAATGAATTTTCCATTGGGGAAATGGGCAAAATTTTACTGAAGTCAAAAATTTGGCTCTAGTCCACTCCACAGTGGCACAGGCATTCTATCAAGGATTAAAATCTACCAGAAAAAACAATTAACAGCATTCCAAGACAGTTCAACAGGAATATTTTAAACAAAAACAGTTGTAGAGCTTGGCAAGGGCGCACAGATGATATCGGTTTTGGTGAAAAGCTTGTACGGCATCGCAATGTGTGCGCTTGTCTGAAATTACACCGCATTGATTTTGCATGAGACCATTTAAATATTTTTCACAGGAGTACTTGATATGATATTTTGTCCATTTTTGCCCTAACCACCACTGTGTAAATGTTATGACCTGTCCCATGAGCCACATTCTGTGAAAAAATTATAGGTATTTCAGTAAAAATGACGAACAGTGCCATGACCACTATAGATGCAAAGGTTGCCTCATAAACAAATCTCAAATTTGTGCTGTGCAAATGTCCCAAAAGCCTATCCAGGTCCTTAATATTAACAACAATGTCCTTTTCAGCACTGTAAGACCTTCTGTGTGTCCAAGAATGTACTTTGGACACATTATTCTGATAGGATTCTTTCTCTTTTCCAGTCTGTAGCTAGTAACCTCAGAATACTCACCAGGTCTAGCTGCTAGTTGCTGATGACAGCACATGTGCAAGTTAAGAAGTTCTTCTTATCCAAGTAAGTGTAGTTTCTTGCAGCCAGAAAGTGTTTTCTTGTGCTGACTCCATTTTATATAGTGGAGAATGACAAGGCTAGTGCAATGTTACACTCCTCCCTGATCCTTTTATGGAGATCTTTTAGTCTGGGGCTCAGTTCTTACCTTGTAGTATGCCCCAGACTCAGAAAATAGTGCTTTGACTGTAACAAAAACACAGTAGAACCTTTCTCAAACACATTCAGAAATGAAATACCCTTTTTTGCAGTTTCTGGTATGCATAGTTGCTGTTTTATCATAACCTGTAGACTCTGTTTTGGTCGAAATTCAGCTTCAGTAGAAACCTTATGATTTTGATTGTTTTAGAGCCTGTCAGTATCTTTATCTAAGCCAGTAATCTGATAAGAAATGACACAACTGACTTAATTGGTTTGTTCTCTCCCTTTTTCTTACCTGCAGAGGGTGTCCACTTTAGACTCTGATCAGTAGCAAAGGGGAGATAATGAATATCTCAAAGGCCCAGTCATTTTAGGAAAATTTGGGGATTGGGGGTGGGTTCTTAAGTTTACGGCCCATGTCCACCAATTCAGTCATTTAGGGCCAGTGCTATCAGTTACATGTTTTACATCAAACATCACTGTTTGCATCCCTATTCACCACATTGCTGTGTATTATCAAATGACATCTCCAAAAAGCATCGTCCATCATGGACTTAGTGAGCAATTCTCCGAATTGAATTTGGCCGCTCTTCGATATTAATGAAATTCCAAAAGGGCTATGAAAGCAACAACATGTATCTTAGTCAACACTTTTTTATTTGTTTTTATTACAAATAAGCCAAATTACAATGTGGGATCACCAATGGCTGAAAATCAAAGAAAACTTCCAAACTTAAGGCATCAGGGGACAGTTTCGCATTTGAGGGTGGACGTTTTTCAAAATATTATAGTAGGAGGGTCAATAATGGCATGGTTGCTCATAGAAATTGTGATATGTGGATATTTTTTGCCAATGTGGGCTTATTTGCTGAGTATCTGTACTTTTATGAAATGGAATACGAAACTAAAACCCCGGCTGTCTGGATGCTGTGCAAGTTCAAGGTGCAGCGGCATATCTGAATTCACGAAGGTAACTTTGGCACTAAAAAGTGGCTGCTTTTCAAAGAGGATTCCTGAAAAAGTTTACTGGTTATGGTATACTTTTCTGTCTATTTCTTTGCATGTGACTGAGTGTAAATGACATTTCAACAGGTGCCAAGTACTGGTGTTTTGGGAGTAAATTCACAGGATCTGTCAAAGTGAGGTGGAGTCATGATTTTTTGTATGTAAAAATTAGTGGGTGGGGTAAGTGAACTGCTGCTGCTGTCAGCCTATGCAAACTGAGAAGTGTTTCTTTGGTATTCTGTTTTGATTTCATGCATGTGTGGAGCAACTTAAAACCAAAACAGAAGTTATCGCTTTCTCCAGGAGTTGTTGATAACGATTAAAAAACTTGGTGTGACGCGGACAAAAAAGTGCTGCGATTAACTGTCCCCTGATGCCTTAAGGGAAAACGCCAAAAATTCAAGTCATCTTTAGGGGTCTTATTCACTGCAATTTGAAAAGCTTATTATTTGTCGAATGAGTACCCGCCATGTTTTTGTGCATCACACAGTCCATATTTAGGCAGGAAATGATACGCTGTAGGTACCGTATGATTGTCCGATTTAAAGCCGACAAACAGTTTTCTTACACCAGACTGCAGCCTGTGCCCTTAAACATTTTATTCACATACTGGGGATGGAAATATTGTTTATTTTCAAGGATTTGAATATTTTTACATCTAAATATGGCCTTAAAGAGTATAATTTAAGCTAGTTTGGCTTTGTTTTTGGTCATTTTTCCCAATTTTGAATGAATTTTCCATTGGGGAAATGGGCAAAATTTTACTGAAGTCAAAAATTTGGCTCTAGTCCACTCCACAGTGGCACAGGCATTCTATCAAGGATTAAAATCTACCAGAAAAAACAATTAACAGCATTCCAAGACAGTTCAACAGGAATATTTTAAACAAAAACAGTTGTAGAGCTTGGCAAGGGCGCACAGATGATATCGGTTTTGGTGAAAAGCTTGTACGGCATCGCAATGTGTGCGCTTGTCTGAAATTACACCGCATTGATTTTGCATGAGACCATTTAAATATTTTTCACAGGAGTACTTGATATGATATTTTGTCCATTTTTGCCCTAACCACCACTGTGTAAATGTTATGACCTGTCCCATGAGCCACATTCTGTGAAAAAATTATAGGTATTTCAGTAAAAATGACGAACAGTGCCATGACCACTATAGATGCAAAGGTTGCCTCATAAACAAATCTCAAATTTGTGCTGTGCAAATGTCCCAAAAGCCTATCCAGGTCCTTAATATTAACAACAATGTCCTTTTCAGCACTGTAAGACCTTCTGTGTGTCCAAGAATGTACTTTGGACACATTATTCTGATAGGATTCTTTCTCTTTTCCAGTCTGTAGCTAGTAACCTCAGAATACTCACCAGGTCTAGCTGCTAGTTGCTGATGACAGCACATGTGCAAGTTAAGAAGTTCTTCTTATCCAAGTAAGTGTAGTTTCTTGCAGCCAGAAAGTGTTTTCTTGTGCTGACTCCATTTTATATAGTGGAGAATGACAAGGCTAGTGCAATGTTACACTCCTCCCTGATCCTTTTATGGAGATCTTTTAGTCTGGGGCTCAGTTCTTACCTTGTAGTATGCCCCAGACTCAGAAAATAGTGCTTTGACTGTAACAAAAACACAGTAGAACCTTTCTCAAACACATTCAGAAATGAAATACCCTTTTTTGCAGTTTCTGGTATGCATAGTTGCTGTTTTATCATAACCTGTAGACTCTGTTTTGGTCGAAATTCAGCTTCAGTAGAAACCTTATGATTTTGATTGTTTTAGAGCCTGTCAGTATCTTTATCTAAGCCAGTTATCTGATAAGAAATGACACAACTGACTTAATTGGTTTGTTCTCTCCCTTTTTCTTACCTGCAGAGGGTGTCCACTTTAGACTCTGATCAGTAGCAAAGGGGAGATAATGAATATCTCAAAGGCCCAGTCATTTTAGGAAAATTTGGGGATTGGGGGTGGGTTCTTAAGTTTACGGCCCATGTCCACCAATTCAGTCATTTAGGGCCAGTGCTATCAGTTACATGTTTTACATCAAACATCACTGTTTGCATCCCTATTCACCACATTGCTGTGTATTATCAAATGACATCTCCAAAAAGCATCGTCCATCATGGACTTAGTGAGCAATTCTCCGAATTGAATTTGGCCGCTCTTCGATATTAATGAAATTCCAAAAGGGCTATGAAAGCAACAACATGTATCTTAGTCAACACTTTTTTATTTGTTTTTATTACAAATAAGCCAAATTACAATGTGGGATCACCAATGGCTGAAAATCAAAGAAAACTTCCAAACTTAAGGGAAAACGCCAAAAATTCAAGTCATCTTTAGGGGTCTTATTCACTGCAATTTGAAAAGCTTATTATTTGTCGAATGAGTACCCGCCATGTTTTTGTGCATCACACAGTCCATATTTAGGCAGGAAATGATACGCTGTAGGTACCGTATGATTGTCCGATTTAAAGCCGACAAACAGTTTTCTTACACCAGACTGCAGCCTGTGCCCTTAAACATTTTATTCACATACTGGGGATGGAAATATTGTTTATTTTCAAGGATTTGAATATTTTTACATCTAAATATGGCCTTAAAGAGTATAATTTAAGCTAGTTTGGCTTTGTTTTTGGTCATTTTTCCCAATTTTGAATGAATTTTCCATTGGGGAAATGGGCAAAATTTTACTGAAGTCAAAAATTTGGCTCTAGTCCACTCCACAGTGGCACAGGCATTCTATCAAGGATTAAAATCTACCAGAAAAAACAATTAACAGCATTCCAAGACAGTTCAACAGGAATATTTTAAACAAAAACAGTTGTAGAGCTTGGCAAGGGCGCACAGATGATATCGGTTTTGGTGAAAAGCTTGTACGGCATCGCAATGTGTGCGCTTGTCTGAAATTACACCGCATTGATTTTGCATGAGACCATTTAAATATTTTTCACAGGAGTACTTGATATGATATTTTGTCCATTTTTGCCCTAACCACCACTGTGTAAATGTTATGACCTGTCCCATGAGCCACATTCTGTGAAAAAATTATAGGTATTTCAGTAAAAATGACGAACAGTGCCATGACCACTATAGATGCAAAGGTTGCCTCATAAACAAATCTCAAATTTGTGCTGTGCAAATGTCCCAAAAGCCTATCCAGGTCCTTAATATTAACAACAATGTCCTTTTCAGCACTGTAAGACCTTCTGTGTGTCCAAGAATGTACTTTGGACACATTATTCTGATAGGATTCTTTCTCTTTTCCAGTCTGTAGCTAGTAACCTCAGAATACTCACCAGGTCTAGCTGCTAGTTGCTGATGACAGCACATGTGCAAGTTAAGAAGTTCTTCTTATCCAAGTAAGTGTAGTTTCTTGCAGCCAGAAAGTGTTTTCTTGTGCTGACTCCATTTTATATAGTGGAGAATGACAAGGCTAGTGCAATGTTACACTCCTCCCTGATCCTTTTATGGAGATCTTTTAGTCTGGGGCTCAGTTCTTACCTTGTAGTATGCCCCAGACTCAGAAAATAGTGCTTTGACTGTAACAAAAACACAGTAGAACCTTTCTCAAACACATTCAGAAATGAAATACCCTTTTTTGCAGTTTCTGGTATGCATAGTTGCTGTTTTATCATAACCTGTAGACTCTGTTTTGGTCGAAATTCAGCTTCAGTAGAAACCTTATGATTTTGATTGTTTTAGAGCCTGTCAGTATCTTTATCTAAGCCAGTTATCTGATAAGAAATGACACAACTGACTTAATTGGTTTGTTCTCTCCCTTTTTCTTACCTGCAGAGGGTGTCCACTTTAGACTCTGATCAGTAGCAAAGGGGAGATAATGAATATCTCAAAGGCCCAGTCATTTTAGGAAAATTTGGGGATTGGGGGTGGGTTCTTAAGTTTACGGCCCATGTCCACCAATTCAGTCATTTAGGGCCAGTGCTATCAGTTACATGTTTTACATCAAACATCACTGTTTGCATCCCTATTCACCACATTGCTGTGTATTATCAAATGACATCTCCAAAAAGCATCGTCCATCATGGACTTAGTGAGCAATTCTCCGAATTGAATTTGGCCGCTCTTCGATATTAATGAAATTCCAAAAGGGCTATGAAAGCAACAACATGTATCTTAGTCAACACTTTTTTATTTGTTTTTATTACAAATAAGCCAAATTACAATGTGGGATCACCAATGGCTGAAAATCAAAGAAAACTTCCAAACTTAAGGGAAAACGCCAAAAATTCAAGTCATCTTTAGGGGTCTTATTCACTGCAATTTGAAAAGCTTATTATTTGTCGAATGAGTACCCGCCATGTTTTTGTGCATCACACAGTCCATATTTAGGCAGGAAATGATACGCTGTAGGTACCGTATGATTGTCCGATTTAAAGCCGACAAACAGTTTTCTTACACCAGACTGCAGCCTGTGCCCTTAAACATTTTATTCACATACTGGGGATGGAAATATTGTTTATTTTCAAGGATTTGAATATTTTTACATCTAAATATGGCCTTAAAGAGTATAATTTAAGCTAGTTTGGCTTTGTTTTTGGTCATTTTTCCCAATTTTGAATGAATTTTCCATTGGGGAAATGGGCAAAATTTTACTGAAGTCAAAAATTTGGCTCTAGTCCACTCCACAGTGGCACAGGCATTCTATCAAGGATTAAAATCTACCAGAAAAAACAATTAACAGCATTCCAAGACAGTTCAACAGGAATATTTTAAACAAAAACAGTTGTAGAGCTTGGCAAGGGCGCACAGATGATATCGGTTTTGGTGAAAAGCTTGTACGGCATCGCAATGTGTGCGCTTGTCTGAAATTACACCGCATTGATTTTGCATGAGACCATTTAAATATTTTTCACAGGAGTACTTGATATGATATTTTGTCCATTTTTGCCCTAACCACCACTGTGTAAATGTTATGACCTGTCCCATGAGCCACATTCTGTGAAAAAATTATAGGTATTTCAGTAAAAATGACGAACAGTGCCATGACCACTATAGATGCAAAGGTTGCCTCATAAACAAATCTCAAATTTGTGCTGTGCAAATGTCCCAAAAGCCTATCCAGGTCCTTAATATTAACAACAATGTCCTTTTCAGCACTGTAAGACCTTCTGTGTGTCCAAGAATGTACTTTGGACACATTATTCTGATAGGATTCTTTCTCTTTTCCAGTCTGTAGCTAGTAACCTCAGAATACTCACCAGGTCTAGCTGCTAGTTGCTGATGACAGCACATGTGCAAGTTAAGAAGTTCTTCTTATCCAAGTAAGTGTAGTTTCTTGCAGCCAGAAAGTGTTTTCTTGTGCTGACTCCATTTTATATAGTGGAGAATGACAAGGCTAGTGCAATGTTACACTCCTCCCTGATCCTTTTATGGAGATCTTTTAGTCTGGGGCTCAGTTCTTACCTTGTAGTATGCCCCAGACTCAGAAAATAGTGCTTTGACTGTAACAAAAACACAGTAGAACCTTTCTCAAACACATTCAGAAATGAAATACCCTTTTTTGCAGTTTCTGGTATGCATAGTTGCTGTTTTATCATAACCTGTAGACTCTGTTTTGGTCGAAATTCAGCTTCAGTAGAAACCTTATGATTTTGATTGTTTTAGAGCCTGTCAGTATCTTTATCTAAGCCAGTTATCTGATAAGAAATGACACAACTGACTTAATTGGTTTGTTCTCTCCCTTTTTCTTACCTGCAGAGGGTGTCCACTTTAGACTCTGATCAGTAGCAAAGGGGAGATAATGAATATCTCAAAGGCCCAGTCATTTTAGGAAAATTTGGGGATTGGGGGTGGGTTCTTAAGTTTACGGCCCATGTCCACCAATTCAGTCATTTAGGGCCAGTGCTATCAGTTACATGTTTTACATCAAACATCACTGTTTGCATCCCTATTCACCACATTGCTGTGTATTATCAAATGACATCTCCAAAAAGCATCGTCCATCATGGACTTAGTGAGCAATTCTCCGAATTGAATTTGGCCGCTCTTCGATATTAATGAAATTCCAAAAGGGCTATGAAAGCAACAACATGTATCTTAGTCAACACTTTTTTATTTGTTTTTATTACAAATAAGCCAAATTACAATGTGGGATCACCAATGGCTGAAAATCAAAGAAAACTTCCAAACTTAAGGCATCAGGGGACAGTTTCGCATTTGAGGGTGGACGTTTTTCAAAATATTATAGTAGGAGGGTCAATAATGGCATGGTTGCTCATAGAAATTGTGATATGTGGATATTTTTTGCCAATGTGGGCTTATTTGCTGAGTATCTGTACTTTTATGAAATGGAATACGAAACTAAAACCCCGGCTGTCTGGATGCTGTGCAAGTTCAAGGTGCAGCGGCATATCTGAATTCACGAAGGTAACTTTGGCACTAAAAAGTGGCTGCTTTTCAAAGAGGATTCCTGAAAAAGTTTACTGGTTATGGTATACTTTTCTGTCTATTTCTTTGCATGTGACTGAGTGTAAATGACATTTCAACAGGTGCCAAGTACTGGTGTTTTGGGAGTAAATTCACAGGATCTGTCAAAGTGAGGTGGAGTCATGATTTTTTGTATGTAAAAATTAGTGGGTGGGGTAAGTGAACTGCTGCTGCTGTCAGCCTATGCAAACTGAGAAGTGTTTCTTTGGTATTCTGTTTTGATTTCATGCATGTGTGGAGCAACTTAAAACCAAAACAGAAGTTATCGCTTTCTCCAGGAGTTGTTGATAACGATTAAAAAACTTGGTGTGACGCGGACAAAAAAGTGCTGCGATTAACTGTCCCCTGATGCCTTAAGGGAAAACGCCAAAAATTCAAGTCATCTTTAGGGGTCTTATTCACTGCAATTTGAAAAGCTTATTATTTGTCGAATGAGTACCCGCCATGTTTTTGTGCATCACACAGTCCATATTTAGGCAGGAAATGATACGCTGTAGGTACCGTATGATTGTCCGATTTAAAGCCGACAAACAGTTTTCTTACACCAGACTGCAGCCTGTGCCCTTAAACATTTTATTCACATACTGGGGATGGAAATATTGTTTATTTTCAAGGATTTGAATATTTTTACATCTAAATATGGCCTTAAAGAGTATAATTTAAGCTAGTTTGGCTTTGTTTTTGGTCATTTTTCCCAATTTTGAATGAATTTTCCATTGGGGAAATGGGCAAAATTTTACTGAAGTCAAAAATTTGGCTCTAGTCCACTCCACAGTGGCACAGGCATTCTATCAAGGATTAAAATCTACCAGAAAAAACAATTAACAGCATTCCAAGACAGTTCAACAGGAATATTTTAAACAAAAACAGTTGTAGAGCTTGGCAAGGGCGCACAGATGATATCGGTTTTGGTGAAAAGCTTGTACAGCATCGCAATGTGTGCGCTTGTCTGAAATTACACCGCATTGATTTTGCATGAGACCATTTAAATA
Source organism: Lucinisca nassula (assembly GCA_963580285.1). Taxonomy (NCBI): domain Eukaryota; kingdom Metazoa; phylum Mollusca; class Bivalvia; order Lucinida; family Lucinidae; genus Lucinisca; species Lucinisca nassula. Next base: position 21,929,422 of record OY757018.1, read on the forward strand.
TTTTTCACAGGAGTACTTGATATGATATTTTGTCCATTTTTGCCCTAACCACCACTGTGTAAATGTTATGACCTGTCCCATGAGCCACATTCTGTGAAAAAATTATAGGTATTTCAGTAAAAATGACGAACAGTGCCATGACCACTATAGATGCAAAGGTTGCCTCATAAACAAATCTCAAATTTGTGCTGTGCAAATGTCCCAAAAGCCTATCCAGGTCCTTAATATTAACAACAATGTCCTTTTCAGCACTGTAAGACCTTCTGTGTGTCCAAGAATGTACTTTGGACACATTATTCTGATAGGATTCTTTCTCTTTTCCAGTCTGTAGCTAGTAACCTCAGAATACTCACCAGGTCTAGCTGCTAGTTGCTGATGACAGCACATGTGCAAGTTAAGAAGTTCTTCTTATCCAAGTAAGTGTAGTTTCTTGCAGCCAGAAAGTGTTTTCTTGTGCTGACTCCATTTTATATAGTGGAGAATGACAAGGCTAGTGCAATGTTACACTCCTCCCTGATCCTTTTATGGAGATCTTTTAGTCTGGGGCTCAGTTCTTACCTTGTAGTATGCCCCAGACTCAGAAAATAGTGCTTTGACTGTAACAAAAACACAGTAGAACCTTTCTCAAACACATTCAGAAATGAAATACCCTTTTTTGCAGTTTCTGGTATGCATAGTTGCTGTTTTATCATAACCTGTAGACTCTGTTTTGGTCGAAATTCAGCTTCAGTAGAAACCTTATGATTTTGATTGTTTTAGAGCCTGTCAGTATCTTTATCTAAGCCAGTTATCTGATAAGAAATGACACAACTGACTTAATTGGTTTGTTCTCTCCCTTTTTCTTACCTGCAGAGGGTGTCCACTTTAGACTCTGATCAGTAGCAAAGGGGAGATAATGAATATCTCAAAGGCCCAGTCATTTTAGGAAAATTTGGGGATTGGGGGTGGGTTCTTAAGTTTACGGCCCATGTCCACCAATTCAGTCATTTAGGGCCAGTGCTATCAGTTACATGTTTTACATCAAACATCACTGTTTGCATCCCTATTCACCACATTGCTGTGTATTATCAAATGACATCTCCAAAAAGCATCGTCCATCATGGACTTAGTGAGCAATTCTCCGAATTGAATTTGGCCGCTCTTCGATATTAATGAAATTCCAAAAGGGCTATGAAAGCAACAACATGTATCTTAGTCAACACTTTTTTATTTGTTTTTATTACAAATAAGCCAAATTACAATGTGGGATCACCAATGGCTGAAAATCAAAGAAAACTTCCAAACTTAAGGCATCAGGGGACAGTTTCGCATTTGAGGGTGGACGTTTTTCAAAATATTATAGTAGGAGGGTCAATAATGGCATGGTTGCTCATAGAAATTGTGATATGTGGATATTTTTTGCCAATGTGGGCTTATTTGCTGAGTATCTGTACTTTTATGAAATGGAATACGAAACTAAAACCCCGGCTGTCTGGATGCTGTGCAAGTTCAAGGTGCAGCGGCATATCTGAATTCACGAAGGTAACTTTGGCACTAAAAAGTGGCTGCTTTTCAAAGAGGATTCCTGAAAAAGTTTACTGGTTATGGTATACTTTTCTGTCTATTTCTTTGCATGTGACTGAGTGTAAATGACATTTCAACAGGTGCCAAGTACTGGTGTTTTGGGAGTAAATTCACAGGATCTGTCAAAGTGAGGTGGAGTCATGATTTTTTGTATGTAAAAATTAGTGGGTGGGGTAAGTGAACTGCTGCTGCTGTCAGCCTATGCAAACTGAGAAGTGTTTCTTTGGTATTCTGTTTTGATTTCATGCATGTGTGGAGCAACTTAAAACCAAAACAGAAGTTATCGCTTTCTCCAGGAGTTGTTGATAACGATTAAAAAACTTGGTGTGACGCGGACAAAAAAGTGCTGCGATTAACTGTCCCCTGATGCCTTAAGGGAAAACGCCAAAAATTCAAGTCATCTTTAGGGGTCTTATTCACTGCAATTTGAAAAGCTTATTATTTGTCGAATGAGTACCCGCCATGTTTTTGTGCATCACACAGTCCATATTTAGGCAGGAAATGATACGCTGTAGGTACCGTATGATTGTCCGATTTAAAGCCGACAAACAGTTTTCTTACACCAGACTGCAGCCTGTGCCCTTAAACATTTTATTCACATACTGGGGATGGAAATATTGTTTATTTTCAAGGATTTGAATATTTTTACATCTAAATATGGCCTTAAAGAGTATAATTTAAGCTAGTTTGGCTTTGTTTTTGGTCATTTTTCCCAATTTTGAATGAATTTTCCATTGGGGAAATGGGCAAAATTTTACTGAAGTCAAAAATTTGGCTCTAGTCCACTCCACAGTGGCACAGGCATTCTATCAAGGATTAAAATCTACCAGAAAAAACAATTAACAGCATTCCAAGACAGTTCAACAGGAATATTTTAAACAAAAACAGTTGTAGAGCTTGGCAAGGGCGCACAGATGATATCGGTTTTGGTGAAAAGCTTGTACGGCATCGCAATGTGTGCGCTTGTCTGAAATTACACCGCATTGATTTTGCATGAGACCATTTAAATATTTTTCACAGGAGTACTTGATATGATATTTTGTCCATTTTTGCCCTAACCACCACTGTGTAAATGTTATGACCTGTCCCATGAGCCACATTCTGTGAAAAAATTATAGGTATTTCAGTAAAAATGACGAACAGTGCCATGACCACTATAGATGCAAAGGTTGCCTCATAAACAAATCTCAAATTTGTGCTGTGCAAATGTCCCAAAAGCCTATCCAGGTCCTTAATATTAACAACAATGTCCTTTTCAGCACTGTAAGACCTTCTGTGTGTCCAAGAATGTACTTTGGACACATTATTCTGATAGGATTCTTTCTCTTTTCCAGTCTGTAGCTAGTAACCTCAGAATACTCACCAGGTCTAGCTGCTAGTTGCTGATGACAGCACATGTGCAAGTTAAGAAGTTCTTCTTATCCAAGTAAGTGTAGTTTCTTGCAGCCAGAAAGTGTTTTCTTGTGCTGACTCCATTTTATATAGTGGAGAATGACAAGGCTAGTGCAATGTTACACTCCTCCCTGATCCTTTTATGGAGATCTTTTAGTCTGGGGCTCAGTTCTTACCTTGTAGTATGCCCCAGACTCAGAAAATAGTGCTTTGACTGTAACAAAAACACAGTAGAACCTTTCTCAAACACATTCAGAAATGAAATACCCTTTTTTGCAGTTTCTGGTATGCATAGTTGCTGTTTTATCATAACCTGTAGACTCTGTTTTGGTCGAAATTCAGCTTCAGTAGAAACCTTATGATTTTGATTGTTTTAGAGCCTGTCAGTATCTTTATCTAAGCCAGTTATCTGATAAGAAATGACACAACTGACTTAATTGGTTTGTTCTCTCCCTTTTTCTTACCTGCAGAGGGTGTCCACTTTAGACTCTGATCAGTAGCAAAGGGGAGATAATGAATATCTCAAAGGCCCAGTCATTTTAGGAAAATTTGGGGATTGGGGGTGGGTTCTTAAGTTTACGGCCCATGTCCACCAATTCAGTCATTTAGGGCCAGTGCTATCAGTTACATGTTTTACATCAAACATCACTGTTTGCATCCCTATTCACCACATTGCTGTGTATTATCAAATGACATCTCCAAAAAGCATCGTCCATCATGGACTTAGTGAGCAATTCTCCGAATTGAATTTGGCCGCTCTTCGATATTAATGAAATTCCAAAAGGGCTATGAAAGCAACAACATGTATCTTAGTCAACACTTTTTTATTTGTTTTTATTACAAATAAGCCAAATTACAATGTGGGATCACCAATGGCTGAAAATCAAAGAAAACTTCCAAACTTAAGGGAAAACGCCAAAAATTCAAGTCATCTTTAGGGGTCTTATTCACTGCAATTTGAAAAGCTTATTATTTGTCGAATGAGTACCCGCCATGTTTTTGTGCATCACACAGTCCATATTTAGGCAGGAAATGATACGCTGTAGGTACCGTATGATTGTCCGATTTAAAGCCGACAAACAGTTTTCTTACACCAGACTGCAGCCTGTGCCCTTAAACATTTTATTCACATACTGGGGATGGAAATATTGTTTATTTTCAAGGATTTGAATATTTTTACATCTAAATATGGCCTTAAAGAATATAATTTAAGCTAGTTTGGCTTTGTTTTTGGTCATTTTTCCCAATTTTGAATGAATTTTCCATTGGGGAAATGGGCAAAATTTTACTGAAGTCAAAAATTTGGCTCTAGTCCACTCCACAGTGGCACAGGCATTCTATCAAGGATTAAAATCTACCAGAAAAAACAATTAACAGCATTCCAAGACAGTTCAACAGGAATATTTTAAACAAAAACAGTTGTAGAGCTTGGCAAGGGCGCACAGATGATATCGGTTTTGGTGAAAAGCTTGTACGGCATCGCAATGTGTGCGCTTGTCTGAAATTACACCGCATTGATTTTGCATGAGACCATTTAAATATTTTTCACAGGAGTACTTGATATGATATTTTGTCCATTTTTGCCCTAACCACCACTGTGTAAATGTTATGACCTGTCCCATGAGCCACATTCTGTGAAAAAATTATAGGTATTTCAGTAAAAATGACGAACAGTGCCATGACCACTATAGATGCAAAGGTTGCCTCATAAACAAATCTCAAATTTGTGCTGTGCAAATGTCCCAAAAGCCTATCCAGGTCCTTAATATTAACAACAATGTCCTTTTCAGCACTGTAAGACCTTCTGTGTGTCCAAGAATGTACTTTGGACACATTATTCTGATAGGATTCTTTCTCTTTTCCAGTCTGTAGCTAGTAACCTCAGAATACTCACCAGGTCTAGCTGCTAGTTGCTGATGACAGCACATGTGCAAGTTAAGAAGTTCTTCTTATCCAAGTAAGTGTAGTTTCTTGCAGCCAGAAAGTGTTTTCTTGTGCTGACTCCATTTTATATAGTGGAGAATGACAAGGCTAGTGCAATGTTACACTCCTCCCTGATCCTTTTATGGAGATCTTTTAGTCTGGGGCTCAGTTCTTACCTTGTAGTATGCCCCAGACTCAGAAAATAGTGCTTTGACTGTAACAAAAACACAGTAGAACCTTTCTCAAACACATTCAGAAATGAAATACCCTTTTTTGCAGTTTCTGGTATGCATAGTTGCTGTTTTATCATAACCTGTAGACTCTGTTTTGGTCGAAATTCAGCTTCAGTAGAAACCTTATGATTTTGATTGTTTTAGAGCCTGTCAGTATCTTTATCTAAGCCAGTTATCTGATAAGAAATGACACAACTGACTTAATTGGTTTGTTCTCTCCCTTTTTCTTACCTGCAGAGGGTGTCCACTTTAGACTCTGATCAGTAGCAAAGGGGAGATAATGAATATCTCAAAGGCCCAGTCATTTTAGGAAAATTTGGGGATTGGGGGTGGGTTCTTAAGTTTACGGCCCATGTCCACCAATTCAGTCATTTAGGGCCAGTGCTATCAGTTACATGTTTTACATCAAACATCACTGTTTGCATCCCTATTCACCACATTGCTGTGTATTATCAAATGACATCTCCAAAAAGCATCGTCCATCATGGACTTAGTGAGCAATTCTCCGAATTGAATTTGGCCGCTCTTCGATATTAATGAAATTCCAAAAGGGCTATGAAAGCAACAACATGTATCTTAGTCAACACTTTTTTATTTGTTTTTATTACAAATAAGCCAAATTACAATGTGGGATCACCAATGGCTGAAAATCAAAGAAAACTTCCAAACTTAAGGCATCAGGGGACAGTTTCGCATTTGAGGGTGGACGTTTTTCAAAATATTATAGTAGGAGGGTCAATAATGGCATGGTTGCTCATAGAAATTGTGATATGTGGATATTTTTTGCCAATGTGGGCTTATTTGCTGAGTATCTGTACTTTTATGAAATGGAATACGAAACTAAAACCCCGGCTGTCTGGATGCTGTGCAAGTTCAAGGTGCAGCGGCATATCTGAATTCACGAAGGTAACTTTGGCACTAAAAAGTGGCTGCTTTTCAAAGAGGATTCCTGAAAAAGTTTACTGGTTATGGTATACTTTTCTGTCTATTTCTTTGCATGTGACTGAGTGTAAATGACATTTCAACAGGTGCCAAGTACTGGTGTTTTGGGAGTAAATTCACAGGATCTGTCAAAGTGAGGTGGAGTCATGATTTTTTGTATGTAAAAATTAGTGGGTGGGGTAAGTGAACTGCTGCTGCTGTCAGCCTATGCAAACTGAGAAGTGTTTCTTTGGTATTCTGTTTTGATTTCATGCATGTGTGGAGCAACTTAAAACCAAAACAGAAGTTATCGCTTTCTCCAGGAGTTGTTGATAACGATTAAAAAACTTGGTGTGACGCGGACAAAAAAGTGCTGCGATTAACTGTCCCCTGATGCCTTAAGGGAAAACGCCAAAAATTCAAGTCATCTTTAGGGGTCTTATTCACTGCAATTTGAAAAGCTTATTATTTGTCGAATGAGTACCCGCCATGTTTTTGTGCATCACACAGTCCATATTTAGGCAGGAAATGATACGCTGTAGGTACCGTATGATTGTCCGATTTAAAGCCGACAAACAGTTTTCTTACACCAGACTGCAGCCTGTGCCCTTAAACATTTTATTCACATACTGGGGATGGAAATATTGTTTATTTTCAAGGATTTGAATATTTTTACATCTAAATATGGCCTTAAAGAGTATAATTTAAGCTAGTTTGGCTTTGTTTTTGGTCATTTTTCCCAATTTTGAATGAATTTTCCATTGGGGAAATGGGCAAAATTTTACTGAAGTCAAAAATTTGGCTCTAGTCCACTCCACAGTGGCACAGGCATTCTATCAAGGATTAAAATCTACCAGAAAAAACAATTAACAGCATTCCAAGACAGTTCAACAGGAATATTTTAAACAAAAACAGTTGTAGAGCTTGGCAAGGGCGCACAGATGATATCGGTTTTGGTGAAAAGCTTGTACGGCATCGCAATGTGTGCGCTTGTCTGAAATTACACCGCATTGATTTTGCATGAGACCATTTAAATATTTTTCACAGGAGTACTTGATATGATATTTTGTCCATTTTTGCCCTAACCACCACTGTGTAAATGTTATGACCTGTCCCATGAGCCACATTCTGTGAAAAAATTATAGGTATTTCAGTAAAAATGACGAACAGTGCCATGACCACTATAGATGCAAAGGTTGCCTCATAAACAAATCTCAAATTTGTGCTGTGCAAATGTCCCAAAAGCCTATCCAGGTCCTTAATATTAACAACAATGTCCTTTTCAGCACTGTAAGACCTTCTGTGTGTCCAAGAATGTACTTTGGACACATTATTCTGATAGGATTCTTTCTCTTTTCCAGTCTGTAGCTAGTAACCTCAGAATACTCACCAGGTCTAGCTGCTAGTTGCTGATGACAGCACATGTGCAAGTTAAGAAGTTCTTCTTATCCAAGTAAGTGTAGTTTCTTGCAGCCAGAAAGTGTTTTCTTGTGCTGACTCCATTTTATATAGTGGAGAATGACAAGGCTAGTGCAATGTTACACTCCTCCCTGATCCTTTTATGGAGATCTTTTAGTCTGGGGCTCAGTTCTTACCTTGTAGTATGCCCCAGACTCAGAAAATAGTGCTTTGACTGTAACAAAAACACAGTAGAACCTTTCTCAAACACATTCAGAAATGAAATACCCTTTTTTGCAGTTTCTGGTATGCATAGTTGCTGTTTTATCATAACCTGTAGACTCTGTTTTGGTCGAAATTCAGCTTCAGTAGAAACCTTATGATTTTGATTGTTTTAGAGCCTGTCAGTATCTTTATCTAAGCCAGTTATCTGATAAGAAATGACACAACTGACTTAATTGGTTTGTTCTCTCCCTTTTTCTTACCTGCAGAGGGTGTCCACTTTAGACTCTGATCAGTAGCAAAGGGGAGATAATGAATATCTCAAAGGCCCAGTCATTTTAGGAAAATTTGGGGATTGGGGGTGGGTTCTTAAGTTTACGGCCCATGTCCACCAATTCAGTCATTTAGGGCCAGTGCTATCAGTTACATGTTTTACATCAAACATCACTGTTTGCATCCCTATTCACCACATTGCTGTGTATTATCAAATGACATCTCCAAAAAGCATCGTCCATCATGGACTTAGTGAGCAATTCTCCGAATTGAATTTGGCCGCTCTTCGATATTAATGAAATTCCAAAAGGGCTATGAAAGCAACAACATGTATCTTAGTCAACACTTTTTTATTTGTTTTTATTACAAATAAGCCAAATTACAATGTGGGATCACCAATGGCTGAAAATCAAAGAAAACTTCCAAACTTAAGGGAAAACGCCAAAAATTCAAGTCATCTTTAGGGGTCTTATTCACTGCAATTTGAAAAGCTTATTATTTGTCGAATGAGTACCCGCCATGTTTTTGTGCATCACACAGTCCATATTTAGGCAGGAAATGATACGCTGTAGGTACCGTATGATTGTCCGATTTAAAGCCGACAAACAGTTTTCTTACACCAGACTGCAGCCTGTGCCCTTAAACATTTTATTCACATACTGGGGATGGAAATATTGTTTATTTTCAAGGATTTGAATATTTTTACATCTAAATATGGCCTTAAAGAGTATAATTTAAGCTAGTTTGGCTTTGTTTTTGGTCATTTTTCCCAATTTTGAATGAATTTTCCATTGGGGAAATGGGCAAAATTTTACTGAAGTCAAAAATTTGGCTCTAGTCCACTCCACAGTGGCACAGGCATTCTATCAAGGATTAAAATCTACCAGAAAAAACAATTAACAGCATTCCAAGACAGTTCAACAGGAATATTTTAAACAAAAACAGTTGTAGAGCTTGGCAAGGGCGCACAGATGATATCGGTTTTGGTGAAAAGCTTGTACGGCATCGCAATGTGTGCGCTTGTCTGAAATTACACCGCATTGATTTTGCATGAGACCATTTAAATATTTTTCACAGGAGTACTTGATATGATATTTTGTCCATTTTTGCCCTAACCACCACTGTGTAAATGTTATGACCTGTCCCATGAGCCACATTCTGTGAAAAAATTATAGGTATTTCAGTAAAAATGACGAACAGTGCCATGACCACTATAGATGCAAAGGTTGCCTCATAAACAAATCTCAAATTTGTGCTGTGCAAATGTCCCAAAAGCCTATCCAGGTCCTTAATATTAACAACAATGTCCTTTTCAGCACTGTAAGACCTTCTGTGTGTCCAAGAATGTACTTTGGACACATTATTCTGATAGGATTCTTTCTCTTTTCCAGTCTGTAGCTAGTAACCTCAGAATACTCACCAGGTCTAGCTGCTAGTTGCTGATGACAGCACATGTGCAAGTTAAGAAGTTCTTCTTATCCAAGTAAGTGTAGTTTCTTGCAGCCAGAAAGTGTTTTCTTGTGCTGACTCCATTTTATATAGTGGAGAATGACAAGGCTAGTGCAATGTTACACTCCTCCCTGATCCTTTTATGGAGATCTTTTAGTCTGGGGCTCAGTTCTTACCTTGTAGTATGCCCCAGACTCAGAAAATAGTGCTTTGACTGTAACAAAAACACAGTAGAACCTTTCTCAAACACATTCAGAAATGAAATACCCTTTTTTGCAGTTTCTGGTATGCATAGTTGCTGTTTTATCATAACCTGTAGACTCTGTTTTGGTCGAAATTCAGCTTCAGTAGAAACCTTATGATTTTGATTGTTTTAGAGCCTGTCAGTATCTTTATCTAAGCCAGTTATCTGATAAGAAATGACACAACTGACTTAATTGGTTTGTTCTCTCCCTTTTTCTTACCTGCAGAGGGTGTCCACTTTAGACTCTGATCAGTAGCAAAGGGGAGATAATGAATATCTCAAAGGCCCAGTCATTTTAGGAAAATTTGGGGATTGGGGGTGGGTTCTTAAGTTTACGGCCCATGTCCACCAATTCAGTCATTTAGGGCCAGTGCTATCAGTTACATGTTTTACATCAAACATCACTGTTTGCATCCCTATTCACCACATTGCTGTGTATTATCAAATGACATCTCCAAAAAGCATCGTCCATCATGGACTTAGTGAGCAATTCTCCGAATTGAATTTGGCCGCTCTTCGATATTAATGAAATTCCAAAAGGGCTATGAAAGCAACAACATGTATCTTAGTCAACACTTTTTTATTTGTTTTTATTACAAATAAGCCAAATTACAATGTGGGATCACCAATGGCTGAAAATCAAAGAAAACTTCCAAACTTAAGGCATCAGGGGACAGTTTCGCATTTGAGGGTGGACGTTTTTCAAAATATTATAGTAGGAGGGTCAATAATGGCATGGTTGCTCATAGAAATTGTGATATGTGGATATTTTTTGCCAATGTGGGCTTATTTGCTGAGTATCTGTACTTTTATGAAATGGAATACGAAACTAAAACCCCGGCTGTCTGGATGCTGTGCAAGTTCAAGGTGCAGCGGCATATCTGAATTCACGAAGGTAACTTTGGCACTAAAAAGTGGCTGCTTTTCAAAGAGGATTCCTGAAAAAGTTTACTGGTTATGGTATACTTTTCTGTCTATTTCTTTGCATGTGACTGAGTGTAAATGACATTTCAACAGGTGCCAAGTACTGGTGTTTTGGGAGTAAATTCACAGGATCTGTCAAAGTGAGGTGGAGTCATGATTTTTTGTATGTAAAAATTAGTGGGTGGGGTAAGTGAACTGCTGCTGCTGTCAGCCTATGCAAACTGAGAAGTGTTTCTTTGGTATTCTGTTTTGATTTCATGCATGTGTGGAGCAACTTAAAACCAAAACAGAAGTTATCGCTTTCTCCAGGAGTTGTTGATAACGATTAAAAAACTTGGTGTGACGCGGACAAAAAAGTGCTGCGATTAACTGTCCCCTGATGCCTTAAGGGAAAACGCCAAAAATTCAAGTCATCTTTAGGGGTCTTATTCACTGCAATTTGAAAAGCTTATTATTTGTCGAATGAGTACCCGCCATGTTTTTGTGCATCACACAGTCCATATTTAGGCAGGAAATGATACGCTGTAGGTACCGTATGATTGTCCGATTTAAAGCCGACAAACAGTTTTCTTACACCAGACTGCAGCCTGTGCCCTTAAACATTTTATTCACATACTGGGGATGGAAATATTGTTTATTTTCAAGGATTTGAATATTTTTACATCTAAATATGGCCTTAAAGAGTATAATTTAAGCTAGTTTGGCTTTGTTTTTGGTCATTTTTCCCAATTTTGAATGAATTTTCCATTGGGGAAATGGGCAAAATTTTACTGAAGTCAAAAATTTGGCTCTAGTCCACTCCACAGTGGCACAGGCATTCTATCAAGGATTAAAATCTACCAGAAAAAACAATTAACAGCATTCCAAGACAGTTCAACAGGAATATTTTAAACAAAAACAGTTGTAGAGCTTGGCAAGGGCGCACAGATGATATCGGTTTTGGTGAAAAGCTTGTACGGCATCGCAATGTGTGCGCTTGTCTGAAATTACACCGCATTGATTTTGCATGAGACCATTTAAATATTTTTCACAGGAGTACTTGATATGATATTTTGTCCATTTTTGCCCTAACCACCACTGTGTAAATGTTATGACCTGTCCCATGAGCCACATTCTGTGAAAAAATTATAGGTATTTCAGTAAAAATGACGAACAGTGCCATGACCACTATAGATGCAAAGGTTGCCTCATAAACAAATCTCAAATTTGTGCTGTGCAAATGTCCCAAAAGCCTATCCAGGTCCTTAATATTAACAACAATGTCCTTTTCAGCACTGTAAGACCTTCTGTGTGTCCAAGAATGTACTTTGGACACATTATTCTGATAGGATTCTTTCTCTTTTCCAGTCTGTAGCTAGTAACCTCAGAATACTCACCAGGTCTAGCTGCTAGTTGCTGATGACAGCACATGTGCAAGTTAAGAAGTTCTTCTTATCCAAGTAAGTGTAGTTTCTTGCAGCCAGAAAGTGTTTTCTTGTGCTGACTCCATTTTATATAGTGGAGAATGACAAGGCTAGTGCAATGTTACACTCCTCCCTGATCCTTTTATGGAGATCTTTTAGTCTGGGGCTCAGTTCTTACCTTGTAGTATGCCCCAGACTCAGAAAATAGTGCTTTGACTGTAACAAAAACACAGTAGAACCTTTCTCAAACACATTCAGAAATGAAATACCCTTTTTTGCAGTTTCTGGTATGCATAGTTGCTGTTTTATCATAACCTGTAGACTCTGTTTTGGTCGAAATTCAGCTTCAGTAGAAACCTTATGATTTTGATTGTTTTAGAGCCTGTCAGTATCTTTATCTAAGCCAGTTATCTGATAAGAAATGACACAACTGACTTAATTGGTTTGTTCTCTCCCTTTTTCTTACCTGCAGAGGGTGTCCACTTTAGACTCTGATCAGTAGCAAAGGGGAGATAATGAATATCTCAAAGGCCCAGTCATTTTAGGAAAATTTGGGGATTGGGGGTGGGTTCTTAAGTTTACGGCCCATGTCCACCAATTCAGTCATTTAGGGCCAGTGCTATCAGTTACATGTTTTACATCAAACATCACTGTTTGCATCCCTATTCACCACATTGCTGTGTATTATCAAATGACATCTCCAAAAAGCATCGTCCATCATGGACTTAGTGAGCAATTCTCCGAATTGAATTTGGCCGCTCTTCGATATTAATGAAATTCCAAAAGGGCTATGAAAGCAACAACATGTATCTTAGTCAACACTTTTTTATTTGTTTTTATTACAAATAAGCCAAATTACAATGTGGGATCACCAATGGCTGAAAATCAAAGAAAACTTCCAAACTTAAGGCATCAGGGGACAGTTTCGCATTTGAGGGTGGACGTTTTTCAAAATATTATAGTAGGAGGGTCAATAATGGCATGGTTGCTCATAGAAATTGTGATATGTGGATATTTTTTGCCAATGTGGGCTTATTTGCTGAGTATCTGTACTTTTATGAAATGGAATACGAAACTAAAACCCCGGCTGTCTGGATGCTGTGCAAGTTCAAGGTGCAGCGGCATATCTGAATTCACGAAGGTAACTTTGGCACTAAAAAGTGGCTGCTTTTCAAAGAGGATTCCTGAAAAAGTTTACTGGTTATGGTATACTTTTCTGTCTATTTCTTTGCATGTGACTGAGTGTAAATGACATTTCAACAGGTGCCAAGTACTGGTGTTTTGGGAGTAAATTCACAGGATCTGTCAAAGTGAGGTGGAGTCATGATTTTTTGTATGTAAAAATTAGTGGGTGGGGTAAGTGAACTGCTGCTGCTGTCAGCCTATGCAAACTGAGAAGTGTTTCTTTGGTATTCTGTTTTGATTTCATGCATGTGTGGAGCAACTTAAAACCAAAACAGAAGTTATCGCTTTCTCCAGGAGTTGTTGATAACGATTAAAAAACTTGGTGTGACGCGGACAAAAAAGTGCTGCGATTAACTGTCCCCTGATGCCTTAAGGGAAAACGCCAAAAATTCAAGTCATCTTTAGGGGTCTTATTCACTGCAATTTGAAAAGCTTATTATTTGTCGAATGAGTACCCGCCATGTTTTTGTGCATCACACAGTCCATATTTAGGCAGGAAATGATACGCTGTAGGTACCGTATGATTGTCCGATTTAAAGCCGACAAACAGTTTTCTTACACCAGACTGCAGCCTGTGCCCTTAAACATTTTATTCACATACTGGGGATGGAAATATTGTTTATTTTCAAGGATTTGAATATTTTTACATCTAAATATGGCCTTAAAGAGTATAATTTAAGCTAGTTTGGCTTTGTTTTTGGTCATTTTTCCCAATTTTGAATGAATTTTCCATTGGGGAAATGGGCAAAATTTTACTGAAGTCAAAAATTTGGCTCTAGTCCACTCCACAGTGGCACAGGCATTCTATCAAGGATTAAAATCTACCAGAAAAAACAATTAACAGCATTCCAAGACAGTTCAACAGGAATATTTTAAACAAAAACAGTTGTAGAGCTTGGCAAGGGCGCACAGATGATATCGGTTTTGGTGAAAAGCTTGTACGGCATCGCAATGTGTGCGCTTGTCTGAAATTACACCGCATTGATTTTGCATGAGACCATTTAAATATTTTTCACAGGAGTACTTGATATGATATTTTGTCCATTTTTGCCCTAACCACCACTGTGTAAATGTTATGACCTGTCCCATGAGCCACATTCTGTGAAAAAATTATAGGTATTTCAGTAAAAATGACGAACAGTGCCATGACCACTATAGATGCAAAGGTTGCCTCATAAACAAATCTCAAATTTGTGCTGTGCAAATGTCCCAAAAGCCTATCCAGGTCCTTAATATTAACAACAATGTCCTTTTCAGCACTGTAAGACCTTCTGTGTGTCCAAGAATGTACTTTGGACACATTATTCTGATAGGATTCTTTCTCTTTTCCAGTCTGTAGCTAGTAACCTCAGAATACTCACCAGGTCTAGCTGCTAGTTGCTGATGACAGCACATGTGCAAGTTAAGAAGTTCTTCTTATCCAAGTAAGTGTAGTTTCTTGCAGCCAGAAAGTGTTTTCTTGTGCTGACTCCATTTTATATAGTGGAGAATGACAAGGCTAGTGCAATGTTACACTCCTCCCTGATCCTTTTATGGAGATCTTTTAGTCTGGGGCTCAGTTCTTACCTTGTAGTATGCCCCAGACTCAGAAAATAGTGCTTTGACTGTAACAAAAACACAGTAGAACCTTTCTCAAACACATTCAGAAATGAAATACCCTTTTTTGCAGTTTCTGGTATGCATAGTTGCTGTTTTATCATAACCTGTAGACTCTGTTTTGGTCGAAATTCAGCTTCAGTAGAAACCTTATGATTTTGATTGTTTTAGAGCCTGTCAGTATCTTTATCTAAGCCAGTTATCTGATAAGAAATGACACAACTGACTTAATTGGTTTGTTCTCTCCCTTTTTCTTACCTGCAGAGGGTGTCCACTTTAGACTCTGATCAGTAGCAAAGGGGAGATAATGAATATCTCAAAGGCCCAGTCATTTTAGGAAAATTTGGGGATTGGGGGTGGGTTCTTAAGTTTACGGCCCATGTCCACCAATTCAGTCATTTAGGGCCAGTGCTATCAGTTACATGTTTTACATCAAACATCACTGTTTGCATCCCTATTCACCACATTGCTGTGTATTATCAAATGACATCTCCAAAAAGCATCGTCCATCATGGACTTAGTGAGCAATTCTCCGAATTGAATTTGGCCGCTCTTCGATATTAATGAAATTCCAAAAGGGCTATGAAAGCAACAACATGTATCTTAGTCAACACTTTTTTATTTGTTTTTATTACAAATAAGCCAAATTACAATGTGGGATCACCAATGGCTGAAAATCAAAGAAAACTTCCAAACTTAAGGCATCAGGGGACAGTTTCGCATTTGAGGGTGGACGTTTTTCAAAATATTATAGTAGGAGGGTCAATAATGGCATGGTTGCTCATAGAAATTGTGATATGTGGATATTTTTTGCCAATGTGGGCTTATTTGCTGAGTATCTGTACTTTTATGAAATGGAATACGAAACTAAAACCCCGGCTGTCTGGATGCTGTGCAAGTTCAAGGTGCAGCGGCATATCTGAATTCACGAAGGTAACTTTGGCACTAAAAAGTGGCTGCTTTTCAAAGAGGATTCCTGAAAAAGTTTACTGGTTATGGTATACTTTTCTGTCTATTTCTTTGCATGTGACTGAGTGTAAATGACATTTCAACAGGTGCCAAGTACTGGTGTTTTGGGAGTAAATTCACAGGATCTGTCAAAGTGAGGTGGAGTCATGATTTTTTGTATGTAAAAATTAGTGGGTGGGGTAAGTGAACTGCTGCTGCTGTCAGCCTATGCAAACTGAGAAGTGTTTCTTTGGTATTCTGTTTTGATTTCATGCATGTGTGGAGCAACTTAAAACCAAAACAGAAGTTATCGCTTTCTCCAGGAGTTGTTGATAACGATTAAAAAACTTGGTGTGACGCGGACAAAAAAGTGCTGCGATTAACTGTCCCCTGATGCCTTAAGGGAAAACGCCAAAAATTCAAGTCATCTTTAGGGGTCTTATTCACTGCAATTTGAAAAGCTTATTATTTGTCGAATGAGTACCCGCCATGTTTTTGTGCATCACACAGTCCATATTTAGGCAGGAAATGATACGCTGTAGGTACCGTATGATTGTCCGATTTAAAGCCGACAAACAGTTTTCTTACACCAGACTGCAGCCTGTGCCCTTAAACATTTTATTCACATACTGGGGATGGAAATATTGTTTATTTTCAAGGATTTGAATATTTTTACATCTAAATATGGCCTTAAAGAGTATAATTTAAGCTAGTTTGGCTTTGTTTTTGGTCATTTTTCCCAATTTTGAATGAATTTTCCATTGGGGAAATGGGCAAAATTTTACTGAAGTCAAAAATTTGGCTCTAGTCCACTCCACAGTGGCACAGGCATTCTATCAAGGATTAAAATCTACCAGAAAAAACAATTAACAGCATTCCAAGACAGTTCAACAGGAATATTTTAAACAAAAACAGTTGTAGAGCTTGGCAAGGGCGCACAGATGATATCGGTTTTGGTGAAAAGCTTGTACGGCATCGCAATGTGTGCGCTTGTCTGAAATTACACCGCATTGATTTTGCATGAGACCATTTAAATATTTTTCACAGGAGTACTTGATATGATATTTTGTCCATTTTTGCCCTAACCACCACTGTGTAAATGTTATGACCTGTCCCATGAGCCACATTCTGTGAAAAAATTATAGGTATTTCAGTAAAAATGACGAACAGTGCCATGACCACTATAGATGCAAAGGTTGCCTCATAAACAAATCTCAAATTTGTGCTGTGCAAATGTCCCAAAAGCCTATCCAGGTCCTTAATATTAACAACAATGTCCTTTTCAGCACTGTAAGACCTTCTGTGTGTCCAAGAATGTACTTTGGACACATTATTCTGATAGGATTCTTTCTCTTTTCCAGTCTGTAGCTAGTAACCTCAGAATACTCACCAGGTCTAGCTGCTAGTTGCTGATGACAGCACATGTGCAAGTTAAGAAGTTCTTCTTATCCAAGTAAGTGTAGTTTCTTGCAGCCAGAAAGTGTTTTCTTGTGCTGACTCCATTTTATATAGTGGAGAATGACAAGGCTAGTGCAATGTTACACTCCTCCCTGATCCTTTTATGGAGATCTTTTAGTCTGGGGCTCAGTTCTTACCTTGTAGTATGCCCCAGACTCAGAAAATAGTGCTTTGACTGTAACAAAAACACAGTAGAACCTTTCTCAAACACATTCAGAAATGAAATACCCTTTTTTGCAGTTTCTGGTATGCATAGTTGCTGTTTTATCATAACCTGTAGACTCTGTTTTGGTCGAAATTCAGCTTCAGTAGAAACCTTATGATTTTGATTGTTTTAGAGCCTGTCAGTATCTTTATCTAAGCCAGTTATCTGATAAGAAATGACACAACTGACTTAATTGGTTTGTTCTCTCCCTTTTTCTTACCTGCAGAGGGTGTCCACTTTAGACTCTGATCAGTAGCAAAGGGGAGATAATGAATATCTCAAAGGCCCAGTCATTTTAGGAAAATTTGGGGATTGGGGGTGGGTTCTTAAGTTTACGGCCCATGTCCACCAATTCAGTCATTTAGGGCCAGTGCTATCAGTTACATGTTTTACATCAAACATCACTGTTTGCATCCCTATTCACCACATTGCTGTGTATTATCAAATGACATCTCCAAAAAGCATCGTCCATCATGGACTTAGTGAGCAATTCTCCGAATTGAATTTGGCCGCTCTTCGATATTAATGAAATTCCAAAAGGGCTATGAAAGCAACAACATGTATCTTAGTCAACACTTTTTTATTTGTTTTTATTACAAATAAGCCAAATTACAATGTGGGATCACCAATGGCTGAAAATCAAAGAAAACTTCCAAACTTAAGGCATCAGGGGACAGTTTCGCATTTGAGGGTGGACGTTTTTCAAAATATTATAGTAGGAGGGTCAATAATGGCATGGTTGCTCATAGAAATTGTGATATGTGGATATTTTTTGCCAATGTGGGCTTATTTGCTGAGTATCTGTACTTTTATGAAATGGAATACGAAACTAAAACCCCGGCTGTCTGGATGCTGTGCAAGTTCAAGGTGCAGCGGCATATCTGAATTCACGAAGGTAACTTTGGCACTAAAAAGTGGCTGCTTTTCAAAGAGGATTCCTGAAAAAGTTTACTGGTTATGGTATACTTTTCTGTCTATTTCTTTGCATGTGACTGAGTGTAAATGACATTTCAACAGGTGCCAAGTACTGGTGTTTTGGGAGTAAATTCACAGGATCTGTCAAAGTGAGGTGGAGTCATGATTTTTTGTATGTAAAAATTAGTGGGTGGGGTAAGTGAACTGCTGCTGCTGTCAGCCTATGCAAACTGAGAAGTGTTTCTTTGGTATTCTGTTTTGATTTCATGCATGTGTGGAGCAACTTAAAACCAAAACAGAAGTTATCGCTTTCTCCAGGAGTTGTTGATAACGATTAAAAAACTTGGTGTGACGCGGACAAAAAAGTGCTGCGATTAACTGTCCCCTGATGCCTTAAGGGAAAACGCCAAAAATTCAAGTCATCTTTAGGGGTCTTATTCACTGCAATTTGAAAAGCTTATTATTTGTCGAATGAGTACCCGCCATGTTTTTGTGCATCACACAGTCCATATTTAGGCAGGAAATGATACGCTGTAGGTACCGTATGATTGTCCGATTTAAAGCCGACAAACAGTTTTCTTACACCAGACTGCAGCCTGTGCCCTTAAACATTTTATTCACATACTGGGGATGGAAATATTGTTTATTTTCAAGGATTTGAATATTTTTACATCTAAATATGGCCTTAAAGAGTATAATTTAAGCTAGTTTGGCTTTGTTTTTGGTCATTTTTCCCAATTTTGAATGAATTTTCCATTGGGGAAATGGGCAAAATTTTACTGAAGTCAAAAATTTGGCTCTAGTCCACTCCACAGTGGCACAGGCATTCTATCAAGGATTAAAATCTACCAGAAAAAACAATTAACAGCATTCCAAGACAGTTCAACAGGAATATTTTAAACAAAAACAGTTGTAGAGCTTGGCAAGGGCGCACAGATGATATCGGTTTTGGTGAAAAGCTTGTACGGCATCGCAATGTGTGCGCTTGTCTGAAATTACACCGCATTGATTTTGCATGAGACCATTTAAATATTTTTCACAGGAGTACTTGATATGATATTTTGTCCATTTTTGCCCTAACCACCACTGTGTAAATGTTATGACCTGTCCCATGAGCCACATTCTGTGAAAAAATTATAGGTATTTCAGTAAAAATGACGAACAGTGCCATGACCACTATAGATGCAAAGGTTGCCTCATAAACAAATCTCAAATTTGTGCTGTGCAAATGTCCCAAAAGCCTATCCAGGTCCTTAATATTAACAACAATGTCCTTTTCAGCACTGTAAGACCTTCTGTGTGTCCAAGAATGTACTTTGGACACATTATTCTGATAGGATTCTTTCTCTTTTCCAGTCTGTAGCTAGTAACCTCAGAATACTCACCAGGTCTAGCTGCTAGTTGCTGATGACAGCACATGTGCAAGTTAAGAAGTTCTTCTTATCCAAGTAAGTGTAGTTTCTTGCAGCCAGAAAGTGTTTTCTTGTGCTGACTCCATTTTATATAGTGGAGAATGACAAGGCTAGTGCAATGTTACACTCCTCCCTGATCCTTTTATGGAGATCTTTTAGTCTGGGGCTCAGTTCTTACCTTGTAGTATGCCCCAGACTCAGAAAATAGTGCTTTGACTGTAACAAAAACACAGTAGAACCTTTCTCAAACACATTCAGAAATGAAATACCCTTTTTTGCAGTTTCTGGTATGCATAGTTGCTGTTTTATCATAACCTGTAGACTCTGTTTTGGTCGAAATTCAGCTTCAGTAGAAACCTTATGATTTTGATTGTTTTAGAGCCTGTCAGTATCTTTATCTAAGCCAGTTATCTGATAAGAAATGACACAACTGACTTAATTGGTTTGTTCTCTCCCTTTTTCTTACCTGCAGAGGGTGTCCACTTTAGACTCTGATCAGTAGCAAAGGGGAGATAATGAATATCTCAAAGGCCCAGTCATTTTAGGAAAATTTGGGGATTGGGGGTGGGTTCTTAAGTTTACGGCCCATGTCCACCAATTCAGTCATTTAGGGCCAGTGCTATCAGTTACATGTTTTACATCAAACATCACTGTTTGCATCCCTATTCACCACATTGCTGTGTATTATCAAATGACATCTCCAAAAAGCATCGTCCATCATGGACTTAGTGAGCAATTCTCCGAATTGAATTTGGCCGCTCTTCGATATTAATGAAATTCCAAAAGGGCTATGAAAGCAACAACATGTATCTTAGTCAACACTTTTTTATTTGTTTTTATTACAAATAAGCCAAATTACAATGTGGGATCACCAATGGCTGAAAATCAAAGAAAACTTCCAAACTTAAGGCATCAGGGGACAGTTTCGCATTTGAGGGTGGACGTTTTTCAAAATATTATAGTAGGAGGGTCAATAATGGCATGGTTGCTCATAGAAATTGTGATATGTGGATATTTTTTGCCAATGTGGGCTTATTTGCTGAGTATCTGTACTTTTATGAAATGGAATACGAAACTAAAACCCCGGCTGTCTGGATGCTGTGCAAGTTCAAGGTGCAGCGGCATATCTGAATTCACGAAGGTAACTTTGGCACTAAAAAGTGGCTGCTTTTCAAAGAGGATTCCTGAAAAAGTTTACTGGTTATGGTATACTTTTCTGTCTATTTCTTTGCATGTGACTGAGTGTAAATGACATTTCAACAGGTGCCAAGTACTGGTGTTTTGGGAGTAAATTCACAGGATCTGTCAAAGTGAGGTGGAGTCATGATTTTTTGTATGTAAAAATTAGTGGGTGGGGTAAGT
The DNA here is from genome assembly GCA_963580285.1 of Lucinisca nassula. Lineage (NCBI taxonomy): Eukaryota > Metazoa > Mollusca > Bivalvia > Lucinida > Lucinidae > Lucinisca > Lucinisca nassula. Next base: position 21,950,448 of record OY757018.1, read on the forward strand.
GAACTGCTGCTGCTGTCAGCCTATGCAAACTGAGAAGTGTTTCTTTGGTATTCTGTTTTGATTTCATGCATGTGTGGAGCAACTTAAAACCAAAACAGAAGTTATCGCTTTCTCCAGGAGTTGTTGATAACGATTAAAAAACTTGGTGTGAGGCGGACAAAAAAGTGCTGCGATTAACTGTCCCCTGATGCCTTAAGGGAAAACGCCAAAAATTCAAGTCATCTTTAGGGGTCTTATTCACTGCAATTTGAAAAGCTTATTATTTGTCGAATGAGTACCCGCCATGTTTTTGTGCATCACACAGTCCATATTTAGGCAGGAAATGATACGCTGTAGGTACCGTATGATTGTCCGATTTAAAGCCGACAAACAGTTTTCTTACACCAGACTGCAGCCTGTGCCCTTAAACATTTTATTCACATACTGGGGATGGAAATATTGTTTATTTTCAAGGATTTGAATATTTTTACATCTAAATATGGCCTTAAAGAGTATAATTTAAGCTAGTTTGGCTTTGTTTTTGGTCATTTTTCCCAATTTTGAATGAATTTTCCATTGGGGAAATGGGCAAAATTTTACTGAAGTCAAAAATTTGGCTCTAGTCCACTCCACAGTGGCACAGGCATTCTATCAAGGATTAAAATCTACCAGAAAAAACAATTAACAGCATTCCAAGACAGTTCAACAGGAATATTTTAAACAAAAACAGTTGTAGAGCTTGGCAAGGGCGCACAGATGATATCGGTTTTGGTGAAAAGCTTGTACGGCATCGCAATGTGTGCGCTTGTCTGAAATTACACCGCATTGATTTTGCATGAGACCATTTAAATATTTTTCACAGGAGTACTTGATATGATATTTTGTCCATTTTTGCCCTAACCACCACTGTGTAAATGTTATGACCTGTCCCATGAGCCACATTCTGTGAAAAAATTATAGGTATTTCAGTAAAAATGACGAACAGTGCCATGACCACTATAGATGCAAAGGTTGCCTCATAAACAAATCTCAAATTTGTGCTGTGCAAATGTCCCAAAAGCCTATCCAGGTCCTTAATATTAACAACAATGTCCTTTTCAGCACTGTAAGACCTTCTGTGTGTCCAAGAATGTACTTTGGACACATTATTCTGATAGGATTCTTTCTCTTTTCCAGTCTGTAGCTAGTAACCTCAGAATACTCACCAGGTCTAGCTGCTAGTTGCTGATGACAGCACATGTGCAAGTTAAGAAGTTCTTCTTATCCAAGTAAGTGTAGTTTCTTGCAGCCAGAAAGTGTTTTCTTGTGCTGACTCCATTTTATATAGTGGAGAATGACAAGGCTAGTGCAATGTTACACTCCTCCCTGATCCTTTTATGGAGATCTTTTAGTCTGGGGCTCAGTTCTTACCTTGTAGTATGCCCCAGACTCAGAAAATAGTGCTTTGACTGTAACAAAAACACAGTAGAACCTTTCTCAAACACATTCAGAAATGAAATACCCTTTTTTGCAGTTTCTGGTATGCATAGTTGCTGTTTTATCATAACCTGTAGACTCTGTTTTGGTCGAAATTCAGCTTCAGTAGAAACCTTATGATTTTGATTGTTTTAGAGCCTGTCAGTATCTTTATCTAAGCCAGTTATCTGATAAGAAATGACACAACTGACTTAATTGGTTTGTTCTCTCCCTTTTTCTTACCTGCAGAGGGTGTCCACTTTAGACTCTGATCAGTAGCAAAGGGGAGATAATGAATATCTCAAAGGCCCAGTCATTTTAGGAAAATTTGGGGATTGGGGGTGGGTTCTTAAGTTTACGGCCCATGTCCACCAATTCAGTCATTTAGGGCCAGTGCTATCAGTTACATGTTTTACATCAAACATCACTGTTTGCATCCCTATTCACCACATTGCTGTGTATTATCAAATGACATCTCCAAAAAGCATCGTCCATCATGGACTTAGTGAGCAATTCTCCGAATTGAATTTGGCCGCTCTTCGATATTAATGAAATTCCAAAAGGGCTATGAAAGCAACAACATGTATCTTAGTCAACACTTTTTTATTTGTTTTTATTACAAATAAGCCAAATTACAATGTGGGATCACCAATGGCTGAAAATCAAAGAAAACTTCCAAACTTAAGGCATCAGGGGACAGTTTCGCATTTGAGGGTGGACGTTTTTCAAAATATTATAGTAGGAGGGTCAATAATGGCATGGTTGCTCATAGAAATTGTGATATGTGGATATTTTTTGCCAATGTGGGCTTATTTGCTGAGTATCTGTACTTTTATGAAATGGAATACGAAACTAAAACCCCGGCTGTCTGGATGCTGTGCAAGTTCAAGGTGCAGCGGCATATCTGAATTCACGAAGGTAACTTTGGCACTAAAAAGTGGCTGCTTTTCAAAGAGGATTCCTGAAAAAGTTTACTGGTTATGGTATACTTTTCTGTCTATTTCTTTGCATGTGACTGAGTGTAAATGACATTTCAACAGGTGCCAAGTACTGGTGTTTTGGGAGTAAATTCACAGGATCTGTCAAAGTGAGGTGGAGTCATGATTTTTTGTATGTAAAAATTAGTGGGTGGGGTAAGTGAACTGCTGCTGCTGTCAGCCTATGCAAACTGAGAAGTGTTTCTTTGGTATTCTGTTTTGATTTCATGCATGTGTGGAGCAACTTAAAACCAAAACAGAAGTTATCGCTTTCTCCAGGAGTTGTTGATAACGATTAAAAAACTTGGTGTGACGCGGACAAAAAAGTGCTGCGATTAACTGTCCCCTGATGCCTTAACTTTCGCACAGAAACGATAGCTCTGTCACTAGACCATCTCTCACTAAACTGGTACCCTGTATTCTATTAAAATATGCGAAAGCTATTGAGCTATAGGCCGAGGGAACCAGAACACCGGAAAAAGCTGACTGTATCTCTGATTTTTGTTTTTAAAAAAACACCTGAGGATCCAAAATAACATAGAAAGAGAAGTCTAAAACCGGAACCACCTTTCCAATCTAAATGGCTTGCAGCCGTCGCTGCAAGCCAAAAATTTTAGCTGTCAAGATATATCTCATGGTCTCCTAAAATAAGCACACACTGATAGAAGGGGATGACTGCCGCTGCTACCAGCCTGTGAGATTGCAATAGTTAAGCACTACAATTTATTTAGCTGACAGTTGCTGGGTCTAAAATCAATTTTTTGTGGAAACTGGCTTCACTTTACCTTTTGAATTACTTGCAAACAGTGAAGACTCTGATCTGTGTTCAGAGATCTGGGTGTCCACTGTTTAGGAATGTCTGTTTCAGGTTGATTATTTATCAATTAACCAAACAAGTTGCTTAGCTTCCCTAGAATCGTACAGGTGACCAATAGAATTAAACTTAGCACATGTGAGCAGGTTGATCTGTGTCCTCTCTGGCTGTAAATATCAGAAACAACAGCTTTTATTGTGACACTGCTCATTTATGTATAGTTTTCAATTCCCAGTTAGGTTTTTGAGACCATGTCTGTCTTCCATTTATGCGTCCATTAGGGGTATATAAACAATACACCAGTCAACATTAAATCAGTGAGTTTTAATGAGGGATGAAAGGATAAATAAACAGAACATGTAATCAATCATTTCTTAGATAGGATTTTTCGTCAGTCACAGGACTGTTTTTCAGAGGACTGGTAAAAAATCTATGAAATTCCTTCTATAACTGACCAATCTGGAATATTACCCGGCAAGAGCTCATCACATAAGTTTCTTGTATGTTTTGGCAGCTGAGTAGCCTTGAAATGCCACAGATATTATTAGCCCCTTGAGATTTATAGCCTATTAGCTGAAGAGAGTCGGTGATTGATTTTATGGTCAAGTTAGCCCTAATTTTCACGGTTCCTCAAAACAGAAATATTTATGATGAAAATGTGTGATGTTTTTATTATTTCTACTTCAAACCATAGATTGTGGGTGCTTAAATGTCAATTATCCTGTCTTGTCTGATATACATGTATATAAACCAGGCAATTAATTTCTAAGAACAAATTAACAAAGATCAACATAGTTACCCTTTATCTATCTTTGTTTCAAACATCTGGAATTACGATAAAACACGCTTTTTTTTCACATCTCCAAAATGGCTACTTTTTTGAAGAAAATCCATGATAGTTTTCTTAATTCTCCTGCGAACACAGGTTTTGGGTGCTCGTTAGAACCGCCTCAATGAGGCGGTTCTAACGAATACCAACAACCTATGTCTTGGAGCAAAAATAAGAGAAATAATGTATACCCCTGTAAGTCCAAGTTTTCTCTATTTTTTTCTATCTGAGTTAGCAAGATTTACATTTAAAACTCAAAAAGTTTAGAAAGTTAACATCTTTACGTCCCATCAATACTAAGGATCATACTAGGTTAGTTTTTACGACACTCTATCATTTAATGTCATATATGAGCCGGTGCGCAGCATTTCCTGCCATTAACATGTGCGCCCAAAGAAAACTCAGTTCAGCCTGCGCATCCACGGAGTCTGATCAGAGTCTTCGTTGTGCGCTCTAAGAATGTCACGGGTTCAATGCAGCAAACCGCTCCCGCCAATAGGGGCTTGAAGAAATATATGGGCTGCACGATGCTTCCACGCAGAGCTGAATCCGGCCCGTACACTAGTACTTGTAAACGGCTTAGAGGATCTAAGCCTGTCCAGGAACCGCGGGGCGAGGCGGACCGTCCATGCTAATAAACCCTATTGGTTTCATTGGGCGAGGGCTTGAGATGTCATTTCATCTCAATGTCGGGTAAAAGTCCCACAAAATTGGAAGCAACGTCTCCAAAATGACCTTTACAGTGTTGACGGGAATGTTAAACCTCAAATCAAACAAACAAACAAACAAACAAACAAAGGCGAAAACTCATTAGGTCTCAAAGTGATCCACACATGCACAAAATCTAAACAGAACCTCTCTTGTCATCTCGAAAACACGCCTATATAATTTTGACCCCCTCGAACCCCACTTTTATATAGTAAACTTGGGGTTTCCGGGGGTATACCTTATTTTTCTTATTTCTGCTCTAAAATATAGATTGTGGGTACTCGTTAGAACCGCCTCGACGAGGCGGTTCTAACGAGTGCCCACAATCTATATTTTGAGCAGAAATAAGAAAAATATCACAATTTTTCATCATAAAATTTTCTTTTTTTCGGCGATAAAGGTGGCAATGTATTTGTATAGGCGTGTTTGCGTAATGTTTGGACAGGCTAAGAGCAGCCTAATTCCACTTACCAAACCCACCCATTGTTTGTGAAACAGCACATGCTCCCGGGCCAAGGTCATTTTTAGCAGAGTTGCTATTTTGCGGGCCTGCGGGCTGCGGGCCACAGGTTGCGGGCTGCGGACCATGATTTTGTCATTTCATAATAAACGGTATATGAAAAATATCTTATAGCTGAATAATAAATAAATAAATTTGCTTCTGCACATTGCTGCATTAATTAAGTATAGGCATATTGGTATTGAGTGATTCTGATAGTATGTTTGGAACAGTTACAGTATTGAGTGATGCACTGAGCAGGGGCTGCATAGCTCTGCCTTTGGAGAAATGATGATGATGATGATGATGATGATGATGATCTTATCCTATAGCTAGCTTTTATATTACACACCTTTCAAATAAAAACCAGGGTATATGGCTTATCTTCGAAGTCATTTTATTTTACTATGTGAATATGATAACATACCCGTGTGGCATAGTGAATTCTTTCCTATCTCAAAAATGGTTACTTTAATGATGAAAAATTGTGATATTTTTCTTAATTATACTGCTAACATAGGTTGTGGGTACACACCGGCCCCGATAGCTCAGTTGGTAGAGTGTCCGCTCCGGGGAACGGAAGGTCACGGGTTCGATCTCGGGCCGCGATATACCAAAATCGTTAAAAATGGTACTAGCTGCTCCTCGCTTGGCACCCAGATTTACGGGGTAGAGCTAGGACTGGTCGACCCAGTGTCAGGATAATGTGACTGGGTGTGTTATCATGTAATGTGTCTGGGACATCATACTTCAGTGAGGCAGCACTATAAAAGTGAGCATTGAGCTCCCTGTCGCAACTAGACACCGTCGTGATATGAATGAAAAATTGTTGAAAGCGACGTTAAACCCGAATTCACACACACACAGGTTGTGAGTACTCCGGTTAGAATCGCCTCAATGAGGCGGTTCTAACGAGTACCTATAACCTTTGTCTTGGAGCAGATATAAACAAAATAATGTTTACCCCCGCAAACCCCAGTTTTCTCTATATAAAGTGGGATTTAGAGGGGTGTTCAATACCCAGACTTGTTATCGTAATGAAGTTCTATCAGTCAGTTATCTTACTTATAATATGAGATATCTTATATAAGATTACCCGATATATTTTATATCTTATAAACATGATATCTTATATGCTATGTATGATATCTTAATTGACATATTAGATGTGTTATATAGCAAATAAGATACCTTAATTGGAATATTAAAATATCTAATATATCAGATAATCTTATATCTTAAATAAGATATCTGATTAATTTAGATATATAAGATATCTTATACAGATATCTTAAAAAAGATATCTATTATAGTATATGACAAGCCATTTTACTATTTATTCTATCAATCAAACGTACATCTTACTTAATAAATCAGATATCTTATATAAGATTATCTGATATATTAGATATCTTATGTAAGATATCTTAATTGACATATAAGATATCTAATATATCATATTAATAAATATCTGATTAATTTAAATAGATAAGATATAAAATATAGTATATCAGACCTCTTAGATACTCAGTAAGATATATATCAGATATCTAATGCTTTATGATAGATATCTGATATATTGGACTAAATCAGATATTTTATTAACTTAGATATCTTACATGTTGATATAACTTATATCTTATTTCTATATGCATATATAAGATATCCCTAAATCAGATAATTGAACATATAAGATATAAATATATTAAATAAGATTTTTGTTTGATTTGAGGTTTAACGTCCCCGTCAACACTGTAAAGGTCATTTTGGAGACGTTGCTTCCAATTTTGTGGGACTTTTACCCGACATTGAGATGAAATGACATCTCAATCCCTGTCGCCCAATGAAACCAATAGGGTTTATTAGCATGGACAGTCCGCCTCGCACCGCGGTTCCTGGACAGGCTTAGATCCTCAAAGCGGTTTACCAGTACTAGTGTGCGGGCCGGATTCAGCTCTGCGTGGAAGCATCATGCAGCCCATATATTTCTTCAAGCCCCTAATATTAAATAAGATATCTATTATCATATATAAGATATCTTATTTTGATTTGTATAGAAGATATATTTATATTATGTAAGATATATAATATGTTCAATGAACTGAATTACATCTCTCCGATTTGTATTTGATAACTGATTTACCATTTAAGATATATGATTTTAATCTGAAGAAAACTTTACTTACAACAATATGCAGATGAAATTTTCAAATATATATATTTTTAATGGCTTGACAATACATGTGAATCGTCTGCTGCAAAGCTGCATTTTCTTTGAAAATAATATAGAACTTGAATGAGTGAGTGTTTGAGTTTTACGCCTCACCAACAGGTCATACAGAGACGGGGCCTCGGGTTAAAGACTCGTCCGAAAGTTCGGAGAAGCCCGGGATCGAATCTGCGAGCCCTGGTTTACAAGGCTAGTAGCATGTTACCTCTACAACATGGAGGCTTCTATTTATATAAAACTTGAAATAGCATAGACCTTGAAATTGTGTCTTTTATAAAATATCCATGAGTCCGGTATCTAACATCTTTAATAGGGAAACTTATGCCTGATAATGCAGGTCAGAATCTGCTGTAATTTATTGAATACAATCCTGACTACAAGCAGAAACAGTGATGACAGCAGCCACAAAGGATGCTTTATGATCTGGAAAAAAATATTGCATACCTCACCTTAGAAGACCCTTTGTGGAGCAGAAATGCTCTAGAGGCCATACATAACAAAATATTTGGATTACTTTGCCCATGTTTTCCTTGTGTTTAATCTAAGCATAGATTTTGGGTACTCAATAGAACTGTCTGGGCAGATCTAACTCATCAGGAATGGATAACACACCTGTGTCACATTGTCACTTCTTTCCTGGCTGCAAAAATGACAATTATTTGATGACAATTTTTTTTCCAGATTTCTGCATCAAATATAGATTATGGGTGCTCGTTAAAAGTAACCTTGAGGCGGTTCTAACCGGTGCTTACCCGGTATAATATAATGTCTTTGTAATATGCATAATATGGTACCCCTGTAAACCCAAACTTTCTCTACAGAAAGTTGTGTTTACCGGGGTATTAATTTCACGAAGTTGTTAACTTGCTACAATCCATGTTTTTAAGTATTAAGCAGTAAAAATAAAGTATATTTTCGCACCTGCAAGCTCCACATATCACATAAAAATGGAATTAAGAAGGGCATGGACATCTTTATGTGATAACTACTGCAATAAGTTTTCACAATTTCTGCCTTTAATCAAAACTGATTGTCGGCCTCTGTAGCTCAGTCGGATGGGCGTCTGACTGGTGATCAGGAGGACGCGGTTTCGATACCTGCCGAGGTCGGCAACATTCTTTTGTGGAGATTGATCATGAAATCTTTTCTACGGTCATTCTCTGCCTTCCGATGATTCAAGAAGGACAGTTGTCAGTTTCTGGCGAAAGAATGGGAACCCTGGCAAACAGTGCAGGCCCAGATTAGACGCCTATCACGCGGCATCTGATCAGGGCCTACACTATTTGCAAAAAGTTCACCATTTTCCAAATCAATTTTGAAGAAAACACAACCCGACACCCCTAAATTTTGAAATTGGCTCCTGCTATATATAAGGAGGAAGATTCCATTTGGTACAAAAAGGGTTAATGTACTTGTTATTCAAGCATAAATGCATATGGGACTTTTTTAGGGTGTGTGTGTGTGTGTGTGTGTGTGTGTGTGTGTGTGTGTGTGTGTGTGTGGGGGGGTGATGGTGGTTGGTTTCACAGCCCTTTCAAGTTTCTCGTATGTGGCCCAAACAAGTCTCGAGCCACAGCAGTGAAAGCCTTAATGATCCATATGGAATAATGGGCAATTATGCAGAGTAATAATTTTTCTAGATATATGGTATTGATATTGAACTTCATAATGGGGTGCAGAGTGTTGTAGCTTATTATCAAGTTAAGTTTCATAATGTGATTTTTAAAGAAATAAATGGGCTGTATGATGCTTCCACGCAGAGCTGAATTCGACCGCACACGAGTACTGGTAAACCACTTAGTATTAGAGGATCTAAGTCTGCCCAGGCAAAGCGGTGCGAGTTAGACCGTCCATGCTTATAAACCCTATTGGTTTCATTGGGCGACAGGGCTTGAGATGTCATTTCATCTCAATGTCGGGTAAAAGTCCCACAAAATTGGAAGCAACGTCTCAATGTCGGGCAAAAGTCCCACAAAATTGGAAGCAACGTCTCCAAAATGTTCTTTGTAGTGTTGACGGGGACGTTACAAAGTTCACCAGTGGGAAACAACTTTCAGGACTTCCTGTTCACTTTTCTATAAACTCTGTCTCATGGAAAAAGTGGAGTCAACTCTTAAAGGAAAGAATTTCTTTCTTTTCCTTTAAGAGTTGGCCCCTATTGACATGGGAGACAAAAATACTTTTGCAGGAGTTGCCTCCCATAAAGTTGTATGCATTCCCCTTAAAGTTCAGGAATTTAATGATCTATGTCTATTCTCAGCCTATGCACCCACCAGTGCTGTCAGCGCTTTGATTTGTGAAATACCAGATGCCCAGGTTAAATATATTTAATTGCAAGCGCGTTGACAGATTAAAAACAAGGTAAGATGTGCACAAAAAAGAAGAAAAAAAATGGATGAATCTTGTAAGTTTTACAATCTGGCTTCAATTAAGTGCCCTTTAAACTATCTGAATGGGTCAGCTCATGTTATTTTGCATATGAGCTATGAGATATTATATCATATCATATATTAAGTCTTTTCTATTCATGTCTCGCAGCCCGCAGTCTGTGGCCTGCAGCCCGCAGTCTGTGGCCCGCAGCCCGCAGCCCGCGGCCCGCACTTTAGTCACTTTGTTTCAGTAGTCCCTGAACTCGATTTTTCCGCTTCCGTAATAATGATAACAAACATGCATTATTTCTTGGAGCCATTTTGACGATGCTTTTCCTTTTTACCACGAAATTGCATTTATCTAAATGATATATTATTCGTTGGTGTGGACAGAGCGCTGCACAGTCGTGTAAACATACTTTATGTTTATCTTCACTTGTCGGAATCAGTTTCAATAAATCTCAGCTTCCCACGATAAGCCACACTAATTGTCTAAACATCTGACAATTAAATAATTCGTCGCTGTAACCACCAGTCTGCGAAAATTCCATTCATGAAAATTTCAGTTTACAGTCTGAAGTTTTAACCGGATTCTCCCAAAATTTTGCCTTGGTCTTATCAGAGGCAATAATCATTAAAATAACATTTTCATGTTTTCCACTGCCATCAACCATCATAATTTATTACTAACCGCAGGTGATTACCTCCAGATGCTGACTGGTGCTTTACTACTCTCACTTCAGAAAAACAGTTCATCTGTGATTTTTTCTCTTTACAGTCGATCATCTAACCTGGCCAGCACTACCATGTCATGGTAGCAGTGTTTTATCAATTATCTTGAAACAGAAAGTTAATGGCATTCTTGAGATATTAAATTGCAGAGTTTCAAGGCATTTCTTTAAAGAGGCCGTCTCTTGTTATATTGACCAATGTTGTAGAGTATAAAAACAGGTGTTCAAATTGAAGTATTGAAAGTACTAAGAAAGTTGATTTATGAAGCAAAACTGCTGCAGATATTTTGTTGACAAGATCCCGGCAAAAGTTAAAAAAGGAGCTTCCTGTTATGTAACATCTGACGGAAAAGATCACAAAAAAACAACAACAACAACAACATAAACGAAAAAAATAAACATGTCTACTCATTTTTCATACTTTCATACAAGTCAGATGATAAAGAAAGAAAGGTCTGGTTTAGATCATTTTCATGCTTATTTGTTTCTGCATTTTAAACAGTGTAGACTCTGATCAGACACCACATTATGCGAACTTGGACTTTTGACTGATTCAGCTCATGAATGGCGTACAAAAATGATGCAGCACATTTACCCATAAAAACCTATCTCACCATTGCTGAGATACTGGTAAAATTGTGAATACCCAGATCAGAGGCCACACTCTAGAATATGACGTCTGATCAGTGTTTTCACTTTATTTAAAGCACAGAACTTAACATGAAATTTACAACAAATATAACGAAAGTAGCACTATATAAACCTGAGGCCAAACCCAAGAATGTGACGTCTGATCAGTGACTTCACTTTGCTTAAAGTACAGAACTTGACATGAAATTTACAGCAAATAGAATGAAAGTGACACTATATAGACCAGAGGCCACACCCTAGAATGTGACGTCTGATCAGTGTCTTCACTATGCTTAAAGTTCAGAACTTGACATAAAATTCACAGCAATAGAATTAAAGTGGCATTGTATAGGGAGGCCACATTAGAATGTGACGTCTGATCAGTGACTTCACTTTGCTTTAAACACAGAGCTTGACATACAATTCACAGCAAGCAGATCATACAGATCAGAGACCACAGAATGTGTCGTCTGCACAGTGTCTTCACTTTGCTTAAAGTACAGAACTTGACATAAAATCCACAGCTCACGAATGGCGTACAAAACGGACCATAAATGCGAGCCTCCCTATTACTGAGATACCAGTAAAATAGTGAATACCTTGATCAGAGGCCACAGACTATGATATATGATCAGTGTTTTCACTTTGCTTAAAGCACAGAACTTGACATGAATTTACAGCAAATAGAATGAAATAGGCGTTATCCGAAGCTACAGATGTGAAGTTTGAACAGTGACATAAAAAGATCAGATGCCACTCTCTAGAATGTGACGTCTGATCAGTGACTTCACTTTGCTTAAAGCACAGAACATGACATAAAGTTCACAGCAAAGGCGTCACATAGATCAGAGACCACAGAATGTGTCGTTTGCACAGTGTCTTCAGAACTTGACATAAAATCCACACACACCCTGATCAGAGGCCACAGAATATGCAGCCTGATTAGTGTTTTCACTGTGCTTAAAGCGCAGAACTTGACATATAATTTACAGCAAAAAGAATAATAGTTTTGCAATTTAGATCAGAGGCTACACTCTAGAATGTGACGTCTGATCTGTGTCTTCACTTTGCTTAAAGTACAGAACTTGGCATAAAATTAACAGCAAATAGAATTGGCCCCTGCCCATCAGAGCTTGAAGAAATAGATTGGCTGCATGATGCTTCCATGCAGAGCTGAAACCAACCCGCACACGGGTACTGGTAAACCTCTTAGAGGATCTAAGCCTGCCCAGGCAAAGTGGTGCGAGTCGGACCGCCCATGCTTATAAACCCTATTGGTTTCATTGTGCGGCAGGGCTTGTGATGTCATTTCATCTCAATGTCGGGTAAAAGTCCCACAAAATTGGAAGCAACGAATCCAAAATGACCTTTACAGTGTTGATGGAGAAGTTAAACTTCAAATCAAACAAACAGCAAATAGAATGAAAGTGGTGTCATATAATTATCGTAATTAGACCTCAACAAAGCTGAGGGTATACTATGTTCAATACTGGTCAGTTAAGCCCAATTTGCACGCGTTTGAACTTTTGGTCACTGACAATCATGGATATAAATAATCCTTTACATTCGTGCATTTAACCCTTTGAACCCTGCAGATACCTATTGGAACCGTGTAGCTCAAGCTGAGACGACACATATTGAGCAGTCTCATCAGGACCTCCTACACTGTCACCATGTCAATGACTTTGACAACCTCCCCACCCCCAACTTTCTGTAAGAATAAACTAAACATCAAAGCTAGGAGAGTACTGTTCAGATACTCTGGTGTGAAAGTGTATAATTTCAAGATGACAGACATAACCCACTTATATAAACAGCTGTATGCAATGATCTTCCGGCTATTTTTTCTCGGCCTTCAGCGCCAAATTATTTGCAAAAGTTTAAATCTTGCTTAAACACGTACATATATTTCAAACAGCACAGATAATCCATGCTAACCCCAGAACTGTCCTGCTGGGTCCCAGGACTATTTTTATGTAAATGAAGCAGTGATTATGGTGAATTATCAGCGATAGTCAAATATCTTCTGTTTCCTCATCAATTGGTTGAAAACCATCCATTTCATCCTGGTCAGAGTCTTTGACCTCCGTTTCAGCAAAAGACACCTGCCGTTTCATCTTCAGATCTCTAATTTTTCTGAAATTAACATCAAAACTTAAATTTCCTTTTGAGACAATATATCACTCTGTTGGTCACATTGTACACTAGCTATAATTAAGAAAACTGAACAAACAAAAAAAAAAAGATGAAGACAGGCATCTATCATTAATATATTAGTTATGTCTCTCCCCCACATCCCCCACCCCAAAAGACATATTGTTATTTCCTTGGCTGTCTGTCTACCACTCCATCCGTCTCTCTGTCTGTCACAAAATCGTGTCCGCTCAGTAACTTTAAAACCATTCAAGGTATTTTCATGAAACTGTGTAGAAATATCAAGCATCATCAGACGATGTGCAGACCAGCACCATAAATATTGTCTATACTTTTTTTTTTTACTTGAAAATTACAAAGATATTTTCATGAAACTTCATATACATATAAATCATCATCAGACGATATGCAGACCACAAAAATATTAGCTCTTGTTTATTTTTTTTTTCAGTTATGATAACTTATCCCCTTATAAATATGGCAACGGTAGTTGCAATTCATTCTATTTATAATATATTGTATGCCTTGAATTTCCCAATTCCTAGTCCACTGTTTACCATTTTTGTTTTTAATTTTTAACTGATATCCTTCTTTGGACAGTTCACTGCATAAACTCTGGTGAAAGGATTAAGCAATCACTTGTGTGGTCATTGCACAATCTGAGTTACAACAAATAATGCAGACAAGTACACAGACTTTCTAAACAACTCTGTATGAATTTCAGGTATTTCGCACAGGGTTTGAATGGTAAGAAAATTATGATTTTGGGGCTAAACTTAGAAGTGTGTAAATTGTTAAATTTCTGCTGATAAAACATATGAATTTGAAAAAAACTTCTAGTAAGTAAGTAAGTAAGTAAGTAACGACTTTATTTTACGAGGGTTACAACATTTGGCATGTACAATAGCTAATCTTTCATGAGGCTCTCAGAAAAGTGTTCACACTACTTCGACCTCATCTAGCGTATGTCCCCGTAGGTTAGCTATGTTATCGACTGCCAACTCTTGTTTTACTAGTATCTCTCATAAAGGCATAGTTTTGGTCAAATACATAATATGGTAAAATGATATAAACATTATGTACTGGAAAATATTATCACACACATTACCTTGGAGTTGATGTACTGGGTGTTCGCTTTGCCCCGTTACCACAATCTTCCTTCAGGGGGGATTCAGATAGGTCTCTCTTCTGTTTTGGTTGTCTTGTTATTTGACTTGCATGCCGAATCCTTTGTTTCAGCACATCTTCTGGAATTGTTGTTAAATCATCCTCATTGTTGTAGCGTACATCAGCTCCAAGGTCATATATTATATCTCCCTCTCGGGTTCTTCGAAGCCCCCCGGTCCCCAAAAAATCGGGTAGATCTGCCTCAGGTTTACACACGGTTAACAAATAGTCTAGCTGACTTTGTACCAGACATACTACTTTTTTAATTGCAGATAATGGTGGAAGCCACTGCTGAGGGTTTTTTAACATTTTTCCAGGCACCTTGATGCTCATTTGTCGAACTTCTTCATATGTCAATTTTCCACTGCACACATGTTTTGGACAATAAAGATCCTTTAAAATTCTAACATACACCTCTTCATTCAGGGTAACATTTTCAATGGCACCTGTTTGTCTGTGCCTCGCAATGGTGAAAAGGTTTTCACAATAGATCTTGTTTTCAATGATGGCTGTCATCCACTGGAGGTGAGAAATCCCATAAAATTTAGGGATATAGTCATTTCCACCTAAACACAAAATGAATGCAACTATGGCTCCAATATCACTATTAGTAATATCTGTTTCCAAAGCCTCAACAATTTTTGTGATGCAGTATATGTCAGGATGTATGTCTTTCTTCGGCTTTTTCAGCAGGACAAAAACGTCATTCCTGAACTTCTTGTTTGGTAAACGTGGCCAAAATTCAGACACTGCTAAAATATGTATTGGAAGGGCATCTATATCGCCAGATGTCACATAACTCAAGACCGCATCATCTTCATCCAGTTCAGGAACAATGAACGGCAACCAGTCAGCCTGAGCTAACTCTGCTTCTCCTTTTCGTTGTCTGATCGACTGGAGTTTCTTTGATTCAAGATGTACACCATCTTCTCCAAACATAGCTCGAACTGGTATGGCATGTTTTCTGCAAGGACTTGTTACATGGTTTGACTCGTCTGTGCAGACACACTCACTAAGCAAGTATTCGCTATCAATGTCGATAATGCACTTTCTGTCAAGTTTCAATTCATTAATATTGGCTGCAAGAAAAGAGCTCGCTAGTTTCTTCCCTTGAGTTGTTTTTGTCACAGCAGATCTGCTGTAGGTGTCCATGCTTAGCATTTCCTCGCTGGTCTTTAGATGAGAGATGTCAACTGCTTCCATTTTGTCTCTTTTTTCTCTGGTTAGTGCCTTGAATGTATCTGGTGTAAATGAGTATTTTTCCTCACAAATTATCATATGATGTGCGTTTCTGAAGTCTTTGAAGATTGATGAAAATACTTTTTTCTGTATGAGATTCAGAAACTCCCTTCCACTTTTAGCAAATGCCCAAAATTTTACACCTGCAAATTCAACTGTCACCACTTTAACGTTTTCTGCTGCTGCTGTTGGAAAAGTCGAGCACTGGAAATAAATAAGACCCTCTTCTTGCAGCTGTCTACTTCGCCTGTCTGTCTTAACTGCAATAGTTTCTTTTGGTGGTGGAGGTGTTTCTTTTTCTTTACTGCGAGACAGCACATAGGCAATGGCATCCCTCATGCCTTTGGATTTGTTTGAGTCTGGTTTGGAGCAATCTGGATTTACAATAGCCTGGCATGTGTTCATGACTGAACTACAATGCATAGTTAACTTGTTTAATTTCTTCATTTCCTTTATTCTCTTCTCTTCTGTTAATTCTTTTTCTGATTTTTGGACATTAGCTTTGATTCGATGTCTCTGTATTGTCGTTCCTTTGCTGACTTTGACTCTCTGTATCAATTCTGATGGACCATGTATATCCTTTACATCTGGGCAGTCACTTGCGTCTATTCCACCTAATTTAGTTTTGCATATGAACTTTTTGATTAAGTAGTTTCCAACCTCTTTCGTTTCTGAATCTAAAATACACCTTGATAGAGGTTTGGGGTTCTTCTGATACACATTTTGAGGAATGCAAGCATTTGCTGTACTAAGGACATTTTTCCTTAAGATCATCTGAGCACATCGCGACACGAACTTTATGTCCTTTTCGCTAATTATTTTTCCAAGATAGTGATTAGCTTGATCCTTTGCTTTTGTTGTTCTGTTCGGCATTTTGTATATGGAATTCCTTACTTTTCGAATGGCTTGAAGATCGTCCATCACAGACATTCGTGGTAGTATAGACTCAATACTGGCCGAGGAACGGAAACTTTTAATGGCATCGCGATGATCCATTTCACGTTGGGCATCTAGGGCAAAATTGGATGTGAACTCTTTGTGAGGTGTTGTGAACAATGACTCTTTCATGCGTTTATGAAAGAAGCTTGACTGATAATGCTCATAAAGTAACTTCACACAGAAACCTGCATATGATGATGCACCATTCAAGAATGAAAATGGTAAAGAGGTCTTAACCAGTGCAAGGAGAAGATTGTACCCCTGTTGCCCTCCTATCCTCTCTGCCAACTGTATGCCGACTATTTCATCACAATGGTTCATGATTTCCAGATGCATACGAAAGGTAGCATTGTTGGCACATGCTTGTTGGATGAATCCATTATAGCTGTTGCCCCAGCTTTTCTCAGCTTCCTGGGGTGAAAGGCTTTGTAGATCTTCCAGTAGATTGTCAGATTCGATGGGAGTTAGACTCTCTACGTACGTTGCAAAAATGGAAATGTGTAGTGACAAGGAAAGCCGTCTAATATTTCTGGCTGCACTTTCTATTTCTGCTAAAGAGACCAACTTTTTCCAGTCTGTTTCTTCTTCGTCATCTTTCATATACTTCAGTAAACCACGGATGCCTGCTGGTTCGTATGCACTGATCAGATTCGTTATTTTAGATTTTAGTAGATGAAGAACTGGAAACTCAGGCAAAAGACATTTGAAATGTGGCTCCTCCATCAAGCTAAATACATTGCTGGCAATTTTGTGGTCTGGAGCCAGAAGTATTTTTTCTTTGTTTGGCTTTGGATGCATAAAGTGTCCACTCTTTACAATCAGCTCATCAAGCACATTTCTAAGTACCCTTATATCATCATCCTTTCCAACAGCTGGTGGCGGGTGCCTGCAAAGTAAGGCTGGTACCTCATACTTGACAAAGGATGAAATATTGTTCCCTATAGTGGCTGAAGATAAAACAGTGTCATTTTCATCATCCATACTCATGCTATGATTCATGTGAGTTTCTGTGTCATTCTGAGACTCTGACAGGTAAGACTCTGTGCTATTCTCACACTCTGGTTTATAAAAATCTGGTTGACTACCATTGGCTTCTAGAGATATAGTCAGCTGATTTTCTGATGATACTTGCTGGCTTTCTACTCTTGACACCCCGCCCTCTGTCTGAAATTGCTCATAATTTGAGTCCAGATTGTAATCATCATCATCATCATCATCATCATCATCATCATCGCCATCATCATCATCATCGCCATCATCATCATCATCATCATCATCATCATCATCATCAGTATCATCATCATCATCATCATCGCCAACATCATCATCATTATCATCATCATCATTATCATCGTAATGATCTTGAGCATAGTCTGTTTCATCTCCCAAGGACATTCCTGAAATTGATCTTTCAATGTCTTCGTCACCTATTCTGTCAACCTCCTGAAGGCTCATATCATGAAATGATATTGTCAGGTCTTCTGCAACTGTCTCATAGACAGTCGTTGATTTGTGTTTTTCTGCTGCTGCATCCATTATGGGTCTAACCAGGCTGTCCTGCAGAAGAAAGTTTACTCCCCATATTGCCTCATTTCTGAACAAATGAATCTGTGTCTCCTCTTCTGGAGTATATGAAAGAAAAGTATCAAAGATATCAGTCTTGGCTATCTGTGTCTTGTCTTTACAGCTGCAGCTATCTGACCCATCACAGTGATCTGAATGCCAAGATTCTGTTATCTTTGAATTTCTTGGTAATCCTTTTACAGTTATTGGTAATGTGCATAGCTGTATTGACTTCATGCGTGCGGTTTCAGGGTCTCTCTTCTTCTGTGTCCTCACCAAGTTGTCAACCAAGAAAATGAGATGACAGTTCCTTAAACTAACACTGTGTGGTTGTGGGGCATTGTCTGTTAGTGCCTCATACTCCAGAGGATGTTGTTTGATATATGTTTGAAAGTAAAGTCTCTCCTTATTTGCTTGTTTCTTTAGTTTTT
Organism: Lucinisca nassula; assembly: GCA_963580285.1. NCBI lineage: Eukaryota > Metazoa > Mollusca > Bivalvia > Lucinida > Lucinidae > Lucinisca > Lucinisca nassula. The sequence goes on from OY757018.1 coordinate 21,969,162, forward strand.
TCTCTGCTGAAATAAGGCTCATGGAAAATCCGCTACTCTGTGCAATACCAAATACTGTTGTGGCATTGTTATAATTCACAATAAGGTCTGCTGTGTTCATTTCCTGTGATGGTCCAAAATAGTTTTTATTGAAAGTATTAAGACAGGCTTCATATATGGATGATAGCCGAGGCACTTTGCTTCTGATAAGGTCTGATGGATTAGGAGTGTACTTTAGGCTACTTGCATTGAGAAAAGCCTTTTCCAGAAACAGTCTCACCGGAAGTGGAACGAAAAGAAGCCATTCACAGAGTTGATCATGAGAGGAAATTGAGAGTGGATAGTCAAGCCAGTTTGAAAATGGTTTGTAGCAGACAGAACAAAGCTGATGTTCCTCTTCATCTGGGCCACAAAAGCTGTGGTCACCCTCATTTTTGTCCACATGCAGGGTTTCGTCATTGAGCTTTCTTTGAAGGAATTTATCGCGCATGGTAAACCTGGCTACTTCTGTGTCTGTGCAGAACTGTGACAGAGCATTGGGTTTAAGAAATACTACCTCTTTGATCTCCACATGGCTCTTGAGGCTTGCTCTTACAATTGTGGATAAATCTGAGAAAGTAGTCTCAAAAGCGGCAGTATCAGCCTCAAGGAAAATATGAATTCCTCCATTATGGACACAAATTTCAGAGCAGTCCACAGAAATAATCTTACCAATCCCTTTGATGTGGTATTCAAGGATACCTGCATTGATACTGCCTTCTATAACACTAGGCAAATGTTGCACCCGTCCAACACAAAGTGATAAACCTTCAATAGCTTCTGCTGCCTTAATTCGGTCTCTCTGGTAGCTGCAAACTCTGCTGTTTAGCTTCTGTATGCTGTCTCCGAATGCCAATCCCATTTTAATACTTTCCCAAAAGGACCATTTGTTTTCTATTGAAGATCTATACTCCAAACTTGTCTCGTATTTCTGCTTTTCCTTCTCCATGGCACTAAATTGAAATTCAAAAATCTGGATTCGTTTCCATTCAATTGTTAAGAATGCACCCCTGTAAGAAAGATCCAGAGATTCTATTTTAGAGTCCTTTAAATCCAAATCCTTTATATTATTCCCCCCTATGGTAACAATGTCCACAGAACTTGCTATCTCCTTATACAATTGAAATGAGGTTTTAAGGGCGGGATCACTCTGTGTCTCTGTGACCGAATCACTGTGCATATCTGATTCTAATTCTCGGCTGGTTAATTTTCTTGTAGTGTCGTCTACAATAGCTTTGCATATTGAGAAATTGTCTGAATGATAAAAGCAATATCGCAAGATAGCTCCGACAGAAAGATATGTTGCTTCATCCCTCTCTTCAATTCCAAAGCCATATTTACTGATTTCTGCTCGAAAGTTATTCCGCCTCGGTACACCAGTTTTATCATTTTCAGAATGTTTTTCTTTAATAAAGTCATAAAATTTGGCAAGATCTACCCAGATTTCTGAGGAACGAGATTCATACGGAACCTTAAGGTGGGATATACCCGTTAAAGATGACAAGCACTGAGGAGTTTCCATCTTAAGGCACCTGGAACAGAGTAATTATTTGAACCTTTCTTTCAATCTTAACAAAACATCTCCTTAGAGCCCCCGTGGTGTAGTGGTTATGCTATTTGCCTCATAAACCAGGGGTTGTGGGGTCGATCCCGGGCTTCTCTAGACTTCTGTATGAGTCATAAAACCGAGGTCCCATCTCCATATGACCTCTGCGGTTGGTGGGACGTAAAACTCATACATACATACATACATACATACATACAGTCGAACTTCGATGGCTCGAACACCGATGGCTCGTTTACCATGGCTGAGTCGAATCCATTTTTGAGCCCTAGAGAATTCCTCTGCATAAATAAAAGTGTGGGATAGTTAAGGAGATTTTCGACATTTATCTTGCAAATGTATGCTGTGTGAACTCATAAGAATCGCCTCAATGAGGCGATTCTAATGAGTACACACAGCATACATTTATGTTACAGAACACCGAAAGGCAGTCCAAAAATATCCCCGTTATGTTTTCTGGAAGTATGCAACAGTGGCTCGAACTTCCGCTGTCTCGAACAGTTTTCCATAGTCCCAAATGGGTTCGAGCCATCGAAGTTCGACTGTACATACATACATACATACATACATAACACATCAGTGGCCTAATGGGTAAGACCGCTGACTCTTAATCGTGAGGTTTCTCGCCACTGTGGTTCGCACCTCGCTCGGGCCACATGTGAGACACCTAGTTCTGCAACGGAAGTCCAGGTATTTTTATCTCCGGTTTTCGCCAACCTCTTATTAATGATCGTTTCGAAATGAATGAAATAATCGTTAAAACAAGCAAACAAAAAATAAAATAAATAAAACGAACAGGGGTTTTCAAGGGTATACATTATTTTTGCTAAGTTCTTTGGCTCTAAAACACAGACATGGAACCCCGTGTTGTAGTGGTCATGCTACTAGCCTCATAAATCAGGGATAGTGGGTTCAATCCCGGGCTTCTCCTGAGTTTCGGATGAATCATTAAACCAAGGTCCCATCCCCATATGACCTTAGCTGTTGGTGGGACGTAAAACTCAAACACATACATACATACATACATACATACATACATACATACAGACATACATACATACATACATACATACATACATACATACATACATACATACATACATACATACATACATATTCGCCCTTGCCCATCGGGGCTTGGAGAAATAGATGGGCTGCACGGTGAATACTTGAATACTGGTAAACTACTTAGGTCTAAGCCTGCCCAGAAACCGGTGATGCGAGTCGGACAGCTCATTAAACCCTTGCGGTTTCTATGGGTGGTAGGGCTTGAGATGTCATTTCATCTGAGTGTCGGGTAAAAGTCCCGCAAAATTGGAAGCAACATTGCCAAAATGACCTTTACAGTGTTGACGGGGACATTAAACCTCAAATCAACCAACCAACCTTTAAAGTCAGAGATATGCTCCTGGCAAGCTTAAATTGTTTGTTTGTTGGATTTGAGGTTTAACGTCCCCGTCAACACTGTAAAGGTCATTTTGGAGACGTTGCTTCCAGTGTTGTGGGACTTTTACCCGACATGGAGATGAAATGACATCTCAAGCCCTGTCGACCAATGAAACCAATAGAGTATACTAGCATGGACGGTCCGCATCCCACCGCGGTTCCTGGGCAGGCTTAGATCCTCTAAGCGGTTTACCAGTACTAGTGTTCGGGCCAGATTCAGCTCCGACAAGCTTAATAATGCAAAAAGTAAAAAGGGAAATAACTCTGTCATTTCTTAATGACAAAGTTACGGTTCTTGCACTCTGCACATCCTCTGATGGCCATCTATCAATGCATCAAGTTTCATTCAATTCCTTTCCATAATTTCAGAGATATGCTCTGGACAAGCTCGTAATTAAGAAGGGAAGTAACTCAATAAATACTGGTGACAGGGTTATGGTTCTTACATTCTGCAATTCCCCTCATGGCCCTCTATCAGTATATCAAGTTTCACTTAATCATCTTTAACACTTTTAGAGATATCCTCTGGACAAAAGTGTGATGAACGTGACGGACGATCGGATGCATTTTGATTTGTTTGATTTGAGGTTTAAAGTCCCCGTCAACACTGTAAAGGTCATTTTGGAGACTTGCTTCCAATTTTGTGAGACTTTTACACGAAATAGAGATGAAATGACATCTCACGCTCTGTCGCCCAATGAAACCAATAGGGTTTATTAGCATGGACAGTCCGCCTCGCACTGCGGTTCCTGGACAGGCTTAGATCCTCTAAGCGGTTTACCAGTACAAGTGTGCGGGCCGGATTCAGCTCTGCGTGGAAGCATCATGCAGCCCATATATTTCTTCAAGCCCCTATGGGCAGGGGCTTGGATGGATGGATGGTCAGACGGACGGACAAAGTGGCGACTATATGCTCTCCCTTCACGGAGCTTTAAAAACGAAGCTTGCTTCATAAATTAATAGAAACTTACCAGTACCACTGGAATATATGTAGTTACTTGTAGAGCTTTTTGGCAAACTGTCATCAGGAAGCATACTGGATCATGTTGGGCTTCAGTTGACAAGGCATCAAACCTGTTATAGAAAACGAAGAATAACTTTTGAAATCTAAGGAAATGTCAGTTAATGGGTGTATGATTAATTTTATTTTAACCCATTTTAACAGAAATTGCAGTATTTTGAAAATAAAATGTAGACCCTGATCAGTAACACTCTTCTGTGAATTCTGATCAACAATTACACTTTTAGGAATTGCATTCAAGGGTAAGATATATGGTGTCTCTGATCTGGGTCTTCCCTGTTTGTGGCTGGCCGTTTTGCAGGACCGCGAACATTAAAAGTAAGGTTTTATAGAAGGCTATTGTTACACAACTAGCACTGTAGTGGATGCTTGAAAACTACATGAGAGCCTATGTTTGTGTTGGGGTTTTACACACAGGTAGACACTATTTAGGTCATTTTGGAGACATTCCTTCCAATTTTATGGATTGAGAGGAAATGACATCTCATGCCCTTCCACCTAAACAAATTTTGTTTGTTTGATTTGAGGTTTAATGTCCCCCATCAACAATATAAAGGTCATTTTGGAGACTTTGCTTCCAATTTTGCGGGACTTTTACCCGACCTTGAGATGAAATGACATCTCAAGCCTTGCCACCCAATGAAACCAATAGGGTTTATAAGCATGGACGGGCCGACTCGCACCGCTTTGCCTGGGCAGGCTTAGATCCTCTAAGCAGTTGACTGGTACTCGTGTGCGGGTCGGTAACAGTTCTGCGTGGAAGCATCATGCAGCCCATCTATTTCTTCAAGCCCCGATGGGCGGGGGCTTAAACCTAAACAAATCGCTAGAGTTTATATGCAGGGACGGTCCAACTCACACCACTGTGTGTGGTTGGTGTAGATCTACTAAGCCGGCCTTGGTAGTTCAGTCCGATGCGCGTTTGACTGATGATCAGGAGGATGCAGGTTCAATAGCTTTCGGGGTCGGCAACATTCTTTCGTGGAGATTGATCTTGAAATCTTTTCTCTCCCTTCTGCTGATTCAAGAAGGGCACTTGTCGGTTTCTGGCGAAAGAATGAGCACTGTACTCGTTAACCACATACGTTTAAGCCTGCTCAGGAAAAGTGTGGATAGGCAAACCGACTGGCTTAAAAACGACCTAAATAGTGTTGACTGGGCAGTTAAACCCAAATACAAACAAACAAACAGAGATCTACGAAGCGGTTTATCGATCCATTTCAGCCCTGCGAGGAAGCACCCTGCAGCAAATCTATTTCTACAAGCCCTGATGATTTGTTTGTTTGTTTGATTTGAGGTTTAACGTCCCCGTCAACACTGTAAAGGTCATTTTGGAGACGTTGCTTCCAATTTTGTGGGACTTTTACCCGAACATTGAGATGAAATGACATCTCAAGCCCTGTCGCCCAATGAAACCAAAAGAGTTTATTAGCATGGACGGTCCACCTCGCACGGCGGTTCCTGGACAGGCTTAGATCCTCTAAGCGGTTTACCAGTACTAGTGTGCGGGACGAATTCAGCTCTGCGTGGAAGCATCATGCAGCCCATATATTTCTTCAAGCACCTTATGGCGGGGGCCGCCAAACCCTGATGTGCGAGAGCTTAAAGAACCTGTGATAATTATTGTACATGTGGCAATTAATGTTTAAGAATATGGTCATATGCTTATTTCTTTTAAGCAAGGGCAATTAAACCTTATCCTGCTGAATAAATTTATTAAACTACACCCATTTTAGACCACCAACCAATCAAATTACTTGGTATAGTGTAGTCATTCAAATTTCAAACTGAATGACAGTGTGGATCCTGATCAGAATGCTTCAAGTAGATCTACACTGTTCACAAAGGTAGGTGTTTTTGTGTTCAGAGGGATAAGGGTTAAATAATACTCATGATTGTAATGGACGTAAATTTTTTCTTACCTCTCTGCAGTTGTTTCTGTAACACTGGTTTCACCCTCTGTCTTTCAGGTAAACGCAAATAACAGTTTTTGTATCAAACATGAAATACAAATTGTATTCTTAACAATACCACAGGAAAATCATCTTCATAAGACGTTTACTAACTGAATATCATCTGCATCATAGGTATACATTGATCCACGGATACACAAAAACAAAAATTCTTTGCTAATAATGCATTTTATATTTATTAAAAACACTGAATGTTCTGAGAAATTGTGAACCAAACACACTGAGAAGTAAAGCATTCTGTTGTACATTTAACTACAAAACCACTTCTGGAGAGGCCCTTTTAAACTAAACATTAACTACAGATCTTATCAGATTGTACATGCTGCTGCTAGTGTTAAATAAACAAACTCAGTGGTCTGGTAAATGTTTCCTGGAGAGGTAATTATGACATCTCCAAGTGCTCCCAGTTTGTATGATCGACTGTTTAGTGAAAAGAGGAGATATTAATTTATTTTTTTTTAATTTAATTTGTTTAAGTATATTATGTAACTGTTTATTTTGTCCAGTTTGAGATGGTGACCAAATTATTAGTTTGCGGGTGCCCTTTAGCATTAAATGGACAAGTCCGTGAAAAAAACCCTAAAACCCACTTTACTAGAGAAAACTGTGGTAAAAAGGGGTATACATTATTTTTCTTTTTCTGCTCCAAGACATGGGTTGTGGGTACTCGTTAGAACCGCCTCAATGTGGTGGTTCTGACGATTACCCATAACCTATGTTTGCAGTATAAATAAGAAAAATATCATGGATTTACATGAGAAAATTAGCCATTTTGGAGATGTGAAAAAATGCACTGTGTCACATGGATGCGTTATCGTAATGGTGTTCGCCCTGTCCGACCATCCGTCTGACCACATTTTTCATGTTTTTTTAGTGTTGTTATTTTTTTCTTAATAACTTGCAAACACTTGAACTTCAAACTTTAAATATAAGGTGACAACAACAATACACAATTTCATAGTAAATTATATTACTCTAGCTAAAATATTGTTAGACCTATGGCCCTTTGCAAAATTCAAATTTTCAGCATTTTTTTCTTCATAATTTGACAACATTATAAAAACTGTTATAGGTATTCCAATTATTGTAATTATTTTGTCAGTGACAATACGCACATATGAAGTAAAGGGCTGTCTGTCTGTTCATCTGTCTGTCCATCTGCCCATCCGTCTGTCCATCCCCAGTTTTGATCATCATCATCATCATCATTATGGGAGTTTTGATTAACGTGAAGGTACAGGGGCAACAGCCACATAAATTGGCCCCCTTCCAGGTATCCGGTTTGCTGCAGGCATGTCAGATCTCACACCAGATCTCAAGGTTTGTCTATCTTGAGGGTCGACAGCGTAGAGCTTTCACTCTCTGCGATGTCTCTCTGTCAGCCACTTCCAGGTCATCTTGGGCCTCCCAGGTCCACGCCTCCCATCTACCTGTATGTTACAGGCAGTCTGGACCGTTGGACCAGGGTTCCACGTTTTCATACCAGCGGAGCCTTTTTTCTTTCAGGATGAGGTCCAGGTCCTCAATGCCATGCCGTACAAGTAGCTCACTGAACCTGATGGTGACAGTGTCCTGTGGCTTGACATTGCAGATCTGTCTGATCATTGCCCTGTGTTTTTCCACTGCAGACGCTTGATGTTTGGCTTTGTCAATGGCCAAGCCACACTGGCATGAGGCATTGCGCTCCGCACACAAGAGCTTTACACACGAAAGCGTGTCTTGAACGAGAGATGGCTGTTAGAGAGCACTGGCAGCAGCTCCTTGAATTTCTGTTTTCACACGTGATGTGGTCAAGAGATCATAACTACCCGTTGCTGAGAGCATGCCACCTAAGTAGCAAAAGGAAGCTACCACTTCTAGCTTATCAGGTCCGACTTGGACTTCCCTCTGTGGTCTGTCATCTAAGTGGTTTGCAGTTCCTTGGCACTGTGTACACCTGAAATCAGGGTCCTCTGCCAAGCGCTTGAGACCACTGTATTTCTTGTGCACCTAGAACCTGCATCCATTGCAAAAATTACTGTTGTTGCCCACTCCCGTGCGACATACAGCACATAGGAACTGACCCGTACTCTGAAGGAGGTCCAGGCCTGTACCACAGATCATGATGTTCGTCTTTCCTGCATTTACTCTCAGCCATTTCTCCTCCATTGCTTCTTTCTCAGTTAAGAGCCGCCAGACAAATTCCTCGAGTGATTCAGCTATGATAACCAGGTCATCGACATACAGGTCCTCCAAGGGAACTCCAGAGCGGAACTCGCATGACGAGGCTTGTGTCTTTTTATTTTGGATGGCCATTTGGTCATTTTGTGGGAAAGTAACTGTCCTTAAGTCCATCCTTTGTTTAGGTTTCCATTATGGTTTTGTATCTTCATGTTTGTGTTTCTTTCCCTTTGGTGTCTTGATGGGTGGAGTAAGTTAATTGTATCGATTCCTGATCTTTGTTTTACTTTTACTTTTTCAAGGAACATGATGAAAAGCGGTGGGCTGAGAACAGAGCCTTGATGAACACCAACCTTCACTTCAAACTCTGCACTATAACCATCACCAACACGGACATTGCTCCGAGCATAAGCATACATCCCCTGGACTAGTCGTACAATCCACTCAAAGTTTTCTTAGTGCCCTCCAGATGACTTTCCGAGGTACTCGATCAAATGCCTTCTCCATGTCTACGAAAGCCATGTAGAGTCTCGTTGGCCACCAGACACTATTCTTGCAGCTGCATTACAACAGCTGCATTACAACAAAGATTGCGTCTGTTTTGCCTCTTCCTAGGACGAAAACGGTCTAATTAGGCCATCCACATTCCTCTCCAGGACTTTCATGACCTGTTCTGTCGGCTTGAGACCACGGTAGTTGCTTCTGTCCGATGCATCATCCTTGCCCTTATAGAGACAGACTATGAAACTCTGTACCCTGTCAGAGTGTATCTTGCCACCACGGATGATCGAAGCTGCAAGGTCTCGAATCGTTGAGGCACCCGCGTCACCTGCTGCTCTTATCATCTCCACCACTATTCCCGGTGGGCCCGTGCTTTGCCAGCCTCCATCTGAGAGATAGCCTTCTTAACCATGTAAATAGTGATAGGGTTAGGCGGCCCATCCACTGGTGGTTCATCAGAAAGGTGGCCCACGTCCCAGTCAAACTTAACTTTGAGTTACATGTTGCAATTCGTTGCACACATCATCTTAAAAATTTATACACAACACACAATTTCCGTTCGTACGTTCGTCCGTTCGGCCACATTTTGAATTTGAGATGATGTTGGCTATAGCAAGCATAATGGGCTTCCATGATTTTCTACAAACTTACAGTGTAGTTTCATAATAACCCCAAAAACTGAAAACTATGGAAATTCTGATCCCTTTCATGTAGTAAAGTCCGAGATTATGTAATATTGTTGAATTAAATTACCTCATATGCTAAAGATATTGAGATTTAGAATCCTTAAACTCCTTTCTTGTAAAATACATGTTTACCAATTATTATTCTCTGTTGTGTTTGGTTTCATTTGAGGTTTGCTTGTTTGTCTGATTTGAGGTTTAGCGTCTCCGTCAGTGCTAGTTAGGTCATTTTGGAGACATGCTTACAATTTTGTGTGACTTACACCCGAGATTGGGATGAAATGACACCTCAATGCCTGCCGTCCAATGAAACCTACAGGGTTTATATGCATGGATGGTCTGATTCGCACCACTTTGACTGGGCAGGCTTAGACCTTCTAAGCGATTTACTAGTACTCATGTGCGGTCGGTTTAAGCTCTGCGTGGAAGCATATTGCAGCCCAATCTATTTCTCCAAGCCTCGATTGGCAGGGGCCATATTTAGTCTCTTATTCAATATTCTAGAAAAATATTTCTTAAACTAACTTCGTATAAAAATAACAAGAATTCCGCCAAGTGCTAGGCCGCGCCTGTGTTGGCGCAAAGTCACCGAATCATGACATAGATGCTTGCATAAAAAGTTATCATTCTTAAATGCAAGCTTGTACTAAGTATCATTAATTAAGCTGTAATATTTTTTTAGTTTTTTAATTTTTGTAATAATAAGGGTGTACGCTAGGGTGATCCATAAAATGTAGGTCAAGGTCAAATATGGATGGTTGCATTTTAGTTGCCACCCCCAGATACAAGTTTGTGCTAAGTGTCATAAATGAAGCTCTTATAGTTCTTGAGATATGATCGAACTTGACTATTAGGGTGAACGCTAGGGTGGTCGCAATATTTTACAAAGTCAGTGGCCCATAAAATGTAGGTCAAGGTCAAATATGGATGCTTGCATTTAAGTTGCCATCCCCGGCAAGTGTCATAAATGAAGCTCTTATAGGTCTTGAGAAATAAACTTGACCATTAGGGTGAACGCTATGGTGGTCGCAATACTTTACAAAGTCAGTGACCCATAAAGTGTAGGTCAAGGTCAAATATGGATGCTTGAATTTAAGTTCCCATCCCCAGATACAAGATTGTGCCGAGTGTCATAAATGAAGCTCTTATAGTTCTTGAGATATGAACTTGAACATTAGGGTGAACGCTATGGTGGTCGCAATATGGTTGCATTTTAGTTGCCATCCCCAGATACAAGTTTATGCCAAGTGTCATTAATGAAGCTCTTATAGTTCTTGAGAAATAAACTTGACCATTAGGGTGAACGCTAGTGTGGTCGCAAATGTTGACGCCTTGATATATTTGATATTTAATGTCCCCGTCAACACTATTTAGGTCATTTTGGAGACATTGCTTCCAATTTTGTGGAACTTTTACCCAACATTGAGACGAAATGACATCTCAATCCCGGTTGCCAAGTTGCTGTTGCCCAATGAAACCAATAGGGTTTATAAGCATGGGCGGTCTGACTCGCACCGCATTTCCTGGGCAGGCTTAGATCCTCCAAGCAGTTTACCAGTATTTGTGTGCAGTCGAATTCAGTTCTGCGTGGAAGCATCGTGCAGCCCATCTATTTCTTCAAGCCTCGACAGGCGGGGGCCGGCAAACGACAAGAAAACTATGATGAAGGGCAACATAAAAGTTAACCTAAACACGCATAGCTTCTTATATTTTGGGGCATTAACACAGAGTGGACCCAGATCAGACACCACAGAACGTGGCATCTGATCCGGGACTACACTGTCTGCTAAAGTGACATATATTTTGCCCCCCCCCCCCTCCCCTCATCACACGACTATTCACCAAATTAATGAAAAGACAAACAAATATCAAATCTCACAGGTAAGACATCTGGCAGCAATAAATTCTCCATAGCATATCATATTGCCTTCAGACCAATTTAACATGTTTTGTTTAGATAACAGAGCAGATAAGGAATCGCTCCTCAGGAGCAGGTCTCTCTGTATAAAACTTAAGACTGTTTAGAGACAGCAACGTGAACGTTAATGGCAGAGTTTAGCAGGGTCTGTCAAATCAGAAAATGGTCATAAAATTGTATACTGCATCCAGAACCAGTTAGTTATACATCGGTTCCTCCTTGTACAAATGCCCATCAGGTTTTAACAAGGGCTACCTGTAAAACCTGGGCTGGGCTCATGGGCTGGGTCTGGGCTCGAATCTTTGGGCTTGAATGAAAATGGGTTTGACTCAGGACATAGGTGAAATAGGGTCAGTTATTGACCTTTCAACTTTGTTTGTTGTCTGGTTGGAGGAACTGTTAAAGAGAATTGCTCCCATGGGCCCCTGTCAAGATTATAATATCAAGTTTGTTTTCCTGCTTGATTTGAGTTGCAACAAGCAAAAACCTGGATTACAAAAATCTGCATTACAACATCAAAACACAGGATTCGTTATTTTGAATTGAGCCAGAAGATGCCAAAGTTCCAATAAGACCTATGTGATCACCAAAAGCTCAGAACAGACTTAGCAGATGTGCATGCTTATCTGAGATTTCAGTGGTCGTGCATTTTGGCTTCACAAACAGTGAAAACACAGATCAGAGGCATCATGTCAAGGGTTCAAAAGTGGGATACTGAAAACAGTGAAGATCCAGATCAGAGGCAACATATCTGGGGTTCTAAAATGGGATCCTGAAAAACAGTGAAGACACAGATCAGAGACCACGTGTCTTGGGTTCCAAAATGGGATACTGACAAACTCGTTAGACCCAGATCAGAGGTCACATGTCTGGTGTTCTAAAATGGGATACTTACAACAGTTAAGATCCATATCAGAGGCCACGTGTCTAGGGTTCCGAAATGGGGTACTGGCAAACAGTTAAGACCCAGATCAGAGGCCACGTCTAGAGTTACATAAGGGATACTGACAAACAGTGACGACATAAATCAGAGGCAATATGTCTAGGGTTCCAAAATGGGGTACTAACAGTGTAGACACAGATCAGAGACCACGTGTCTAGGGTTCCAAAATGGGATACTGACAAACAGTGAAAGCCCTAGATCAAAAGCCACATTTCTAAGGTTCCAAAACCTAATACTGACAATGTAGACCCAGATCAGAGGCCGCATACCTAGGGTTCCAAAATCGAACCCTGACATACAGTGTAGGTGGCATATGCCTTTGGCTCGAGGATAAGATGCTGTCAGACAAACAGTGGAGACCCCGATCAGAGATCACATGTCTCGAGTTCCAAAATGAGAAACTGACAGTGTAGAGCCAGATCAGAGGCCACATGTCTGGGGCTCCGAAATGGGATACAGACAGTGTAGACCCCGATCCACTTCCAGGGTTCCAAAATGGGACACTACCAGTTTGAACAGGATCTTCACTGAAATACAGGCATTAAAGGACAAAAGAAAACAGTCTAAGTCCAGACTCTGAACCTCTTTAGAGCTTTAGAGACAAGCGACCCTCTAGTGGTACAGTATAGACCCGTACCAGATACCGCAGAAATGGGCGTCTGGACAGCGTCTACACTATTTGCTTATAAAACTACAGTAATTATCCTTCCGTTCTTTTAGTGTAATTGTAAAATTCCTTTAATGAGACCATCTTTAATACTTTTCAAAAGTGGCCTTTTAAAGACCACTTTTGAACAGTCCCAAATGTGGTAACTTGGTTTAGAAAATACAAAGAAAGATAACTGAAATCTCTGCAATTTGTTTTTAAGATCAGACTAGTTTGTATGTAGGTAAGTGGTTTATACTGTCTTGTCCTTTGGGATCACTGATTCCATTGTTGAGTTTTGAAAATATTTGAGGGTCACTGATGAGGCTTAATTGGCCGAAACTAACTAGTCTGGCCCAGAAAACATGACAGTACACTTCATATTTTCCAGTTCTGTGGTGTATTCCTTGCTTCCAAAGGATAACCCTTTCTAGAACATATTTAGTCTTTATTTTAGCTGGTCTTAATATTAATATTAAGCGGAACTATATGAGACTTTCAATAGTTCTTTTGTATCAGACAAACAAACATTAATCAAACGTGTGAAAACAGCAGGGCCTGGAGAAAAACACTTTCCATAGCAGGTTGGATTCCACTTGGACACATGGCATAAAAGACATTAAGAGTTCGACACTTCATGATTGGGAAATCTACAGACTGTTCCGTATTTTCATACAGAACAGGCTGTTTCAGTTTATTTCAGAATTTATTGTTACCAGTCTATAGCCGGCCCTGCAGCTGAACTTGAGTTATAAATTTGATGGTCACATAGATCTGGGGTGTCTGTATAATAGTATCTCAAAGATTTAGCAAGGCAGGTTAAAAGTCATGTAATGGTGCCACTAGTTGTAGCATATAGCATTCACATAGTCTGTACACTGCTGCCTCCCACCCATCGGGGCTTGAAACAGATTGGGCTGCATGATGCTTCCACACAGAGCTGAAACCTACCCCACATAAGTACTGGCAGACCGTTTAGGGGTTCTAAGCCCAGGAAACGTGTTGCACGTTTGACCGTCCATACATATAAAGCATATTGGTTTCATTGGGCGGGAGGGCTTGAGATGCCATTTCATCTCAATGTGGGGTAAAGGTCCCACAAAATGGAAGAAACGTCTCCAAAATGACCTATACAGTATTGACAGGGACGGTAAACCTTAAATCAAACAATCTTCGTGACAGATGCACGGATCATATACCATCCAGAGAGCGGCTGGAACAGCCTCTTGTCAGAAGGTGAAGAAACACAAACTGATGTCTGCTTTATCTTTTTAACTAACCCAGCCCCACATTTTGTAGAATTTTCCTGCACAGTAGTGCAATCAATTAAATAGCCAAATGATTCTGACACTGCATCTCGAGGGACAACTGGCCAGGATGTAATAGCCTTCACCTCAAAGGTAAACATTCTGAGTGCAGACTAACCTGATATTACCCACACTAGAGAGTTAAAATTGACCTTATAATGTCTTTCACCTCAGATAAACCTATTTCCATTCGAGCCCAAAAATTCGAGCCCAAGCCCAGCCCACGAGCCCAGCCCAGGTTTTACAGGTAACCTTTAACAAGTCCAGGCATTTCCTCCAGTGTAAACAGAGAGATGTTGTGTCTACGGGGTAATTTCTTATTTTCCGTGTTTTTCCTTAAAATACTGGTTAAAAACACATCAATTAGGTGTTTCAAAGGGGCCCACGTGCACACAATCTATATTACGGAAAGAAATAAGATAAATATAAGCCGTAAAGGAGTGAAATAATCTTGACCGGGCCCCTTGACCGGCTGGTAGCATTAATAATCAAAGCACTGATGGTACTGGTGGGTCTATTGTTTCCAAATGTAAGCTTGGTAAATTGTCCCGGATTGAGACTTACATGTAAACGGTTTGTTTAACTCTTAAACTCTAGTATTTTAAGCAAAGACTGTAAACCTGATCAGACGTCGCTTAATGTGGCATATTAGAAATCTACTGTATGCCAGTGTCCCAATACAGGAGTCCAGTCCAGCTTTTACCTTTTTACACAGCGCCATGACGTCACAGGGAGGAAACTAGCGCTGCTAAAAATAGCTTGTACCTGGATTTTGTACATGGGTGGACAAACGCAAGCGGGAAGTTTCTGCAGCCATACCCCCCAACTTTGAAAAAAAGTTGGCTGGGATGCATATTGAATCTGCCCTGTCCGTTCGTACGTACGTTCGTTCGTTACGCTTTCTAATACCAAGCATAACTTTGAAACCATGTATGCTTGTGTTTTGAAATCCCATATATGGATTGCTCATGAACAAATAGTTGACCCGTATTTTTATTATCCAAATTTTCTCTTCCTTTTTGGTTATTTTCCCTTTTAATTAAATAACAAAGAAATCTCGTTAGCAAGATATCTGGAAAAGTATTCGAGCTAGGGCCTTGGTATTTGGTTCACTGATTGGGGCTGAGGAGGAGATCACCTGTAATGAGATCTCAAGAGATGGATTTAGTAAGCCTGGGAACTAAGAAACGGGTATATTTATTCAACTAAGGATTACTTTATAAACAAGAGGGCCATGATGGCCCTGGATCGCTCATCTGATCCATAGGGTATCAAGTGTACCCCTAGAGAGCCATGGCCCCGGGCTATAATATGAATAATCTTTGTAGTGGTCTAAAAGGTGAAGCTTCATGCCATATATTAAAGAACAGAGACTTCTGGTTTCAGACAAGTTTTTTAAAGGTTTTCCTTATATAAGTCTACATAAACCTTGGGGTCCCCGGGGCAGGCCATTCTGGCCCCAGGGCTATAATTTGAACAATCTTGGAAGAAATCCACCCTTTAGTCCTTTAGGGGTTTCCCGCATGCAATGGGTTAATGGCATCCAAAGCAGAAACTGACTGTCATATCCAAACAACAAGAGGGCCATGATGGCCCTGGATCGCTCACCTGATATATAGGGTATGAAATGGGCCCCTGGGAGAGCCATTATTGGCCCCGGCTATAATATGAATAATCTTGGTAGTGGTGTAACAGGTGAAGCTTCATACCAAATATCAGAGAACGGAGCTTTCTGCTTTCAGACAAGATTTTTAAAGGGTTTCCTCATATAAGTCTATATAAACCTTGGGGTCCCCGGGGCGGGCTATGTTTGGCTCCAGGGTATAATTTCAACAATCTTGGTAGAAATCCACAAGACGAAGCTTCATACCAAATATCAAAGACCTTGGCCTTCTGCTTTCGGACAAGAAGATTTTCAAAGGTTTTCATTGCCTTGACTTCTATTTCCTAGGGCTATAATTTGAACAATTTAGATGAAGCTTCACACGAAATATCAAAGACCTGGGCCTTGCGGTTTCAGAGTAGAAGATTTTTTTTTAATTTCCATATATAAGTCAATGTAAAAATGAAAGGCCCTGGGGCGGGGGCATTTTGGGCCCAAAGGCTATGATTTGAACAATCTTGGTAGAAGTCCACTAGATGAAGCTACACACCAAATTTCAAAGAACTGGACCATCCGGTTTTGGAGAAGATTTTTAAAGATTTTCCCTGTATAAGCCAATGTAAAACCAAAGGGCCTGCAGGTGGGGGCATTTTCGCCCTAGGCCTATAATTTGAACAATCTTGATAGAGGTCCAGTAGATGAAGCGTCACACCAAATATCAAAGAATTGGGCCTTGCAGTTTCAGAGAAGAAGATTTTTAAAGATTTTCCCTATATAAGTCTATGTAAAACCAAAGGCCCCCGGGGCGGGGGGCATTTTTTTTGCCCCAGGGCTATAATGTGAATGATCTTGGTAGAGGTCCACTAGATGAAGCTTCATACCAAATATCAAAGATCTGGGCCTTGTGGTTTCAGAGAAGAAGATTTTTAAAGAATTTCCCTATATAAGCCAATGTAAAACCAAAGGGCCCCGGGGCAGGGGCATTTTTGGCCTTAGGGCTATAATTTGAACAATCTTGATAGAGATCCACTAGTTGAAGCTTTACACCAAATATCAAAGACTTGGGTCTTGCGGTTTCAGAGAAGATGTTTAAAGATTTTCCCTATATAATTGTATGTAAAACCAAAGCCCCCCACCCCCCACCCCCACCCCCCCCCACCCCCCGGGGCGGGGGCATTTTTGGCTCTAGGGCTATAATTTGAACAATCTTGGTAGAGGTCAACTAGATAAAGCTTCATACCAAATATCAAAGAACTGGGCCTTGTGAATTCAGAGAAGAAGATTTTTGAAGATTTTCCCTATACTAAGCCTATGTAAAAACAAAGGCCCCTGGGGCTGGGGCATTTTTGGCCCCAAGGCTAAAATTTTGAACAATCTTGGTAGAGGTCCACTAGATGAAGCTTCATCCCAAATATCAAAGACCTGGGCCATGCGGTTTCAGAGAAGAAGATTTTTAAAATTTTCAGTAAAACAATCTATTTTTCGCTCCTGTGACCTAGATGTGCAACAGACCGGAACCATTTGAACAACTTTGAAAGGGGACCACCTAAGGATCATTCCCGTGAAGTTTGGTCAAAATCCAATCAATGGTTAAGGAGAAGATGCTGTTTGAAGAAAAAGTTTCTATGACATCGTTGATAAGCAGTGGATATCGTCGTGTAATAAAAATCGTATGATCACACGTGTAATAACACTTTGGCAGGTTTATGTAACGTCATGACGACGTCAATGTCAACCATGCATTTTTAGCTCACCTGTCACGTAGTGAGGAGGTGAGCTTTTGGGATCACTTTTGTCCGTCGTCCGTCGTGTGTGCGTGCGTGCGTGCGTAAACATTTTCTTCAAATGGCATCGTCTCCTAAACCACTGATCGTATTTTGACCAAACTTCACAGGAACGATCCTTAGGCAGTCCCCTTTGAAAAGTTGTTCAAATGGTTCCGATCCGTTGCATATTTGAGTCACAGGAGCTAAAAATAGATTTTTTTTACTGAAAATTTAAAAAATCTTCTTCTCTGAAAACGCATGGTCCAGGTCTTTGATATTTGGTATGAAGCTTCACCTAGTGATCATGTACCAAGATTGTTCAAATTATAGTGTTGGGGGGGGGGGGGGGGGGCATAAATGCCCCCGCCCCGGGCCCTTTGGTATAACATAGGCTTATATAGGGAAATCTTGAAAAATCTTTTCCTCTGAAACCACAAGCACCAGGTCTTTGATATTTGGTATGAAGCTTCATCTAGTGAACCTCTATCAAGATTGTTCAAATTATAGCCCTGGGGCTAAAAATGCCCCCGCTCCGGAGCCCTTTGATTTTACATAGGCTTATAAAGGGAAAATCTTTAAAAATCTTCTTCTCTGAAACCGCAAGGCCCAGGTCTTTGATATTTGGTATGAAGCTTCGTCTAGTGGACCTCTATCAAGATTATTCAAATTATAGCCATTGGGCCAAAAATGACCCCTTCCCCGGGGCCCACTGGTTTTACATTGACTAATATAGAGAAAATCTATATAAATCTTCTTGTCTGAAACCAGAAGGCTCAGTTCTTTAATATTTGGTATGAAGATTTTTCTAGTGGACCTTCCTTGACCAAGATTGATCAACTTATAGCCCTAGGGGCAAAAATGGCTCCGTTCCGGGGCCCACTGGTTTTACATAGACTTATATATGGAAAACATTTAAGAATCTTCTTGTCTGAATCCAGAAAGCTCAGGTCTATGATATTTGGTATGAAGCTTTGTCTAGAAGACCTCTACCAAGATTGATCTAATTATAGTCTTGAGCCCAAAAATTGGCCAACCCCAGTGCCCACTGGTTTTACATAGACTTATGTAGGGAAAACCTTTGAAAATCTTCTCGTCTGAAACCAGAAGGCCAAGGTCTTTGATATTTGGTATGAAGTTTCATGTAGTGGACCGCTACCAAAATCGTTCATATTAGTGCCCTGGGGCCAAAACTGGGCCCACCCTGAGCCCACTTGTTTTACATAGACTTATATTGGGGAAGCCTTTGAAAATCTTCTTGTCTGAAATCAGAAGGACAAGGTCTTCGATATTTGGTATGAAGTTTTGTCTTGTGGATTTCTACCAAGATTGTTCAAATTATAGCCCTTGGGCTTAAAATGGCCGCGCCCCGGGGCCCGCAGGTTTTATATAGACTTATGTAAGGAAATCCTTTAAAATCTTCTTGTCTGAAACTAGAACGCTCCGTTCTTTGATATTTGGTATGAAGCTTCACCTTTTAGACCGCTACCAAGATTATGTAAATTATAGCCACGGGGTCAATAATCGCTCTCCCCGGGGCCCACTTGTAACCCTGTGGATCAGGTGAGCGACCCAGGGCCATCATGGCCCTCTTGTTTTGGAAATTGTGTCAAATTTAAGAGCGATGATATCCAATTTAATGTGGCAATATGATAAATAGAATCTTACATTCGTGGTCATTTCATATGAAATTTATGAAACTCGCCGAAGGTTCGTTTCATAAATTTCATATGAAAAAAAAAAAAACACTCGTGTAAGATCCTCTATACTCTGAAAAGTGTTCGAGCTGAATGAAAAGAGAACACACAAACTGTAATGTACGTACAACAGCAAATACATGAAATAGCATTAAATAAAGGATACTTACTTTTTTGAGGTTGATACCAAAAATATTTCATCGAGTGTGTTGGCAACATGCAAATTTCGGATGTTTTCTACATACGAGATGAAATATATTTGGTACCCGCTGAAAAAATGTAAATTTTCCTTTTTTCGGCGGAAAATTTTACAATGTATTTGTATAGGCGTGTGTTCGTAATCTTGGTATAAAGCAGCTTCATTTCAATACTCTGAAATATCATTTCTATAACTTCGTATAAAATGCAAGAATGTTAGTTGCACTTACATGTAACTTGGAAGCCATTAAAAACATAAAATTATAATAACATAATATTGATAATGAGCCAGCATTGTTTCATAACCATGCGAGTTCAACATTTCCAGTTAAGGTTAGTAAATATCAATTGCATAATGTCAAGTTATATAACAGACTATTTAACCTTGTAGGCACAAAACGCTGACTCAACGTTGAACTAACGTTGAAACAACGTTTCCAACGTTGTTTCAACGTTAGTTCAACTTTGAGTGCCTGCTGGGTAACAATTATATCAATCAGTTAGGAATTTGTTTACCACATAGAGGTATTTATTTATGATTATGTCAATTAACCATATGCATGTTGCAGTTGCAGCACATTTGACATATATAGAATGCATAAGAAAGCAGATATAGTAAAATGTTAAAGAGTTTATAATAAAATTGCGCATATTTACTTGCATATTTGACATTAGGAAATCCTATTACATCAAATTTTGTTACAGGTGTCTGCTGACATTCTAACTGTTCTGTATAAATACTGCGCTTCTGATCATGTTAGTCGGCTTTTGGTTGTAGATTTCAAAGAGTCCACTTCGTAGTTAGGTTTAGATTCCAGTACGAAAACACACCTATACAAATACATTGTAAACTTTACTGCAAAAAAACACACACAAAAAAAAAAAAAAAAAAAACAGAAAATTTTAAGATGAAAAATTATAATATTTTTTTCTTATTTTTGCTCAAAATATAGATTGTTGGTACTCGTTAGAACCGCGGTTCTAACAAATACCCACAATCTATATTTAAGAGCAGAAATAAGAATCAAAAATAAGGTTTACCCATGTAAACCCCAGTTTGACTGTATAAAAGTGGGGTTCAAGGGGGTCAAAAATGTATAGGTGTGTTTTCGTGATGCGTAGCGTTGATCAGATGAGTTTGTTACCAAACTCAAGGAAGGCATCGGCACCCACATACCAGTACGTATGACTGGAACCCGCAATGGTCTTCCTTGGGTCAACCATGAGATCCGTCGTCTCATGCGTAAGAGAGACAGACACAACAAGCGTAGGTGTAGGTCAAACAGACCCACTGACCACAAGAAGTTCCTTGAATATAAACAGCTTGTGCGTCGCATGACGCAAAGGGCTTATAAAAATATATAGGGGATATTTTAGGATTGACCTTACTTCACCCCCAAAGGTCACAACCCCCCCCCCCCCCAAAAAAAAAAAAAAAAAAAACTGTATTCATTACTCAAGCGCTCGAAACAAAGACTCCAGGCAAACGGGAATACATTCTCCTCAGACCCATACGGGGCGCCATTTTACTATTTAATCCGTATTAATAGATATCCATAAATCGAATTACCGATATCCATAATTCGCTTTTATGTATATCCATAAATCAGCCGAATAATGGATATCCAAAATTCGAATTATGCATATCCATAAATCGAATTATGGATATCCGTAATTCGATTTATGGATATCATAAATTCAGATCGATTTATGGATATCCATAATTCGATTTATGGATATCCATAATTCGAATTATGGATATCCATAAATCACCACCAAAGCTTTTGGTTTAATGATTTCTCCCTAAGACACGTGACTGTTTAATGTAAAAGTCTTCAAGGTCTTCATCATCGCTGGAAGATGATGGCCAGTCAAAGGGACCTCTCTGCCGTGCAGCCTTGTCAGCCCGTATTGCTGCCAAAGCAATGGACGCCATACGCAGAACGCTCGCCATGTGTGCAGTTTTAAAAATATCGGAACCAGCCGTAAGATCTGGGAATTCAGACCCTCTGGAATCACCTCAATGAGAACTGCACACCTAAGGACTCTGAAAGTCGGACCCCAGATTATAATGATCATCCAAACAGGCAATCCATGCATGCTTTCTGGAGAATAATTGCACATGGTCGTTATATATAGTATTAACATATATCCATCGGCCCCGCCCATCGGGGCTTTGAGAAAAAGATGGGCTGCATGATGCGTCCACGCAGAGCTGAAACCGATCGCACATTGGTACTGGTAAACCGCTTAGAGGATCTAAGCCTGCCCAGGCAATGCAGTGCGAGTCGGCCTGTCCATGCTTATAGATCCTATTGGTTTCATTGGGCAGCAGGGCTTGATATGTCATTTCATCTCAATGTTGGGTAAAAGTCCCACAAAATTGGAGGCAACGTCTCCAAAATGACATTTACAGTGTTGACGGGGACGTAAAACTTCAAATCAAACAAACAAAGGTTTCATTGGGCGACAGGGCTTGGGATGTTATTTCATCTCAGTGTCGGGCAAATGTCCCACAAAATTGGAAGCAACGTCTCCAAAATGACCTATACAGTGCTGACGGGGACGTTAAACCTCAAATCAAACAAACAAACATACATCCATATAATACTCTACTTGAGGTGTATGGAGTACCAGGCAGATTCAGATATATCTCCTGCCCCCCGCCCATTGGGGCTTGGAGAAATAGATTTGGCTGCATGAGCTTAGAGTACTGGTAAACAGTTTAGAAGGTCTAAGCCTGTCCTAACAAAGTCGTGCGAGTCAATGGGCGACATGGATTAAGATGTTTGTTTGTTTGTTTGTTTGTATTTGAGTTTAACGGCACAGTCAACACTAATTTAGGTCATTTTTGAGCAGGTCAGTTTACCTATCCACACTTTTCCTGGGCAGGCTTATTCCTAAGCAGTTAACCAGTACAGTGCACATTCTTTCGCCAGAAACTGACAACTGCCCTTCTTGAGTCAGCGGAAGGGAGAGAATGACCGTAGAAAAGATTTCGTGATCAATCTCCACGAAAGAATGTTGCCGACCCTGGCAGGTATCGAACCCGCGTCCTCCTGATCACCAGTCAGACGCGGGTCCGAGCTACCGAGGCCGGCGGGATTGAGATGTCATTTCATCTCAATGAAGGATTAATACTTAACATAATTGGAAGCTACGTCTCCAAAATGACCTGAATAGTATTGAAGGGGACGTTTAACCTCAAATCAAACAAAATATATCTCTCCCACACCATAGGCCACCACTAGGCCTACCCTTCATTACCTCCACCTCCATCTCGGCTTTTATTACACACCTAATTCGGAAACCTGACGCGAATAGTCGAGTTTTTTTTTTGTGTTTTTTTTTTGTTTTTGCAAAGGGAGCAGTCATTATTCATTAGGTTTATTTCCAGAGGAGAATAATGGATATCCATAATTCGATTTATGGATATCCATAAATCAGCCGCATAATGGATATCCACAACTCGAATGAAGGATATCCATAATTCGATTTATGGATATCCATATTTCGATCTAAAATTAATGATATCCATAAACCGATTTATGGATATCCATAATTCGATTTACGGATATCCATAATTTGATTTATGGATATCCATAAATCAGCCGAATAATGGATATCCATTATTCGATTTATGGATATCCATAAATCGAATAATGGATATATATTATTCGATTTATGGACATCATTAATTCAGTTCGATTTATGGATATCCATAATTCGAATTATAGATATCCATAATTCGAATTATGGATATCCATAAATACGGACTAAATAGTAAAACGGGGCCCCATAGACCCAGACATAGCTAATACACTGAATCAACAGTTTCAGTATGTATTTAGCTCCAAGTCACAAACTTCTCTCAAATATCTAGCACAAAGGAAAAGGATTTACATGACTCATCATGAATAGATTTACTTTTCACTCCCAGCCCTTTCTCCAAAATGTCAAACATACAGATATCAACTGATGGAATTGAAATACTCCCCAAACACGTCAGTCCTCAGACCCTTCATACAGAGTTAGCCCCAATCCTCCAGGTAATATTTCAACGGTCCATTGACCAAGCGAACTTATCTAGTATAATATGGAAAGACGCCAACGTGTCCCCCAAATTAAAAAAGGGAGACAAGACTGATCCCTCCCACTATCGCCCTATTTCATTTACATGTGCCCTGTGTAAGTGTAGCTTCAAGTCTCTCCAGGCATTTCTCACATCTAAATATCCTTTATGACCTGCAGCATGGTTTCCGAGGAAAGAGATCCTGCGAGACCCAGATGAGCATGCTTGTTGACGAACTAAATGGGGTTGCAAACAGATCTGATTTTACTAAATTTTAGTAAGGCTTTCGATAAGGTTTCATATGAAAAACCAGTGCTTCAGCTGAAGTGCACGACCCGCCGGATGCTTTTAGCTTTATGAGTGTTACCATATATGGGTATGGCGGCCATTTTGGTCATGTGACCTGGACATAAAACGGTTCCCCCAATAAATGCGCCTTATCGTAAGGAGCAAAAATATATCTTATACTTTAGTACTGAATTCTGAATCGTTTGCAGGATAAAATCCAACACAAAAGCATATGTGTCAAAGTTTGACCTAGGCACAAAGAAGGTCAAGGTCAACCCAGGGTCACCATTTTAGCAATTTATGATGGGCCTACGTTCCAGATGCTATTTATCAAGTTTCGTGGAAATCTGCACAGTGGTTCTGGAGAAGACTATTTTTGAAGGGTTTTTACCAAATATTGCTTGGCGGCCATTTTGGTCATGCGACCTGGACCCCATGAGGAAATTGTGGTTTCCCCCATCCCGTAGAGGTTCCATATGAAATTTGACTTCAATCGGCCCAACGATTTCCGAGGAGAAGCAGTTCGAAAATTTTCACATTTTTCGCCTCGGCGAGGCTGTACTAAATGGAATGTAATATTTCGCAAGTTCATTGATAAGATCTCATTGATATTTATCAGTATGCCAAAAATTGTTTAAATATTCCAAGCGGTTAAGTCACTATCACCAATTTTCACAAATGGGTTACGGACGGACAGATAGACAGACCATATATGGCTTGGCGGCCATTTTGGTCATGTGTCCTGGACCCCATGAGCAATTTTTGGTTTCCCCCATCCCATAGAGGCTCCATATGAAATTTGATTTCAATCGGCCCAACGGTTTCCGAGGAGAAGCAGTTCGAAAATTTTCACATTTTCGCCTCGGCGAAGCTATACTAAATGGAATGTAATATTTCGCAAGTTCATTGGTTAGATCTCATTGATATCTATCAGTAGGCCAAAAATTGTTTAAATATTCCAAGCGGTTAAGTCCCTATCACCAATTTTCACAAACGGGTTACGGACGGACAGACAGACAAACCATATATGGCTTGGCGGCCATTTTGGTCATGTGACCTTGACCCCATGAGCAAATTTTGGTTTCCCCCATCCCATACAGGCTCCATATGAAATTTGACTTCAATCGGCCCAACGGTTTCCGAGGAGAAGCAGTTAAAAATGTTCGAAAATTTTCACATGTTTCGCCTCGGCGAGGCTATACTAAATGGAATGTAATATTTCGTAAGTTCATTGGTTAGATCTTATTGATATCTATCAGTATGCCAAAAATTGTTTAAATATTCCAAGCGGTTAAGTCACTATCACCAATTTTCACAAACGGGTTACGGACGGACCCAAAGAAGGTCAAGGTCAACTCAGGTTCACCATTTTAGCAATTTATGATAGGCCTACATCCCAGATGCTATTTATCAAGTTTCGTGGAAATCTGCCCAGTGGTTCTGTAGAAGACTATTTTTGAAGGGTTTTTACCATATATGGCTTGGCGGCCATTTTGGTCATGTGACCTGGACCACATGAGCAAATTTTGGTTTCCCTATCCCATAGAGGCGTGTGTGTGTGTGTGTGTGTGTGTGTGAATTCGGGTTTAACGTCGCTTTCAACAATTTTTCAGTCATATCACGACGGTGTCTGGTTGCGACAGGGAGCTCAATGCTTACGTTTATAGTGCTGCCTCACTGAAGTATCATGTCCCAGACACATTACATGATACCACACCCAGTCACATTATCCTGACACTGGATCGACCAGTCCTAGCTCTACCCCGTAAATCTGAGTGCCAAACGAGGAGCAGCTAGTACCATTTTTAACGACTTTGGTATGTCGCGGCCCGGGATCGAACCCGAGACCTCCCGTTCCCCGGAGCGGACACTCTACCAACTGAGCTATCGGGGCCGCTACCCCATAGAGGCTCCATATGAAATTTGACTTCAATCGGCCCAACGGTTTCCGAGGAGAAGCAGTTCGAAAATTTTCACATTTTTCGCCTCGGCGAGGCTATACTAAATGGAATGTAATATTTCGCAAGTTCATTGGTTAGATCTAATTGATATCTATCAGTATCCCAAAAATTGTTTAAATATTCCAAGCAGTTAAGTCACTATCACCAATTTTCACTTACGGGTTACGGACGGACAGACAGACAAACCATATATGGCTTGGCGGCCATTTTGGTCATGTGACCTTGACCCCATGAGTAAATTTTGGTTTCCCCCATCCCATAGAGGCTCCATATGAAATTTGACTTCAATCGGCCCAACGGTTTCCGAGGAGAAGCAGTTCAAAAATGTTCGAAAATTTTCACATTTTTCGCCTCGGCGAGGCTATACTAAATGGAATGTAATATTTCGTAACTTCATTGGTTAGATCTCATTGATATCTATCAGTATGCCAAAAATTGTTTAAATATTCCAAGCGGTTAAGTCACTATCACCAATTTTCACAAACGGGTTACGGACGGACAGACAGAATGACAGAGTGACAGACTGACAGAATGACAGAGTGACAGAATGACACGGTGATTTTAGGGCACTCTTAGAAAAAACCGACTTCAGTCGGTTGCTTTTTCTGCGGGTCGTGCAATTTCCTCAAACATTGCACCATTGTGGTATTAGTGGATAACTCTAAATTGGATAAAGGACTTTTTGGATAACAGAAAATAATCAGTTGTTATTAATGGTATCATATCCGACAGCATTCCTGTATCTTCCGGCTCAGGGCTCTGTTTACGGACCAATCCTCTTTCTGGCATACATTAACGACCTCCCTGAGCAGGTCCGCTCCAGAGTTAGGCTTTTTGCAGATGATACAGCCATGATAGATAGATAGATACATAGATAAATAGATAAATAGATAGATAGATAGAAAGATAGATAGATAGACAGATAGATGGTAATGGATAGATAGATAGATAGATAGATAGATAGATAGATAGATAGATAGATAGATAGATAGATAGATAGATAGATAGATAGATAGATAGATAGATAGATAGATAGATAGATAGATAAGGAAATCCGTGATTTTACCCTGGGATAGACATTTATGTTCTGATCCTGGTCTTCCGACCTAAAATCGAATATAGTCTCGTGTTTGATAAATGCACAGGTTGATAACGACCGCGTACGCGCCGTCTTTAAGGTTGAAGTCACAGCACGTTACGTGACGACACGAAACATTCCTGTAGTGTCATCACAATATGGCGGACGTCGGTAACCAAAGTGACTGCAGTATTAAAAATCCGCACTAAGAAATGAGAGGTATGCAAGAAAAAGAATCATATATGGGTGTGCGGGGTGGATAGAAAATCCGTCCCTAGGGATCACTGTGTGGCATCACTCGGCAAGCCTCGTGATGCCGGACAGTGTCCCTCGGGACGGATTTTTCCATCCACCCCTCACACCCTTACAAGATTCTTATATTCTAGTGTATAATATAGGTTGTAAATAAATTTGTAAATAAACAGGGCCGTGTTATAAGTGAACTGTGTTATAAATGGATATTTTAAGAGAAATTATATTAAAATGACAATTTGGTAGGCAAGACCTGGCCGTGTTTTAACCCAAACCGTATTATAATGATTTAAGTACTAAAGCTTATTTACTCAAAATTCCTCTTTCATCCGGATTTGATTCCTGCCGGGGTCGGCAACATTCTTTCGTGGAGATTGATCATGGAATCTTTTCTACGATCATTCTCTCCCTTCCGCTGATTCAAGAAGGGCAGTTGTGAGTTTCTGGCGAAAGAATGTGCACTGTACTGGTTAACCGCTTACGTATAAGCCTACCCAGGAAAAGTGTGGATAGGTAAACTGACCGGCTCAAAAATGACCTAAAATGCTGTTGACTGGACCGTTAAAATCCAAAACAAACCAAACAAACAAATCATCCAGATTTCCTTCAGTGGCCTTATGACAGAAGTCAATCAAAGCACCGACAGCACCGTTTTGTCGATTGCCTCTAAGTGTAAGCTAATAAATGAGCCCCGCCAAGCGAATTTGTGTCTTCGAGCATTCCGTTATGACAAATTTTAACTACGCATGTCCAGCCATTCAGAGGGGCCAGGGATGTGGCTTTCTGTCTGAAGGTTCCTCTTGATTTACTGCTTGTATGAGCGAGAAGCGAAGGTTCTGGCGAGACAGCGCGGATGCGCAGGCTCGCCTGAACCTTCGCTGCTCGCATAGGCGATAAGTACCAAAATCGCTTGACGGGGCCCAAATGATCCTGAATGGGGATTCAGACTGTTTCATTCAACCTTAAATTCGCCCATCGGGGCTTGAAGAAATATATGGGCTGCATGATGCTTCCACGCAGAGCTGAAACCGACCCGCATACGAGTACTGGTAAACCGCATGGAGGATCTAAGCCTGTACAGGCAAAGCGATGCGAGTCGGCCCGTCCATGCTCATAAACCCTATTGGTTTCATTGGGGAGCTGAGCTTGAGATGTCATTTCATCTCAATGTCGGGTAAAAGTCCCACAAAATTGGAAGCAACGTCTCCAAAATGACCTTTACAGTGTTGATGGGGACGTTAAACCCCAAATCAAACAAACAAGTCAACCTTAATTTCCTGTACAGTGAGCAAACAGTTTACACCCTGATCAGACGTCGGGTTCTGCTGCGTTTGACCTGGGTCTATGCTGTTTGCCAAACCCATCACATGATTCCTGTCCAGCTTCTAAGGGTATCCCGTAACACCCCGACCCTCACAAGGACAAAATTCGCGCGGCTATATTTTATAAAGAACTTACACTGTCACGATTTTGGCCACGACTCACCACGACTTTTTAAATCGTGGTTAATCGTGAACAACGTCGTAGAGAAGTCGGCAGAGATCTTGAGGAATCGTGGTTGATCGTGATAATTCGGGAGTGACCACGACTGTTTTGGACATGTTCAAAACATTCGTGACGAGTCGGCATCATTTTTCAAATCGCAGAGCGGTCGTAGAGAAATCGTAGCTCAGTCGTGAGCAGTCGTCGTGGTAATCGTGGCCAATCGTGAATAATCGTGACTGAATTCTACCACGATTGAGCTACGACGATTCCGTTGCGACTGCCGCACGATCTACTACGATATCACGACGACTGCTCACGACAATGCAAGCTTCACCAGGAATGCACTACGATTGATGACGACGCTAGCACGATTTATCCCGACGCTACATCGAATGCACTACTTTCTCCACATGACTTTGTACATATAATTACCCAAGTAACTATGGTCAACTGTCACTAACTCCCTCCTGTTCCTCTGCACCTCCAGTTGTTCAGCCATTGCAATGTCATTTTCGATCATGTCTTGTTCGAGCTGAACTAAATTTTGAAGATACAGAAGCCTTTGACCTGGCTGCAAACACATTTTCGTCAGATGCTCTCTACAGAAATGATTGAAATTGAATGACAATGTGCATTTGATGAACACTTTTATATACCCAGATCGTTATAAATCCTGACGAATCGGGAAAAGTCTTGGTTAATCGTGAGTAAATCGTATCCAGGATCGTACTGAGTCTTTGATCATCGTGCCAATTCGGCCTTGGTCGTAGAGCAGTCTTGCAGGGATCGCAAGAAATCGTGTATGATCGTCTGATATCTTGAAGCAATCGTGGTGCAGTCGTAGAAGAATCCTAGAGGATCGTAAGACATCGTGGTCGATCGTGGAAGATCGTTGTAAATCGGCTCCATTATCGTACAGCAATCGTGATTGTTCGTAGAAGTGTCGTAGCAAAGTCGTGAGTATTCGTAGGGTAGTGAAATCGGAACCGTGTATTCCCCGATTTGCCACGATTTTCATGGTCCCCATTGGTCGTGGGCAGTCGTGGACAATCGTGGTCAAAGTCGTGACAGTGTAAGAGCCGCTTTATACAAATCATTGATAGTCACGTGGACATAAACATTGAAAAGCTACTTTGCCCTATAACTATGAATCGACTGATAAACATTCGACCCAAACATGGGTGTCGAATTTTTCAGTTCTTAGAGAATCGTATCGCGTAAAAAAAGAAACTAATAGCAGAAATATACGGAACCCGGGAAGGGACATGATTTTTTTTTATTTTATAAGTTGTGCGCACAAGATAATATCTTGTTCGCACAACTTCCCAAGATCTAAGTTGTGCAAACAAGATAATATGTTGTGCGAACAAGATAATAGTTGGTGCGCACAAGATATTAAGTTGTGCGAACAAAATATTATCTTGTGCGCACAAGATAAAATGTTGTCCGCACAAAATAAATTATGTTGCCCGCACAAGATATCTTGTGCGCGCAATAAATCATCTTGTCCGCACAAGATAATATCTTGTTCGCACAACTTAATATCTTGTTCGCACAACATATTAAAAAATGTCCCTTCCCGGGTTCCGTAGAAATATTTGTGTGTGTTTGAGTTTTACGTCCCACAGGAGTGTAACCACACGGACTGCGAATGGGCGGGGATGACGTAACGGCGCGGCGGCTATATTGTATATCGATGATTTGACCTCTGATTAAAAGTGTGTGATCTGCCTCTATTGTTCGGAGAAGGCACTAAAATTTGAACAAAAGGCCTCTTCAAATCTTAGCTGCTCTCTCTCTCTCTCTCTCTCTTTAAGACCACTTTTGAACAGTCCCAAAGGCGGTCTCTTATCAGATGGCACTGAATGGCGAAAACACAAAGAAAGAATAACTGTAACCTACTAAATAAGGGTTTTAAAGCATGATTAGTCTTAATTTTAGGTGGTCTTAATAGCGGAATTTTACTGTATATGTGAACGGCCCCCGCCCATAGGGGCTTGAAGAAATATATGGGCTGCATGATGCTTCCACGCAGAGCTGAATCCGGCCTGCACACTAGTACTGGTAAACCGCACAGAGGATCTAAGCCTGTCCAGGAACCGCGGTGCGAGGCGGACCGTCCATGCTAATAAACCCTATTGGTTTCATTGGGCGGCAGGGCTTGAGATGTCATTTCATCTCAATGTCGGGTAAAAGTCCCACAACATTGGAAGCAGTGTCTCCAAAATGACCTTTACAGTGTTGACGGGGACGTTAAACCTCAAACAAAACAAACAAAACTGTATATGTGTATGTAATATGAACCAAAGATAACGAAAATCTGTAAGCTTCGTTCCTCGTTTAACCATCTGTAACATATCATGATGCAACATAGCATGATATGTTTATCTTCTTATTTCTGGGCCATTTCACTTAGGCATTAATTAGTTATTCTTAACCGTGTAAACCTCACTTTATATAGGAAAATCAGGGAATTTACAGGGGTATACTTTTAGTCTTATTACACCTCAGAACCCTCTGTGGTGTAGTAGTTATGCTACTCGCCTGATAAACCAGGGATTGCAGTATCGATCCCGGGCTTCTTCAGACTTTCGGATGAGTCTTTAAACCAAGGTCCCCGACTCCTTATGACCTTAGCTGTTGGTGAGACGTAAAACTGAAACACGCTCACTCACTCACTCACTTATATATTACTGCTCATCGAAAATCTGTATTTGGAGTGGAAATAAGAAAAATAAGTTTTCGTCCGAAAAAATACCTTTACGATAACACATCCGTGCAGCTTAGTGCATTTTTCACATTTCAAAAATGGTTACTTTTCTGATGAAAATCAGTGATATTTGCCTTATTTATACAGCAAACATAGATAGTGGGTGCTCATTAGAACCGCCTCATAGAGGCCGTCCTAATCCTAACGAGTACCCCAAACCGATTTCTTGGAGCAGAAATAAGCAAAATAATGTTTACCCCCGTAAACCCCTGTTTTCTCTATTTAAAGTGGGATTTACTGGCCTGTTCAAACCACAAACTTATTCACGTGATGCACATGTCCGCTTTGGGTAATGAACGAATTGTCCAGATTGTTTGAGTCATTGAAAAATAGAAGTGAAGGCAATGATCAGGACTTAAACTACAATCTAAGCCACCAAAGGGGAAAGAAACACAAAAATTTAACAACCCGTCGTAATTAAAACATCCATCACGAAAACACGTCTGTATAACTTTGACCCCCTTGAACCCCACTTTTATATTGTAAAACTGGGGTTCCCAGGGATGTACCTTATTTTTTCTTATTTCTGCTCTAAAATATAGATTGTGGGTACTCGCTAGAACCGCCTCGAGTAGGCGTTTCTAACGAGTACCCACAATCTATATTTTGAGCAGAAATAAGAAAAATATCAGAATTTTTTCATCTGAAAAGTTTCGTTTTTTTCGGCGGTTAAGATTGCAATGTATTTGTATAGGCGTGTTCTCATAATGACCAGTCAGATGCGCATCCGTCATCATAAAATTTTCTTTTTTTTTCGGCGATAAGGGTGGCAATGTATTTGTATAGGCGTGTTTGCGTAATGGCAAGCGGAAAGCCATATACTGACAGTGTCTCTCCCACAAAAATGGACATAAGGAACGGTGAAAAAAAATCCCTGATGATTGGAGTTTTGTTTTGTTTGAATTTGAGGTTTAACGTCCCCGTCAACATTGTATATATCTCATTTTGGAGACGTTGCGTCCGATTTTGTGGGACTTTAATCCGACATTGAGATGAAATGACATCTCAAGCCCTGCCGTCCAATGAAACCAAACGGCTGATATGCATTGGGCTGTCTGACTCAGACCACTTTGCCTGAACAGGCTTAGTCCTTCTAAGCGGTTTACTAGTACTGATGTGTGGTCATTTTCAGCTCTGCGTGAAAGCACCATGCAGCCCAATCTATTTCTTCAAACTCCGATGGGCGGGGGCGACTGAGGATTGGAATAATAAGAGGCTCAACATTAAATGGATGTACGGGGAGACCTTTTACAGCCAACACACAGCACAGACCAAACAACATGATGTGCAAAAAAGGAGTGAAGTCATGCAATGACCACGGATTGAATGTACAGTAGAACTTCGATGGCTCGAACACCGATGGTTCGTTTACCATGGATGAGTCGAACTCATTCTTGAGCCCCTGGGGAAATCCTCTACATAAGAAAAGTTGGGGGATAACTTAAGAGATTTTATTCTTTTATCTTGCAAATGTATGCTGTGTGTACTCATTAGAATCGCCTCGATGAGGCGATTCTAATGAGTGCACACAGCATGTTCATACAGCATACATTTTCATTATAGAACACCGAAAAGATGTCCGAAAGTATTTCGTCATGCCTCCTGACTGTAACCCTCGGTGGCTCGAACTACCCCTGTCTCGAACAGATTTTCGAGGTCCCAAAGGTGTTCGAGCCATTGAAGTTCAACTGTATTTGGGTTTAAAGACACATCAACCCTTGTAGATCATTTTGTGTCGTCTCCAAGAGAAAGAGAGAAAGAATCAGAAGGTACAGCATAGGAGATAAAAGAGATATGCGAGAAAGAAGAAAATTAAAGAAAATGAAGAAACAGGGGAAACAAAAATATTACCCTCTACCCTTATACCTGCTGCAAGAACATGTGCAGCAGGCCTTGTCCATTTCAGTTGGATATCCGGGTAAAAACAAAGATACATGCATATGACACCTTCGCCACACTTATAGAATGTCGATACATAGAGAATACCAGGTGAGTTTCGTTTGATATCAAGTATATCAGGCAATGCTTCGAGAACGCATGTAGAATCGCGAGGCTTGCCGAGCGATTCTACATGCGTTCTCGAAGCCGAGCCTGATGAACTTGATATCAAATGACACGAATCTGGTATTCTATTTATCAGTTTATCCCCTTGTACACTCTTAAATTAGCAATTTACGGTCAGTTATTGATGGTCCTCAGTGCGTCCATCCCTCCACGTTCTTAAAGCCTAATAATAAAAGATAAAGGATTAAATTCCTTGTTTTAATCTTCTCTCCATTCAACCATGGATAAGAAGTCAATAATTCAATGGAATTGTCGAGGACTGAAAGCCAATTTTAACGAACTTTTAATTTTAACTACACTTTTTTCTCCTAATGTCATTTGTCTCCAAGAAACTTTTTTGAAAACTACAGATAATATTAATTTCAAAGGTTACAGTATGTACAATCATATCACAACGGATAATCAGAAGGCATCAGGAGGTACATCAATCCTGGTAAAATCTGACGTTCCTCATAGGAAAATAGATGTAAACACTAATTTACAAGCTGTTGCTGTAAACGTCACTTTATCCAAATCCATAACGATTTGTTCTGTTTACCTTCCACCACACTATAATTTTTCTAAACAAGAATTAGAAAATTTAACAAATCAATTACCTAGTCCTTATATATTATTAGGAGATTTTAATAGTCACAGCAAATTATGGGGTTGCTCGGATACAAATGACAAAGGAGAAATCATAGAAAATTTTATTGCTGAAAATGATTTATGTTTATTTAACGATAAACAACCAACATATCTTCATTCTCCCACACGAAATTATTTTGCTTTAGATCTTTCAATTTGCTCTCCAAATATTTATCTAGATTTTGATTGGTCTGTTGTGGACGATCTCCATGGGAGCGATCATTTTCCGATAGTAATTGAAGAAATTGCATCGACCCATGAGGATCGTCACCCCAGATGGAATTTGAGTAAAGCAAATTGGGAAAATTTTAATCAATTATGTGATGAAAAACTCGACCCTGAACTTTTTAAAACTGCAAGTGATATACAAGATTTTACTGATGAATTGATTGATATTGCTGAAAAATGTATTCCTAAATCCTCGACTTTTTCAAAAAGAAACAGACCTTGGTTTAATGACGAAGTTAAAACTTCAATCAATAAAAGAAAATCTGCATTACGAAAATTCAATAAACAACCAACTAAAGAAAATCTTATCCATGCCAAACACATGCGAGCTAAAGCTCGCAAAACAATAAAATCGGCCAAAAAAGCATCTTGGCAGCAATACGTCTCCAAACTGAATACCAGAACACCAACTAAGAAAATATGGGACATGATTAGAAAAATTAGTGGCAAAAACAAATCAAATAAACATGTCCATATCAAATCGAACGGAAATATGTGTTCAACGGCTAAAGACATTTCCAATGCCTTGGGGGAAAATTTTCAGAAAAACTCCTCTAGCTTAAATTATTCAGAAAATTTCCAAAATATTAAACAAGAACAAGAGAAAAAGAATTTAAATTTTTCCTCATTAAATCATGAAAAATATAATTTACCTTTCACTACTAAAGAATTATTAGATGCTCTCCATAAATCTCATGATACTGCTGTTGGTCCTGACGACATACACTATCAAATTTTAAAACATTTACCCAACAAGGCATTGGAAACATTATTAAATATTCTGAATGATATTTGGATCACTGGAAAATTCCCTGAAAACTGGAGAAAAGCTACCATTATTCCTATTCCGAAACCTAATAAAGATCATACTGAAGCCACTAATTACAGACCTATTGCTTTGACAAGTTGCTTATGTAAAACAATGGAGAGAATGATTAATGATAGGCTGGTTTGGTTCTTAGAATCAAACCAGCTTATCACTAAATTCCAAGCTGGTTTTAGAAAAAACAGCTCTACTAACGATCATTTGATTCGCTTAGAATCATTTATACGTGATGCCTTTGTCAAAAAAGAACATGTCGTAGCTGTATTCTTTGACCTCGAAAAGGCCTATGATACGACTTGGAAATATGGCATCATGAAAGATTTACACAACTTGGGCCTTAAAGGCCGATTGCCACTTTTTGTTCAAAATTTCTTGTCCGATCGAACATTTAATGTTCGCATAGGAAATACATTATCGGACACATTTGATCAAGAACAAGGTGTACCACAAGGTAGTATTTTATCACCAACCTTGTTCAGCATAAAAATTAATAATATAGTTAAATGTGTTAAAGACCCAGATTGTTCGCTTTTTGTTGACGATTTTGGAATATTTTATCGTTCCAAAAATATGGAAACCATTGAATTTAAACTCCAAAGGTGTCTAAATAATATAGAAACTTGGGCAACAGAAAATGGTTTTAAATTTTCTAAAACAAAAACTCAGTGTGTTCATTTCTGCCAAATTCGAAAGTTGCATTTAGATCCAGTTTTAACAATATACGGCAGTCCGATTCCAGTTGTCACTGAGGCGAAGTTTTTGGGTCTTTTATTTGATAGCAAATTGTCTTTTATTCCTCATATCAAAGCTTTGAAAGCTAAATGTTTAAAAGCTCTTGATATTCTTAAAGTCCTGTCCAGTTCCGACTGGGGAGGAGATCGTACTGTTCTTTTAAATCTTTATAGATCTTTAATTCGTTCCAAATTGGACTATGGTTCCATAGTCTATGGTTCTGCTAGGAAATCCTATTTAAAATCTTTGGATACTATACATCATCAAGGTTTACGTTTAGCACTTGGCGCCTTTCGCACTTCACCCGTTGATAGTCTCTATGCTGAATCTAATGAACCATCACTTTATATTAGAAGAGAGAAATTGTCTCTTCAATATGCTACTAAATTAGCTGCAAATCCACGCAATTCAGCATATGAATGTGTTTTTAACCCCAAGTATGAACGATTTTATAACAACAAACCATCGGCGATTAAACCTCTTGGCCTAAGAATTCAATCATTACTCGAAGAGGCAAATATTAATATTAAAAATATTCAATCTTTTTCATTATCATCCAAAGAGCCATGGACGTTAAACCCTCCAAAGATTATTTTAACCTTACATAAAAATAAGAAATCCGAAGTGGAATCGCATATTTTTAAGAACGAATTTTTAGAAATAAAGTCCAATTTTAAACATCATATATCCATTTACACTGACGGTTCGAAACAAGATGAGAAAGTTGCTTGTTCTGTCATTAGTCCGAATTTCACCGACAGCATTAGATTACCCGATAATAGCTCTATTTTTACCGCTGAAGCGAAAGCAATTGATATTGCACTCTATCACATTCGAGATCAATCTGAAAGACATTTTATCATTTATTCCGATTCTCTTTCTGTATTAAAAGCTCTCAAAGACCAACAGCACAGAAACCCCTTGATCCAACAAATTCTTAGAAAATATCACTATCTTTCCGTCTCGAAGGAGATCATATTCTGCTGGCTTCCGAGTCATGTGAATATCCGCGGAAATGAGCTAGCTGATATGGAAGCCAAATCAGCATTATCGTTAACAGTTACACATTTAAAAATCCCTTACTCTGATTTAAAATCGAACATTAACAAATATATAAAAAATAAATGTCAATCAATTTGGGAAAAAGAAACTAATAATAAATTAAACCAAATACAACCGAATTTTCATACCAAATGCACTTTTTCGAATTATGATAGGAAAGATCAGACTAAAATCACAAGATGCCGTATTGGACACACACGACTCACCCATTCCTACATTTTAAAAAACGAACAAGCACCTTTCTGCATATCTTGTAACGAACCGTTCACTGTTAAACACTTTCTCATCTCATGTATTGAATTTAACCATATTCGTTCTAAATATTTTAACATTACTACGATGAAAGATCTTTTTAATAATGTACCTTTTTACCAATTAATCAATTTTCTTAAAGAAATCGGTCTTTTTAACAAACTGTAATTATTAAAATTTTAATTGTTTAATCTTGCACAATTTTATGTATAATATATAACTGTTTTAGACGCTATATGCCCTGTTAGGGTTGAGCGTCTTTAAATAAATCATCCATCCATCCATCTCAGTGCGTCCAAGCATTCTGGTGGTCGATATATTAAGTATCAGCTGACCATGTTTTTCCTATATTTTCCTTGATATTTTTTTTTTCAAGTAATATTGCCATTTTTCACAGTTACAATAACATTTTTTTGTCATTTACCAGTAGTCCGGTTCATTAAAAAAGTGCAATGTCACGTTGACGTGATAAAGCTCACTTGTCCTGAGATAGCATATCTTTATCAGGTCAATGCGTTACAATGCAATATATACAGGGGGTAACTGATAAAATTATCTTACACCCCCATTCAAGACACCGTTGGACTGTGTCTATTGTGGGGATCACAGTCTATCTATCTATCTATCTATCTATCTATCTATCTATCTATCTATCTATCTATCTACAGTAGAACTTCGATTGCTCGAACACCGATGGCTCGTTTACCATGGATGAGTCGAACACATTCTTGAGTCCCTAGCAAAATCCTCTACATAAGAAATAATGGGGGATAATTCAGAAGATTTTAGTATTTTATCTTTGCAAATGTATGCTGTGTGTACTCATTAGAATCGCCTCGATAAGGCGATTCTAATGAGTACACACCGCATACATATTCAGTATAGAACACCGAAAAGATGTCAAAAAGTATATCGTTATGCCTCCTGACAGTAACCTTAGTGGCTCGATCTATCTATCTACCTACATATCTATCTATCTATCTATCTATCTATCTATCTATCTATCTATCTATCTATCTATCTATCTATCTATCTATCTATCTATCTATCTATCTATCTATCTATCTATCTATCCTCATATACTGAGTTGGTCATACTTTGCCATTACCTCAATTGGGTGGTGCGCTAAATTTAGAATGTAGCAAAAAAGAACACAACAACAACAAAAAACAATCTGCTTCCAGAGGTGTACTAAAACGTTTACCTCCGAGTCCCAATCTACACCATGCGGGCTTTGAACTCCTCTGCAGGTTTGGCATTTACCACAGAGGAGGGAGGACTATTCCACTGTGGAATAGTTCTAGGGAAGAAATAATTCTTCAGGGCATCACTATAGGTCTGGTACCTACGATATTGACTGTTATTTAATTTTGATGCCCGTGTTTGAGTGAAAGTAGTCACAGGGGCCAAGTATTTATCTTTATTAAGAGACACCGTATCAGAGTGCATCTTATAAAAGAACGTTAAAGAACGGTTCTCCAACGACGGCCATTCCAGCCCATTGAGTATTTCGCAACACTACTTCATCGCATGCAGGTCCATCGGGCAGCCGTCCTCTGAACCGTCTCAACCTGTTGAATCTGAGTTTTAACATGGGGGTGCCAAACAGGTGATGCATACCCGAGTTGAGTTCGAACCAATGTTTTGTATGCAACATCCTTTGTCTGCCTAGGAGCAAAAGCCAAATTGCGTCTAAGTGGTTGCCTTGGATGTAATCTCAGAAATATGTTGACCCCCATCACGAAAACACGCCTATATAATTTTGACCCCTTTTAATCCCACTTTTATATAGAAAAACTGGGGTTTCCGGGGGTATACCTTATTTTTCTTATTTCTGCTCTAAAATATAGATTGTGGGTACTCGTTAGAACCGCCTCGATGAGGCGGTTCTAACGAGTGCACACAATCTATATTTTGAGCAGAAATAAGAAAAATATCACATTTGCATCTTAAATTTTCATTTTTTTCGGCGATAAAGGTGGCAATGTATTTGTATAGGCGTGTTTGCGTAAAGATTGCGTATTGGTCATGCTCCAGTTTATGCTGATGTAGTGAGTAGTCGAATTTAATCTGCTTGTCTGGGGGCGGGGGGGGGGGGGGGTCTCACACGACTACAGATTACAGTATACAGTCAAACTTCATCGAGGCGATTCCAATGACTACACACAGCATACATTTGCAAGATAAAAGACTAAAATATCCTTAATTATCCCCCACTATTTCTTATTTAGAGGATTTCGCTATAGGGACTCAAGAATGTGTTCGACACATACATGGTAAACGAGCCATCGGTGTTCGAGCTTTCGAAGTTCTACTGTATGTGCATAGCTGACGAACCGTGGAATGGTACCCGTTTCCTGGTGGTTGGTTATATCATTTCCGTGACAAAATAACAGGGGTTTTTATCCGATGTAGTGATCAAGAGGACGGACTGGATTTGCGCACTGATTATTTGTTTAAGTTATGAATAACTCCAAATCGTCACTATTTTCTTGTGTTGGAAGACAATTAATTAACTTCCGATCTTTCTTTGAATCTGTATACAATAGCTTGTCTCCGTGATGGCTGAAGATTGAGAACCTCTCTTTCAAACAAATCAGAACAAAGCGATTGGCAACACGTAAAGATAAAGTAAGGCATCAGGGGACAGTTAATCGCAGCACTTTTTGGTCCGCGCCACACCAAGTTTTTGAATCGTTATCGACAACTCCTGGAGAAAGCGATAACTTCTGTTTTGGTTTCAAAGTGATCCACACATGCATGAAATCAAAACAGAATACCAAAGAAACACTTCTCTGTTTGCATAGGCTGACAGCAGCATCATTTCACTTACCCCACCGACTATTTTTTTACAAACAAAAAAGCATGACTCCACCTCACTTTGACAGATCCTGTGAATTTACTCCCAAAACACCAGTACTTGGCACCTGTTGAAATGTCATGTACACTCAGTCACATGCAAAGAAATAGACAGAAAAGTATACCATAACCAGTAAACTTTTTCAGGAATCCTCTTTGAAAAACAGCCACTTTTTAGTGCCAAAGCTACCTTCGTGAATTCAGATATGCCACTACACCTTGAACTTGC
Organism: Lucinisca nassula; assembly: GCA_963580285.1. Classification (NCBI taxonomy): domain Eukaryota; kingdom Metazoa; phylum Mollusca; class Bivalvia; order Lucinida; family Lucinidae; genus Lucinisca; species Lucinisca nassula. The sequence continues at coordinate 22,009,388 of OY757018.1, forward strand.
ACAGCATCCAGACAGCTAGGATGTTAGTTTCGTATTCCATTTCATAAAAGTGCAGATACTCAGCAAATAAGCCCACGTTGGCAAAAAATTTCCACATGTCACAATTTCTATGAGCAACCATGCCATTATTGACCCTCCTACTATATTTTAAAAAAAAAAACGTCCACTCTCAAATGCAAAACTGTCCCCTGATGCCTAAACGTTCCCATGTTTTGAACAACAGAAATAATATGATGAAAAGCATCTTACCATTACGCAAACACGCCTATACAAATACATTGCCACCTTTATCGCCGAAAAAAAAATGAAAATTTTATGATGAAAAATTGCGATATCTTTCTTATTTCTGCTCCAAATATAGATTGAGGGCACTCGTTAGAACCGCCTCATCGAGGCGGTTCTAACGAGTACCCACAATCTATATCTTATAGCAGAAATAAGAAAAATAAGGCGTATATATAGGCGTGTTTTCATGATGTTTTCTTAAATATTTTTGGGATCAATAGCTCTGTTCATTCCATTGCGTTGTTTGTATTGGAATTTAACGGCCCGGTCAAAACCGTACCGTAGGACATTTTTGAGCCGGTCAGTTTACCTATCCACACTTCCTTGGTAGACTTATACGTAAGCGGTTAACCAGTACAGTGCACAATCTTTCGTCTGAAACTGACAACTGCCCTTCTTGAATCAACGGAAGGGGGGGAATGACCGTAGAAAAGATTTCATGATCAAGCTCCACGAAAGAATGTTGCCGACCCCGGCAGGTATCGAACCCGCGTCCTGCTGATCACCAGTCAGACGCGCATCAGACTGAGCTACCGAGGCCGGCGACATCATTTCCTTGCATGGAATGTTATTACAGCTGCTGATTAAAACCGTACTTCTGTCGCTCGTCTTTTCTGTGAGAAGTGCGGTTCACGTCAGTAATTTTTGAAAGATTACATCTTGTTAATGAAAATGTGATCTTTCAAAACATCTAACAGAGTTCGGTTAGAATAAAAGATTGCCTGTGTCTACGAAATAGAAGCGACCGCGAACTATATTTATTCAATCAGAAATGAAATCGGTATGTTAATAAATTCTTTACCATTAATTAGTATTAGGAGAGAGAAGAGGGCGGGCTAGCTGAGCGGTATAAAAGTGAAATGACATAATAGATAGACTTTCGTTAGCTTATAAACAGTTTATGATCACCGTCTATGGTGCATCTTGCTTGAAGGATTGCGCAAATTAAAAAAAAGTTGTTTCCCGCCGGTGTCGCGACGTGACAACGCCGTATCAATATTGGCTTGACAATGGCCGAAATATAGCTTGAAATTGAAAAATATCTTTGATACAATAACAAATATTTCACGGGGTGTTTAATACCGATGAAAAAATAGCCATAAAATTTTCTATCGATTTCACATTACGCAAACACACCTATACAAATACATTGCCACCTTTATCGCCGAAAAAATGAAAACTTTATGATGAAAAATTGTGATATTTTCCTTATTGCTGCTCCATATATAGATTGTGGGCACTCGTTAGAACCGCCTCATTGAGGCGGTTCTAACGAGTACCCACAATCTATATTTTAGGACAGAAATAAGAAAAATAAGGTGTACCCCTTTAAACCCCAGTTTTACTGAATAAAAGTGGGATTCAAAGGGGTCAAAATAATATAGGCGTGTTTTCGTGATGAATTTTAATACAGTAATGCTGAAACATTTTTTTTTTTTTTCTGTATTAGTTGAACCTACGAAAAAAGCTTAACTTCCATTTGCCTACATTTTAAGTGTTTAATAAATGGCTGAAAGTATCCGTTTATATAATATGAATCACAAATGGTCTTTCATGCATAAACATTTGGCGGGTCCCGAGCAAGCTGTTTGGACACGAGGCCGTAAGGCCGAGTGTTCAAATATCTTCCAAGGGACCCGGTATTCTTGCATAAATAAAAACCTATAAAATAGCTATTAGAGGCTATTCTTGAATGGACAAGAAACCATGTTCAAACAACAAAATCCATGTTCAAAACATGAAACTCACGCGCTGTTTGAACATGGATTTTAAACTTTTGATATCACAAGATGGGTCTTGCTTTGATTACGTTACTTTGAGCGACGTAACATTATAGCCCTGAAGTTAGCATTTTAGAATTTTATTATGACTTCAGAGGCCCATTATGTAACTATAGTCATTGAAAACAACATTCCAACCTTTTGTTTTGTTTGTTTGATTTGAGGTTTAACGTCCCCGTCAACACTGTTAAGGTCATGTTTGAGACGTTGCTTCCATTTTTGTGGGACTTTTACCCGACATTGAGATGAAATGACATCTTAAGCCATGCCGTCCAATGAAACCAAAAGTGTTAATAAATACGCATGGACGGGCCGACTCGCTCCGCTTTGCCTAGGCAGGCTTAGATTCTCTAAGCGGTTTACCAGTACTCGTGTGCGGGTCGGTTTCAGCTCAGCGTGGAAGCATCATGCAGCCCATCTATTTCTTCAAGCACCGATGGGCGGGGGCCCTCACATTCCAAACTAGCTTAAAGTTAAACTTGTCCATGCAGCCTCGTGTTAAAGCCGCTTCCTCGGGACCCAACAAATGTTAATGCATGAAAAACCATGGATGATCCCTATAATTGCCATGCATTAAGATGCGGCATTTTCATTCTCTTGCTGACATGATCCCTTGGCTGTTTATGGCAATGCGCACAGAAAGCCAGAAAAGTTAATAGACGCAATTTCACCTGCAGGAACTATTTTTAGTCAGTATATATATATAATGCTTTAAACTGCTTGATACGATTCTGAGTGTTAAAACGTTCAACTAAGAAAATACCCGTTCAGCCGGCGGTAGTATATATTGACCAGACACGTGACGTTATGGGGTGTCGCTCTATAGTGAACCGTCCCGACAGGCACATGGCGTAGTTGTGACGTCACATCAACGTCGGTGCAACGCCATGACGTCTATACAACGTCACGTCTGAGTCGGCACCGACATTGATTTGATGCTGCCCTAGCGACGTGTGACTGCTGGGTAGATCTTTTATATTTTTTTGCGTCAGTTGTTTATCAATCGACCCAAAGTTACTAATTTCAGAAGTTTCCCGGTATTATCCACGTGACTATCGCTGATCGCGTACAAAAACCAGGTACGGTTATTTAAAGCAGCGCTTGTCTTCTGTTTGTGACGTCAGAGCGTTGTGTAAAAAGTAGACTCTGGACTGTCTTCGTGTCATTAGCAAACAGTGTAGACCCAGATCAGACACCGTATAACGCGGTGTCTGATCTGGGTATACACTTCTTAAAATACTGGAATTTACGGGTTTTAGTCTCAGTTAAGATCTCTTTTCCCAGCCTTCACTCAGACAAATGACCCACCAGTACTTTCAGTGTTTTGATTTATATTGTTATTGTTCAAAACTGTTGATTAGTTTATTCTTTGATTTCCAATAATAAACTCTCCCTTCGATGAATCATTATACTTTTCACTGGTATCTTCATTTCCACTGTGGGTAGCACACATACAATTCTAGAAGGTAACCCACCGGGCACGCAACCTCGATGATGAAACGTCCACCCCATGACGTCACGTACCTGGTCAATAACCGCGCAGCTAGCCGTTTAGCAATATGACATATGTCGTCGATTCATTAAAGTGTAGGCCTAAACACGCCAAAACACATTCTATACTGCACACGCGTATGTAAAGCGACGTCTGATTGGATAACGTAAAATATTTGCGACATTTAGGGGATAACTGTATTGAAAATTGTCATTTGGCGAGGTAAATTGGAGGTTTTACGGTCGGAAATTTCGTTTTACGGCGACAAACATGTCACTTGTGACATTCATTCTTGTTCGGCGTGTCATTTTGGGGATAACTATACTGAAAATTCTCATTTGGGGATTCACGCTCGCGGGAAATTTCGTTTTACGGCTACACGTTGCAACAAACCGGCGATTTACCACCCCAAATGACAGTTTTGCAATACAGTTATCCCAAATCTAATGCACTTCTTAAAATCTGTATTATTTTGCACAAAACGGCAAGCGCTGTCAGCTGCGTAAAACCAAATGCCACTCAATGAAAAGCAACGTTACGTGATGACTTCGGGTTTCCGATAGTATATCGCAGAATATACCTGTATACTGTCGCAAAATTGACGTTATCCAATCAGACGTCGCGTTACTTACGTTAGTACATTAGAATCTGCAATATACTGTCGGAAACCCGTCATCACCTAACAACGTTGCTTTTCATTGGGTGGCATTTGGTTTTACGCCGCTCACCACACTTGCCGCCTTGTGCAAAATAGTACAGTTTTTACTGAACAACCGAATAAGTGTATTCGAATGGGGATAACTTTATTGAAAATTGTCATTTGGGGAGGTAAATCGTTGGTTTTACGGTCGCAACGCGTAGCCGTAAAACGAAATTTCCGACCGTGAATCCCCAAATGAGAATTTTCAGTACAGTTATCCTCCAAATGACACGCCGAACAAGAATGAATGTCACAAGTGACATGTTTGTCAAATACGAAGAAACCGATATTTGTTTGTTTGTTTGTTTGATTTGAGGTTTAACGTCCCCGTCAACACTGTATAGGTCATTTTGGAGACGTTGCTTCCAATTTTGTGGGACTTTTACCCGACATTGAGATGAAATGACATCGCAAGCCCTGTCGCCCAATGAAACACGTAGGGTTTATAAGCATGGGCGGTCCGACTCATGCGCACCGCTTTGCCTGGGCAGGCTTAGACCCTCTAAGCAGTTTACCAGTACTCGTGTGCGGTCGGTTTCAGCTATGCGTGGAAACATCATGCAGCCAATTTATTTCTTCAAGCCCCAATGGGCGGGGGCCGGAAACCGATATTCAATACCGGCCAGGATGCGCTGCTTCACACCGAAAGTCGGGGCGGAGCTTAGCGATTGTCAAACTGGCTTCTATACCACTGCAATCCCGCCTTCTTTATATTTGCGCTGTATATTCAAAAATGTTATTTAGTTGTCTGAAAGTTGTCTGAATCAATTGAGAAGGACTAGCTGCGCAATCATGCCACCCACGTTGTCAACCTGTACAGAGGTTCAGGGTGCGACAAAGCTTTCGGCGCGTCTTTGATTTTCGTTGTAAACAACATCAGATGTGCGACGGGGAGAAGTCTTATTGCTAAACTGCTGGTTGCATGGTTGTAGTTTTCCATATGAGCCAGCGCACGACAAAACCTACAATAAGACATGCTCGCCCAGCGAAGACACAGATCAGCCTGTGCATCCATATAGTCTAACCAGAGACTTGTCTTGCTGCAGAGAGGAGCACTGGGTCTTTAGCTATCCTAAGAGCGCATAACGAAGACTGATCAGACTGCGTGGATGCGCAGGCTGATAGGAGTCTTCGTTGGGCGCACATGTCTTATTGTAGGTTTTGTCATGCGCTGGCTCATATTTCAAGCGCAGTAAAAGCTAAATATTCAGATCGTGTTCTTTCTGTCCAAAATAGCAATTAACTGGCTTCTTTTTGGAGCTTACGCTCGTACCACTAAATATTTTCCAAAGGCGACAATAGTAACTTTTTACATGCTCCCACAAAAAAACAAAAAAAACAACAACAAAAAAAAAACAAACAAAACAAAACCAACAAAAAAACTACACATACGAAACTCTTCAAACATTGCTAGTTTATACAGCCACCTTAGCTCAACAAGGTACTACCAAAATGTTTGTGATTTATATATAAATAAATATCGTTTAAACCAACAAGATAATAAGGAAAATCCACATGTTGTCCTGCTCCTTTTCAAGTTGCGGTCCACCATAACTGTTTACCTCACGGACCCAATATCCCCAATACCATCATATTGGGTCCGAGTTTACCTACCTGCAGCTTCGCCGTGAATAACAAGCCGGAAAATCAGCAACAATTTATTTGAGCTTGCAGATATCATTATAAAACACACATGATTTTATTTCCTTATAACTGTCCTTTCTTACACTGAAATGAAAAATGGGATATATAGCCACTGGAAGCATGCTTGGTATAAAGTGATAAAACCCGGTACCTCAAGTTATTACATGTACCATTGCGAAGTCGCAAGTCTCTCAGATGTTCCCCATTCTGTCTTTTGCGGTGTTGGAAAAAGTATGATGCGGAGTATCAAGCCCAGCAGACACATGGCGTAATTGTGACGTCACATCAACGTCTGTACGTCATGACCTTTATACAACGTCAAGTCAACGTCGGTGCAATCTGTGCCTGCTGGCAACGTTTAACAACGACCATTTCAGATGGGTGCAATCTGAATGATAGTCTTATGGAGCGGTGTGGTGCAGTGGTAAAGTATCGGACTCGGGATCGAGAGGTACCGGGTTCGATCCCAACGAGCGGCAAGTGTTGTTTCCTTGAGTAAGAGACTTTATCCATATTGCGTAGTACTGGTACTGAAAAGAGGGCCAGTACTAGTTTACTAAATGTGTTACCCTCTATAAATAAGGTCGATTATTATTATTATTATTATTATTATTATTATCATATTATTATTCAAGCACTATACTATAAGGACATAGATGAGCAGGTGCCCTGTGGAGACTCGGATAGGCATGTGCGTATGCGCAATGTAGTCGGGGTCTTCACAGTGTGTTCTGTGGTTACCCGAGTCCGTCATTTCTCAAACTGGCGGAGACTCTGGTCAGGGTGTGCAGATGCGCAGTCTGGTTTAGGCTTTTGCCTGGCGCTCACACATGAACTGTAATTATTGCTGTGCCCCAGCTCATGTAGGACATCCCAACAGGCACACGTCGCTAGGGAAACGTCAAATTAACGTCGGTGCAACATCATGTCACGATGTTGCACCGACGTAGATGTGACGTTGCATTACGTCATGACGTTGCACCGACGTTGATGTGACATCACGATTACGTCAGGTGCCTGCTGGGATGGTGCGGCTAATCCTGTATGGTCAGAACTCTTTTCCATCTGCGCAATTGCACAGTCTGAATGGATTGTTCACAGTGTGTGTATTTATGCATAATTTAGTTCCTTAGCTTCTTTCAACATATACAGTGGATGCATTACAGATCGGGCTGTGTGGTCTGCGGGCCCAGCTTGTGCTTCGAACTGCTTCCCTCGGAGTGCGGTTCCATGTAGGAGTGGCGGTGCTTTTGCTTGTGGCGTCGCAGCGACGTTTGGCGGGATACACATTGCGACGTCATGGCGTTACGTCCATGACGACGTCGTGTCACAGTTGTAAACAAAGAGTTTTTTTTATCGATTCACAGGTGTTCTGAGGCTTCCGAGTAAAAAAAGAGTGAGCGATAGCGAACTGGATTTCTTATACGAAAGCCTTATTTAAGAAATAGATCAGAATTATTTAAGAAATAGATCAGATCTAGCAGTGATTTATTGAGTGATATATCACTTTTTGTAGAATTCTCCGCAATCAATCAAAAGTTTATTACATATTAATTTATGTTTCACCTTTGAACTTTTAATTCGGCCGTTCTGGTTTCCTACCAAAATAGTTCCAGTCAGGGCATGGATTTCAGGAGGCGTGGTTTAGTTTGTAATCAGTCGCCATCTTGTTTTCATTTCAATGCAAAATTCAGCCTGTGTTAGAAATAAAGACGCAACAATGTTATGAAAGTAGAACTAAAATAACAAGAAAATCATACTTTATCTTTGTGTTGCAGGTCTTTCCCAAAAATATCATATACACAATCCATGCTGCCCAATGAAACCAGTTGGGTTTATATGCATGGACGGTCCAACTCACGCCACTTTGGCTTGACAGGTTTAGACATTCTAAGAGGTTTACCAGTATTCATATGCGGTATGTTTCAGCTCTGTGTGGAAGGTTCATGCAGTCCAATGTATTTCTATAAGCCCCGATGGGCGGGGCCCCAATCACAATGATAAGCCATGAAAGAAGCACCAAGGCAGTTACTTATTCATGTTTGTTATGTGGCTTGAACCATTATCCTGCACGACATTAAACACGACAACCTCTACCTTTGCCAACGGTATCGATCCAGATCAGAAGCCATCTGATCAGGATGTTCTGTCATGCAGTCTGAATTGAACGAATACAGTATATCAAGTAATATGATTGGTTGATAGTCCAAGGGGGTGTGGCTACATAAATTTATGCAGCAGGATAAAGTTTTAGGTTTGTAGTGTACGTTCCTGTCAACCGTTTTCTTCCTTTATTGCTCTTTTATAAAGTGGAATTCGGATGTATATCCTTAACATAGAGGATCTTACATGAGTGCTCGTGTATTATTGAATTTATTAAACGAGTTGAAGAAAATGGATAAATGCGAGGCTTTGCCGAAAATTTTATCCATTTTCTTCAACGAGTTTAATAAATACACTAATGCATGAGCACGAAAGCAAGTCTATATATCATATGACATTTAAAACACATTTTATTCACGATTGTTTCACAAAAATGTCAATACTCCGCCATTAGTAAACACGACGTCGTTGAGGACGCCGTACATATAACGTTACGGAGCGTATCTAACTAATGTGCATATTTAATCCACTAGTGGATTATCAAATTTATTACATATAGATTATTCATTCTCCTAGTTGAAATATGGGATTTATAAACCGAGGGAGGTAAAACAATCCGATAAAGAAACGAGTGCGAAGCACGAGTTTCTTTAACGGATTGTTTTACCTCCCGAGGTTTATAAATCCCATATTTCAAATAGGAGAAATGTATAATCTGTATATTACATGCACTTCCATAGACTTTTAGGAGAGTTTGGATCTTGAATTTTGGATCTGAATGCCCGTTCAGTTCACTGTTTACAGCTCATGTAAACGGTTCAATCAGCGAAGTGTTACAGAATCTGGGTGGAAGAACAACTGGATGGGTGCCATTTTGAAAGCGCTTTCTACAGTTTTGAACAAAAATAGAAGAAACAAAGTGTTTCAGTGATAAAACAAGTAAAACGTTAGATTAAATAAAGCAAAACTTACATCCTAATCAATGGTCATATCCATGTTTTCTTTTGTTTCAGCGTTGCATCCGACTCAAACGTCACGCATTCTGAACGTCTGTTGATCTTTTTTAGACGCCATTACAATGACGTCATGAATAACGTCGCCGTGATTGAAACTTTCCCGCACTTGAATAGAACAATTTCACTGCAAAGCGGTATCTCGTATCTTGTACATAAAGTAGTTCCAGCTGAAGGGATTTATTTCCCCGGCTAAGAGGAAATATTTCTTCTTAGCAAAAAGGAAAATACCAAGTTTATGTCTGGTAGAAATCATGGTATTTCTCTGTAATGCATGTAATATATGACGTTATTACATTGTCGGACACGACGTCATATGATAAATGTACCTTGGGCCGGGGCACAACATTTCCTATAATTTACATGTCTGTCCAGCGAAGAATCAGATCAGCCTGTGTATCCATATAGTATGACCAGATACTTCTCTTGCTGTATGAAGGGGTTTTGTGCCCCTAGCTATCTTTAGAGTACACAACGAAGACTCTGATCAGACTGCGCGGATGCGCAGGCTGATCTGAGTCTTCGTTGGGCGCACAAGTTAATTGTAGGATATGCTGAGACCCGGCTCTTTTCATCCATATTAGCTCTTCATCCTTCATCCATATTAGCTCTTCATGCTGGGATTTTTTTGGCAGACATATTGAAATATTTTTCAGTGATTTTGATAAGGTTTTGCTCAAGGAGTACTGCAACTCCTTCAGCCACAGACTATAGGAGTATCCCGTGGTTCTTTGAGAGTACTTCTAAACTTCAACGTAATGTAGTATCCTCATCTGTCTTCATCAGATGGCCGTCAAATGCACTTATATATATTCCCTTAGATGTAATAAGTACAAAATGTTCTAGAAAGGGTTATCCTATGGAAGCATGGAATACACTGCAGAACTGGAAAATATGGAGTGCACATGTTTTCTGGGCCAGACTAGCTAGTTTCGGCTATTTAGGCCTCATCAGTGACCCTCAAATATTTTCAAAATTCCGTAATGGAATCAATGATCCCGAATGACAAGAAAATATAAACTACACTATGATGTAGGGCAGGGAGACTTTTTACGGCCGCAACACATTCCCAGACAACAGCTGTAGTAACGTCGAATATGTTCTGGAACTGGTTATCCTTTGGAAGCAAGAAATACACTACAGAACTGGAAAATATGGAGTGTACATGTTTTCAGGGCCAGACTAGCTAGATTCAGCCATTTAGGCCTCATCAGTGACCCTCAAATATTTTCAAAATTCTACAATGGAATCAATGATCCCAAAAGGACAAGAAAATATAAACTACACTATGATGTAAGACAGGGAGACTTTTTACGGCCGCCACACATTCCCAGACAACAGCTGTAGTGACGTTAAATGTGTTCTGGAAAGGTTTATCCTTTGGAAGCAAGGAAGAGAACAGTAAAGTTGTTTACAGAATACGGAATTATTTTTTTTTCTTCTTATTTTTCCAAGAAAACAGGATTTTGACATTTCATGCAAATTATCCCCCATGGAGGCAAATTTGCAAGAGATGTCAAATCCTGTTAACTGGGAAAAAAGACAAATACCAACAATTTTTCGTCTGCTGAATTAGCATAGAGCGTGTTAAATATGTTCTTTATTAGGGTTATCCTTTGGAAGCAAGGAATACACCACAGAAGTGAAAAATATGGAGTGTACATGTTTTCTGGGCTAGACTTGCTAGTTTCGGCCAATTAGGCCTCATCAGTGACCCTCAGATATTTTCAAAATTCCACAGTGGAATCAATGATCCCAAAGGGCAAGAAAATATAAAGGTTAAGCACTTGAATGAGGAGCATGGAAATATAGTTTGAAACAAAATTACGACGGGCATTCGTGACCTAGGAGGTCCGTACGCTCGCTCTAAATCATTAGGTCTCTTACCGCTGTAGGTTCGAGCCTGGCTCGGGTAATATGTGGGACGTCAAGTTCTGCAACGAAAGGCCAGGTGGTTTTTCTCTGGGTTCTCCGGTTTTCGCCCACCTTTGATTACCGATCGGCTCGATGTAAGTGATATAATCTTGAAAGGGCCGTAATACCAAAATAAAAAATATAAATAATAAAAAAACAACAACAAAAAAAAAAAAAAAACAACGAAACTATAGATCTATTTATCCTCGTCACGGCACCAAAATAATGAAATATTTCAGGCACCTTCATTGTGGTAAATATGATAAAGAAAATACAATAAAGTTGTCATGTCGGCATTGACCTTGGTAACAGTAATTTCGTTGAAAGATATTCCGATTTCGTCATATGTTTATTCGCGCAGATCGATACCATAGAGTAAGCACATATAGGATTAGCCCCAAATCAATATGCTCTTGTAAGCTACGTATTACTTATTCCAATTCAGATTCGTCTAGAACTTTTAAAACAGTAAAATGCTTGTTTCAACCAACTTGAGCCGAATTGTACCTTTAACTGATGACTGCGTCGTGAACAAGGTAGAAAATTCTGAATAACATTAACAAACTTAAATAGCATATTGTTTAACCCATTTTGTACTGGGAACCCCAAAACGGGTAGTTGGCAAACAGTGCAGGCCCAGAAAGCACAACATGGCACCCCTAAATATTGGAATGGACTCTTGGTATATATAAGGAGGAAGATTCCTTTTGGTACAAACAGGATTAAGGCAATAAAAAACGGACAGTTCTGGTGGGTCGGTTGTTATCATGTGTAGGCGGGAAATGGTCTTTATATGTTCTTTGAAAGGGTTTGGAAGCAAACTTAAACCTATAGAGTGAACAAGATTTCCTGGGCCAGACTGTAGCTCATCAGTGACCCTCAAATACAAAGGAATCAATGATCCTAAACGACAATATAATATAAACTGCACTATGACGAAGAGCAGGGAGACTTTTTAAGGCCGCCACGCAATCTCTAAACGCCAGCTGTAGTGACGTTAGACGTTTGCATTTAATCGTAAAATATTGTACTAAACCGGGACTTAGTCTTACCTTCAACAGTAAATTATTGGACTTAAAACAAACAGTACAGCGCCTGGTCAGACGCCGTGTTCTATGATGCCTGACCTGGGTCTACATCGTTTATCAACGTCCCTATTTCGGGATTGGCCGGGTTACAATTCAATATTGATAAACTTGCCTACCCTTTATTATCATTGAGGTGTTTCTATGATACTTCAATTAGTATAGAGACTACAAGATTTTTTTTTTCAAAGACGCAACGTTTTTCATTTATTTTAGTTTTATCTATGTTAGCTATCTTGTATATTTTACGAGGCTTTCTAATATGATAATGAAGTCGGTGTGTTTTTGTTGCGAAATAACATTTGACATTTTGATAGATCGTACGTGACTTATCGCCTGGCTTCGTTTCACTACACATTGTTTATCCGCAGCAGCGCAGTTAACTTCAAAATACTGACATTCAAAAGCCAAATAGTAATGCGGGGTGAAGAAAATAATTTTAAATTTAATGTTGCACCACAGCCAGCACAAAACAACGCACCAACGTCGAACTCACGTCGACTTCTTTACTGACTGGCAAAACTTGAAAAACACTAATGGTCACTCCAGGAAAGCGTTTAGACATACGTCGACAACGTTCACAGACACATTTTCTAAGCCAGCCCCCCTTTTTAATATAATTTAAGGGTATATGATCAAAGGAGAGAAACATACCTCACAAATGAAAACTTTCTAACACATATTTAAAGTACCGTTTGTGGGCGGTACAACGTCTCGCTGTGCTTCATTAAGGATTTCCATCACGAAACAAGCCTATATAATTCTGACCCCCTTGAACCCCATTTTTATAGAGCAAAACTAGGGTTTACAGTGGTAAACTTTTTTCTTATTTCTGCTCTAAAATATACATTGTGGGTACTCGTTAGAACCGCCTCGATTAAGCGGTTCAAACGTGTACCCATAATACATAGATTGTGGGTACTCATTAGAACCGCCTCGATAAGGCGGTTCTAATGTATACACACAATCTGTATTTTGAGAAGAAATAAGAAAAATATAATTTTTTCTTCATATGAAAAAAAATCTTTTTTTTTTTTTTTTCGGAGGTAAAATTTTACAATTTATCGAAATTTTGGGTCTTGAAAATTATTACGATGATCAATGATGAGGCTTATTCTCTCCAGTACTAGCTTGTCTGACCCAGAAATCTTGATTCCTGATTTTACGTTTTTTGTTTTTCTTTCAAAAGGCAACATTTTTAGCATTCTTTCAATTTTGTTACTCCATTACTTCAATTTGTCCGAGTCTGCTGAAACCTGATTTATATTGAGAAATCGTTTTTAACAAGGGATCATCGTTGTTCCAAGTACACGAATGCAACAGCCTCAAAAATCGTCTACAATCTATTTTCAAAGCAAAACTAGTAACACTAATACCACCGTACATTCCATTCAAGTATGAATTCCTTCACATGATGGGATATGTTTATTTGAACCGGCGCCAAGCCAGTTTTCACAGAAAAATCCTAGCTGATAAAAGCGAACACGATGGATTGATAATCGCTGAAAATAAAATCACGCACCGGCATCATGTTCAACATATCAACTTGAGCTTTTGTAGGTTAATGCGTTCTAAATAAACAGGGATTGGCGAATGTACTCTTCAAATTCAGATCAAGTTCAAGGATAGGTCAATTGTGTCATGTGACCAACCATGTGAGAGTATGTGAGTATATATATCACAAGCGCGGCTAAAATACTGATAAAGGCGTTTTCTTTGCCATGTCAGGGGTGGAGGCAGAGAATAATGGAAGCCAGAACTGATAATGTATGTTAGCTTTTTTCCTCGGCCAGACACTCGAAAACAGGGCTGTGCTCTGACACATTTGGCAGTCGAAATTGGCAACACGTCATCACATACTAGAGCCCGTCTTTGGTCTGATTCCTGCACTCAAAATTCTAAAATCGCTATAGAACTGTGTTTCTTAGGACAAACGCTGTACCTTGGGTGCGATTTGTGCCTTCCTCCGATTAAGAGTTCAGTATATTCCCATTGGTCAGCTGACACCTGTCGAATTGACAAGTGCCAGCACATTGGAGGCCCTGGGAAGAGCAGTTCATAAACTAATCCCATTTAGCGAGATGGGGGTAGCCCCTATGTGCTTTTAGCGCCCGGTTACCTTACAAAATCTATCAAGTCAAAATACTGATAAAAAGGCATTGTAGAGTGTTGTCGTACAGACTACCGTACTGCTTTATAGTTGTTATTTGCTTTTGATTAATACTTCTGTGTTAAGGAGGCAAAGGTATGTTATTGTAGATGTATTGTGGACATTATAATATAATAATAATTGTTATTATTATTATTATTATTATTGTTTTTTTTATAATCTCTGTTTTACATTTTTAATTGCAGTTATTTGAAACTGAGAATTCACATTACGAAATCACGCCTATTCAGATATAATGAAAATTTTACAGTTAATTGTTAGACAAAAAAATACTGATATTTTTCATATTTCTGCTAAAACATAGATTATGGGTACTAATTAGAATCGCGTCGAGGCGATTCTAATGAGTACCCACAATCTATTTTTAAAGCAGGAAAACCCCAGTTTTACTTTTAAAGGGGGGGGGGGGGGGGCTTTTTTTGTGATAGATAAATAAATAAATATTAATAATTAATATAATAATACCGTAGAATTATTATTATTATTATTATTATTATTATTGGCTAACATTATATTATTATTATTATTATTATTATTATTATTAGCCATATGTAGATGATCTTACATGAGTGTTAGATAAACTTAGATTAGATCAGAATACTTTATTAATTGAGGGTGACTCAGTTGGCGAGGCCAATCTGCCCTGAGGCCCTGATGTGTTCATGTATTTTTGAATGTATTCCTCAAACGAGTTTAATAAATTTAATAATACATGAACACGAATGCAAGATTCTATTTATCATATGACATTTAAAACGCATTTTATTCACGATTGTTTTACCAAAAACATGTCAATATTCAGTCATTAGTAAACGCAACGCCGTTAATACGTCGTACACGTAACGTTACGGGGCGTATCTAACTAATTTGCATATTTAATCCACTAGTGGAATACGGAATTTATTATATGGCGTTTTTACACTCTCAGACGCGACGTCATATGATAGATAATAAATGCCTCTCCAGTTTGTTCGTCGAACCAGAATAGAGATAAGTTTCAGATAAGTTTTAATATTAAACTATTTGCCGCCCTTAATTAGCAGGCTTTCTGGAACCTTATTGTGGAGTCTGATCAGGGTCTACAGTGCTATTTATAAAACAAAACAGATGTAATGTACATGTATAGTAGTTCCGAATACTGAAAAAATATCATAAAAGCGCTTCAGCCTTCATAAGAATTGCAGATTCAAAATAAATAAATAAATAAATAAATAAGTAAATAACCGCCGCTCAAAATATAAATTGTGGGTACTCGTTAGAACTAACAACTACCCATAATCAATATTTTGAAGCAGAAATACGAGTAATAAGGTTTACCCCTCAATAAGTGAGGTTCACGGGGGTAAAAAAAAATATATAGGCGTGTTTTCGTGATAGATTGTCTATCAGACGACCCGAAGTTACTAACTACAGAAGCTTCTTGCCTGCCCTTGTCCAGGTGACTGTCGCTGGGCATGTGCAGAATCCATGTAAGGTTATTTATATCTGCGCTAGTCTTGCTCCTATGGCGTCAGTCACGGTTGTGTAACTGTAAAAATCTCGGACATTTGCAAACAATGTAGACCCAGAAAAGACGCCAAAGAACGTGGCGTCTGATCAGGATCAATGTTTGCCAAGGGTTCAGTTCACGATAACCCCTACCTTTGCAAAGAGTGTAGATCCAGAGCCGATGGCTTCTGAAGCCATCTGATCAGGATCTACTCTGTCTTGCAGTATGTGGATTTGAACAAAACATTGTGTCATGTAATCTGATTGGCTGATAGTTAGAAATGGGTGTGCAAATAATTATTCGGCGGGGTAAGGGTTAAAACTAAACCGTATAAGGCTCGGGTGAGGACTATTATCTCAGCCTACATCGCTGTACCTAACCTGAATGCTATAATTCCATAGTTAAATGAATGTTAACTCTTATCCACTGCACTAATGTCAAATCCTGGATATATGTATTTGCCTGTTATATAAACATTTCATTGAAGCAATTAAAATAAAAGTTTACCTCTTATCCTGCTGAATAAATTAATTTGGCCACACACATTGCTAACACTACTTGGTGAAATGTTTTGGTTCAGTTAAGGGGAATGGGAACACCTTCAGGGGAGGCAATGCCTTCAAAAGTAGTTTTGTCCCCCGTGACAATAGGGGTCAACTTTTAAAGGAAAAAATTTGCTCCTGAGGAGCAAATTCTTTCCTTTAAGGGTAGACCCCTTTTTCAGTGGGACAGGACTTATAGAAAGGCGATCAGGAAGTCCCGAAAGTTGTCTCCCTTTGAAAAATGGCGGAAAGTTGTTTGCATGAAAAATGGCGGAAAGTTGTTTGTTGTGTTCTAGAATGTTCTAGAACACAACAAACAACTTTCCGCCATTTTTCAAAGGGAGACAACTAGAACACAACAAACAACTTTCCGCCATTTTTCAAAGGGAGACAACTTTCGAACTTCTTAAGGGTTAAGCGGAACACTACACTGTTTGCTTACACTGGTCGGTTTGTTTGTTTGACTTGAGGCTTAACTGTTTGACTTGAGGCTTAACGTCCCCATCAGCATTATTTCGGTCAATTTGGAGAGGTTTTAGCTTGGTTCCCTTGTCGTATTTCTACGCTAGGTGGCTACAACATATGTGCGCACCGAAGTAGAGGTAATTATGAAGGGGGACCAATCTCAAACGAGGTTTACCAGTACTCATATGCGGTCATTTTCAGTTCTGCGTGGAAGCATCACGCGGGCCAGCCTGGAGGGGCGGGGCCATATGTAAGGGCCAGACCAGGGTGTTTGATCAGGGACTTACAGTACAGACAGCTGGCCTCGGTAGCTCAGTCGGGTGCATGTCTGAAAGGTGATCAGGAGGACGCGGGCTCGATACCTGTCGGGGTCGGCAACATTATTTCGTGGAGATTGATAATGAAATCTTTTCTACGGTCATTCTCTCCCTTCCGCTGATTCAAGAAGGGCAGTTGTCAGTTTTTGGCGAAAGAATGCGCAGTGTACTGGCTAACCGCTTATGTACATGTATAAGCCTGCCCAGGAAAAGTGTGGATAGGTAAACTGACCGGCTCAAAAATGATCTATAATAGTGTTGACTGGGCCGTTAAACTCCAATACAAACAAACAAACATTTAAAGGTTAAATCCTTGTTCAGGCAATCGGCGTTCACCATAAAAATCATTTCATGCCTCATGTCACATGATTCGCCAACTCCCAGAAATTCAGGGGTGAGAAAGTTCAGGTTCAGGCATGATGCATATAAATTGTCATTTATTATTGTCCATTTGAAGTTTTAACATGTCTTAATTAAATGGTTAGTTACGACTAAGCATAAAGCAACTAATCTCCATTGATATTGGAAGGGTAAACCCATTTATTTTTAATTTCAAGTTAACATTAGGGTCACTTCAGGATTCAAATAGCAGATTTTATTGAATGTTTTGGTCTGTTCTCACCCCTGGAAATTCGATGATGAACTTAAATGTGGAGGTGAAAATCATACAAAGTTTTTATTTTGTTTGATTTGAGTTTAACGTCCCCGTCAACACTGTAAATGTTATTTTGGAGACGTTGCTTCCAATTTTGTGGGACTTTTACCCGACATTGAGATGAAATGACATCTCAAGCCCTGTCACCCAATGAAACCAATAGGGTTTATTAGCATGGGCGGTCCGCCTAGCACCGCGGTTCCTGGACAGGCTTAGGTCCTCTAAGCGGTTTACCTGTACTAGTGTGCGGGCGGGATTCAGCTCTGCGTGGAAGCATCATGCAGCCAATATATTTCTTCAAGCCCCTATGGGCGGGGGCCGCATACAAAGGTATATAGGTCTAGTACTGCTATGTGGCTCTGCCAGCACAAAACAGTGGACCAATGTCGGGCCGATAGGTATTCGACGTTGCTATAGGGAGCTTTCCACTAAATGTTTTCCATAAGCGACAATAGTAACATTTTACCTGCTCCCACAAAAACTATACATACAAAACTTTTCAAACCTTACTTGTTTATAGAGCCATCCTAGCCCAACAAGTTAATGAGAAAAAATCCACATGTTGATCGGCTCATTTTCAAGTTACAGTCAACCATGTTTGTTTACCTGCTAGAACGGAGTAAATAAAACCAACATTATTAAAGGAGGGGTGACCATATAAAATCAGCAAAAATTTCTTTGAGCTTGCAGATATATTTATAAAACATGCATCATTTTAGTCCCTTATACCTATAATTTTCTCACATTGAAATAAAACATGGGATATCTATCCAATGGAAGCAAGTCTGGTATTTAGAACGCAACTAAAAGCTCTGTCCCAAAGTGATAAAACCCGGTACCTCTGTCCCAATGTGATAAAACCCGGTACCTCCCAGTATTTAGTGTAATGCTACCTATGTCGTATCGCTATCGGCTCATTTGCGTATCACTCCGTTCCACGTAAGCTACCTTTTTCTGCCTTACTCCTAGGCCCAGATAAAGATGCACAAGAAGGATAATTAAAGAATAACGTTGCTAAATTGTCAGAAGCATATGTTGTGGGTACTTGTTAGAATCGCCTCGATGAGGCGATTCTAACAAGTACCCACAACATATGTTTTAGTTAATACATGTTATACAGAGGCGTTGCTAAACATAAGGGTTGATTTCATATTTCCAGAACAAGCATTTATTTTTACAGATTAAAATTAGTGATCTTTTTCTTATTTTAAAAGGTGTCCTAGATTTTAACCCGGCCTTGTCCAAACCTAGGTATTTTTTGGCAATCTTAGGAGACCCTCCCAAGCGCCCAATAATCTTTGATAAGTGACTGTCGAGGTACAAGCATTTGAATAATAATAATAATAATAATAATAATAATAATAATAATAATAATAAGCAGTGTGACAGGAATTCTACAACGGAAGGTCAGGCGGTTTTTCTCCGGGTACTCCGGTTTTCGCCAACCTCTGATTAACGATCGGCTCGATATGAGTGAAATAATCTTGAAAGGGCCGTAAAACCAAAACCAAACAAGTGTGACAGGAAATGCAAATGCGCATGACCAGAGCTCTACAAAAGCTCTTCCTTTACTTCCTACATGTACAAAGAGCTAAAAACTAAGGCTGACACGATTAATCGTATAATCGATTAATCGATCGATTAATTCCACAAAAATGATTATCATTTCTGATTTGCTTTTAATCGATCACTTGATAGGTATAATTTACTACCCAAACATATGCCTAGAATAGCTGGATGAGTGGCAAACTGTGCAGACCCTGATGAGACGCCGCATTATGCGGCGTCTCATCTGGGTCTACACTGTTTGCACAGGCTTGTCTGTTCAAATAGACATGTGGTAAAGTGCAACATGTGGTAAGAGTCATGCTCAGACAGAAAGCCAGACAGGTAAAATTATGCCAAAAACCGTAGCGATTACTAATCGATTATCGATCGCAATGGCAGGACTGATAATCGA
This sequence comes from Lucinisca nassula, assembly GCA_963580285.1. Taxonomy (NCBI): domain Eukaryota; kingdom Metazoa; phylum Mollusca; class Bivalvia; order Lucinida; family Lucinidae; genus Lucinisca; species Lucinisca nassula. The sequence goes on from OY757018.1 coordinate 22,029,003, forward strand.
TTATCTTTTCAGCCCCGATTAGCCAGCCCTACTAAAAACTCTCCTGAACAGGGACTTCGACTGTTACCTTCAACCCATAACTTTTTGAACTGTAAACAAACACTACATTACGATGACACACCCAAGCGACATAGTGCATTACTTCACATTCTCCAAAAAGACTAATTTTATGATAAAAATCAGTGATATTTATCTTATTTATATTGCAAACATAGGTTGTGGGTGCTCGTTAGAACCGCCTCAATGCGGCGGTTCTAACGAGTACCCACAGAAGAAATAAGAAAAAATAATGTATACCCTCGTAAACCCCTGTTTTTAGCTCACCTGTCACGTAGTGACGAGGTGAGCTTTTGGGATCACTTTTTGTCCGTCGTCCGTCGTGCGTCCGTGCGTGCGTCCGTGCGTCCGTGCGTGCGTCCGTAAACTTTTCTTCAAACGACATCTCCTCCTAAACCACTGATCGGATTTTGACCAAACTTCACAGGAAAGATCCTTTGGTGGTCCCCTTTCAAAGTTGTTCAAATGGTTCCGGTCTGTTGCACATATAGGTCACAGTAGCCAAAAATAGATTTTTTTCACCGCAAACTTAAAAAATCTTCTTCTCTGAAACCGCAAGGCCCAGATCTTTGATATTTGGTATGAAGCTTCATCTAGTGGACCCCTACAAAGATTGTTCAAATTATAGTGCTGGGGCCAAAAATGCCCCCGCACGGGGGCCCTTTGGTTTTATATGGGCTTATATAGGGAAAATCTTTAAAAATCTTCTTCTCTGAAACCACAAGGCCCAGGTCTTTGATATTTGGTATGAAGCTTCATCTAATGGACCCCTACCAAGATTGTTCAAATTATAGTGCTGGGGCCAAAAATGCCCCCGCATGGGGGCCCTTTGGTTTTACATGGGCTTATATAGGGAAAATCTTTAAAAATCTTCTTCTCTGAAACCGCAAAGCCCAGGTCTTTGATATTTGGTATGAAGCTTCATCTAATGGACCCCTATCAAGAATGTTCAAATTATAGTGCTGGGGCCAAAAATGCCCCCGCACCGGGGCCCTTTGGTTTTTTCATGGGCTTATATAGGGAAAATCTTTAAAAATCTTCTTCTCTGAAACCACAAGGCCCAGGTCTTTGATATTTGGTATGAAGCTTCATCTAGTGGACCCCTACCAAGATTATTCAAATTATAGTGCTGGGGCCAAAAATGCCCCCGCACGGGGGCCCTTTGGTTTTACATGGGCTTATATAGGGAAAATCTTTAAAAATCTTCTTCTCTGAAACCGCAAGGCCCAGGTCTTTGATATTTGGTATGAAGCTTCATCTAGTGGACCCCTACCAAGATTGTTCAAATTATAGTGCACGGGCCAAAAATGCCCCTGCACGGGGGCCCTTTGGTTTTACATGGGCTTATATAGGGAAAATCTTTAAAAATCTTCTTCTCTGAAACCGCAAGGCCCAGGTCTTTGATATTTGGTATGAAGCTTTATCTAGTGGACCCCTACCAAGATTGTTCAAATTATAGTGCTGGATCTAAAAATGCACCCGCACGGGGGCCCTTTGGTTTTACATGGGATTATATAGGGAAATTCTTGAAAAATCTTCTTCTCTGAAACCGCAAGGCCCAGGTCTTTGATATTTGGTATGAAGCTTCATCTAGTGGACCCCTACCAAGATTGTTCAAATTATAGTGCTGGGGCCAAAAATGCCTCCGCACCAGGGCCCTTTTGTTTTTCATGGGATTATATAGGGAAAATCTTTAAAAATCTTCTTCTCTGAAACTGCAAGGCCCAGGTCTTTGATATTTGGTATGAAGCTTCATCTAGTGGACCCCTACCAAGATTGTTCAAATTATAGTGCTGGGGCTAAAAATGCCCCCCACACGGGGGCCCTTTGGTTTTACATGGGCTTATATAGGGAAAATCTTTAAAAATCTTCTTCTCTGAAACCGCAAGGCCCAGGTCTTTGATATTTGGTATGAAGCTTCATCTAGTGGACCCCTACCAAGATTATTCAAATTATAGTGCGTGGGCCAAAAATGCCCCCACACCAGGGCCCTTTTGTTTTACATAGGCTTATATAGGGAAAATGTTGAAAAATCTTCTTCTCTGAAACTGCAAGGCCAAGGTCTTTGATATTTGGTATGAAGCTTCATCTTGTGGACCTCTACCAAGATTGTTCAAATTATAGCCCTGGGGCCAAAAATGCCCCCGCTCCGGGGCCCTTTGGTTTTACATAGACGTATATAGGGAAAATCTTGAAAAATCTTCTTCTTTGAAACCACAAGGCTTAGGTCTTCAATATTTGTTATGAAGCTTCAGCTAGTGGACCTCTATAAAGATTGTTCAAATTATAGCCCTGAGACCAAAAATGTCTCCGCCATGTGGCCCTTTGGTTTTACATAGACTTATATAGGGAAAATCTTTAAAAATCATCTTCTCTGAAACACAAGGCTTAGGTCTTTGATATTTGTTATGAAGCTTCAGCTAGTGGACCTCTAACAAGATTGTTCAAATTATAGCCCATGGGGCCAAAAATGCCCCTGCTCCAGGGCCCTTTGGTTTAACATAGACTTATATAGGGAAAATCTTGTTTTACATTGACTTCTTTATGCAGGGTAAACCTCTAAAATCTTCTTCTCTGAAACCAGAAAGCCCAGGTCTTTCATATTCGATATGAAGCTTCATCTTGTGGACCTCTACCAAGATTGTTCAAATTATAGCCCTGGGGCCAAAATTGACCCTGCCCAGGGCCCACTTGTTATACATTGGATCAGGTGAGCGAACCAGGGCCCTCTGGGCCCTCTTGTTCTCTATATAAAGCAGTGTTTAGGGAGTGTTCATTTCACGAACTTGTTCACATGATGATATTGCCGCATTCTGATCTGGGGCTACACTTATTGCCAACTAAACTGTTTGCTAAACCCAGCACATGATTCTAGCCCAGATTCTATGGATAGACCTCTACGCAACACTTTGACCTCAGCGATAAAAAACGCCCGGCATGTACTACAGTGATAGTCGTGTGGACTTTTGGCTCCTGCGCTTTTTAGAATTTTGGTCCATGGAAAACAATCTATAGCAAATATAAACTTAATAGCCTTTATTTATTTATTTTTTAGCTCACCTGGGCCGAAGGCTCCAGGGGAGCTTATAGTATAGTGGGTCCTCCGTCGTCCGTCGTCCGTCCGTCCGTCCGTCCGTCGTCCGTCCACACTTTTGAGCAGCTATATCTCTGTATCCTGCAGGCTGATCTCAATCATTTCTCACCTGTAGCATGCCTCTGGTGGGGCATTGATGACATAAACTTTTTTTTGAAATCGCTCTAAAACTTTGGTTCCTATGGCAACCACAAGGTCCCATAGACTTACTATGGGAAAATGCTTGTCATCACTGTAGCGCCTTCAGTTTTGATCGGATCTTTCTGAAACTTATATGTAAGGTGACTGGGGATAAAAACTCGGATGAGTTCGAAAACCGGCCAAGTCGGCCCATTTATCATAGAGTTACGTCCCTTTGATTGCTGAAAATGCCCATTTTCGACCTTGTCATCACCGTAGCCCCTTCAGTTTTGATCGGATCTTTCTGAAACTTATATGTAATGTGGCTGGGGATAAAACCTCGAATGAGTTCGAAAACTGGCCAAGTCCGCTGGTTTATCATAGAGTAACGTCCCTTTGATTGCTGAAAATGCCGATTTTTGACCTTGTCATCACCGTAGCCCCTTCAGTTTTGATCAGATCTTTCTGAAACTTATATGTAAGGTGGCTGTGGATAAAATCTCGGATGAGTTCGAAAACCGACCAAGTCGGCCCTTTATCGTAGAGTAACGTCCCTTTGATTGCTGAAAATGCTGATTTTTGACCTTGTCATCACTGTAGCCCTTTCAATTTTGATCGAATCTTTCTGAAACTTATATGTAAAGTGGCTGGGGATAAAATCTTGGATGAGATCGAAAACCAGCCAAGTTGGTCGATATATCACAGAGTAACGTCCCTTTGATTGCTGAAAATGCCGATTTTTGACCTTGTCATCACCGTAGCCCTTTGAGTTTTGATCGGATCTTTCTGAAACTTATATGCAAGGTGGCTGGGGATAAAGCTTCGGATGAGTTCGCATACCGGCAAAGGTGGCCTATTTGTCATAGAGTTAGGTCCCTTTGATTGCTGAAAATGTTGATTTTTGACCTTGTCAACACTGTAGCCCCTTCAGTTTTCATCGGATCTTTCTGAAACTTATATGTAAGGTGGCTGGGGATAAAACCTCGGATGAGTTCGAAAACCGGCCAAGTTGCCCCATTAACTATATAGTTATGTCCCTTTGATGGCTGAAAATGTCAATTTTTGACCTTGTCATCACCGTAGCCCCTTCAGTTTTGATCGAATCTTTCTGAAACCTATATGTAAGGTGACTGGAGATAAAACCTAGGATGAGTTTTAATACCGGCAAAGTTGGCCCATTTATCATTGATTTACGTCCCTTTGATTGCTGAAAATGCCGATTTTTGACCTTGTCATCACCATAGCCCCTTAAGTTTTGATCGGATCTTTCTGAAACTTATATGTAAGGTGGCTGGGGATAAAATCTTGGATGAGTTCGAAAACAGGCCAAGTCAGCCCATTTATCGTAGAGTTCTGTCCCTTTGATGGCTGAAAATGTTGATTTTTGACCTTGTCATTACCGTAGCCCCTTCAGTTTTGATTTGATTTTTCTGAAACTTACATGTAAGGTGGCTGGGGATGAAACCTCGGATGAGTTCGAAAACTGGCCAAGTCGGCTCATTTATTTTAGAGTAACATCCCTTTGATTGCTAAAAAAGCCAAATTTTGACCTTGTCATCACCGTAGCCCCTTCAGTTTTGATCGGATCTTTCTGAAACTTATATGTGAGGTGGCTGGGAATAAAATCTTGGATGAGTTTGAATACTGGCCAAGTCTGATCGGATCTTTCTGAAACTTACATGTAAGATGGCTGGGAATAAAACCTCAGGTGAGTTCGAATACCGGCCAAGTCGGCACATTTATCATAGAGTGACGTGCCTTTGATTGCTGAAAATGCCTATTTTCGACATTGTTATCACTGCTGCCCCTTTAGTTTTGAACGGATCTTCATGAAACTTACAAACAAGGAAGTCAGGCAGAAAGCTTGGAGGAGTTTGAAAACTCTTGTTTTTGAACTTGTCATCACCATAGCCACTTCAGTTTAGATCGGATCTTCTTAGCAAGTCAGGAATAAAAGCTTGAATGAGTTTGAAAACCGATGAGGTCAGCCTGTTTATCATAGAGTTAAATTCTACTTGATTTTCAGAAAATGCTTACCCTGTCATCACCATGTCCTCCCATAAAGCCTTCAGTAAAGGTTGGCACTTCCTTAAACTTTGAATTTGTTAGCTCAGGTGAGCGATACAGGACCAAGCTAGCTTGGTCCTCTTGTTTATTTATTTATTTATTTTATTTATTTATTTATTTATTTACGGCTCCGTGCCCTAATGGGTAAGAGCGCTGATTCTTATTTATAAGGTCTCGCACCGCTGTGACTCGGGCCAAATGTGGGGTGTCAAGTTCTGCAACGTAGGGTCAGGTGGTTTTTCGCCGAGTATTTCGGTTTTCGCCCACCTCTTATTACCGATCCAGAAGAAATGAGTGAAATTATCTTGGAAGGGCCTTAAAACCAAAACTTAATAAGACCGTTATTTATATTTTTAACTCTTCAGAAACAATATATACATAGGCTATGTTTTAGATATATGTACTTGTTACAATGGCCTCATCATCAAGTAACCATAATCATTGACAAGTTTTATAAACAAGTACGAAACATTTATTTTCCTGTTACTTGTCGAGACACATCTCGGGATTGCTAGACTTGCCCAAGTCTGTTAATTAGGTGTCCATTATAGAAATAATTGTTTACAAAAAAAAAAAAAAAAAAAATAATAAATAAATAAAAAAATAAATAAATACATTGTAAATGAAAAAGCAATACAGTCTTTTATGAAAATTGTGAAATTAACATTCAGAGATGAAGACTAAAGAGACTTTTACATATTTTTTTTTGTTTAAAGGGGCTTTCATTTAAAAATAAAAAATGTAAATGTAGGGACTTGGGCAAGTCTACGGGATTGCTTTCGGCACACGATGAGAGCGCTGAATGTTATAAACCATTAGATATCTCACAGCTGTGTTTTGAGACTGACCAGGCGGCAAGTTCTGCAACTGAAGGACATGACGTTGTTCTCCGGGAACTCCGGTTTTCAGTTGTCGGCCCTCAAAAGGGTAAACAAACTGCAGCCACTGAAAGCGAACCAACCGTATCCCTTAGAACAAATGAACAAGAATTCCATTTTAAGCCTTTGAATCAGATTTGACACCAAAAAAGCTACAAACTTGCAAGTAATAATAATCGTTCATATGTGTTCATGCCGAAAAACAAATCCTCGAGTGCGATTTGAACTCGCGACCCTCTGGTTCAATAGTCAAATTTAGAATCGAAGTATTATTTAGCTAATTAAATGCATTGAAAACACTGAAAAAATATAGGTCAACAACGTTGCTTATTACGTTGTAGTCGTTCCCTACTTTAAGACCACCTTTGGGACCGTTCAAAAGTGGTCTTCAAGACCACTTTTGAACAGTCCCAAAGGTGGTCTATGACCAGAGGACACTGTGGGAAGAAAGCATATAGGAAAATTAAGTGGATCCTTCGTCCAAATTATGATCCTTAGTCTTAATTTGAGGTGGTCTTAATAGCGGAATTTTACTGTATATATCAAATGCAATTTTATTTTAAAAGCACCAAATTAATTCGTTTTATATGAGCAAAGTACATGGAAAATGAACCTCCTTCTGCTGCCAGAACATGGCTGTAAATGTCCAATCGAGCACTTTGTCGGTTCACCACCTTTAACAAACAGACAAGACTAATATTATACAGTAAAATTCCTATATTAAGACCCCTTTGGAAGACCCCTTTGGGACTGTTCAAAAGTGTTCTTTAAGACCACTTTTGAACAGCCCTAAAGGGGGTCTCTGACCAGAGGGCACTGTATGCAGAATAAACAAAGAAAGAACAACTGCAACATTCTAAATAAGCTTTGAAAAGCAGAAAGGTGGTCTTAATAGCTAATGGCGGAATTTCACTGTTCTTAAACTCAAGCAATCAATTTGCTTATTTTACATCAACATTCTAAACAAACTTCTTTTACAAACTATTATGTATTTACTCCTAGGACTGACGATTTCAAGTTGGATTGTTACAATCCAAAAATGTTGGCTGTCAAGATATCTCTCATGGTCTGTGGAAATAGGACTCATAAAATAAACACAGACTGACGGAAGATGACGGCTGCCGCTGCTACCAGCCTGTGAGCTTCCCTAGAATTGTACCTGTGACCAATAAAGTTAAACTTAGCACATGTGAGCAGGTTGATCTGTGTCCTCTCTGACTGCAAATATCAGAAACAACAGCTTTTATTGTGACACTGCTCATTTATGTATAATTTTCAATTCCCGGTTAGCTTTTTGAGACCATGACTGTCTTACATTTATGAGTCCATTAGGGGTATATTTACTAAATACCAGTCAACATTAAATCAGTCAGTTTTAATGAGGGATGAAAGGATAAATAAACAGAACATGTGATCAATCATTTCTTAGATTTGAGGGTTTTGCGTCAGTCACAGGACTGTATTGAAATGTCCAAAATCTCCTTTAAAATACGAGTATGTGATTTACAGCTATTTTTATTACAATGGCATCCTGACACACCCCTACAGGAAGAGGCCAATATAATACCTTATACAATAGGCATTTTAAAGATTATTCTATGAATTCACTACTTGACTTTGTTTGTTTTTATGTTTAACGTCCCTGTCAACACTGTAAAGGTAATTTTGGAGACGTTGCTTCCAATTTTGTCTGACTTTTACCCGACATTGAGATGAAATGACATCTCAAGCCCTGCCGCCCAATGAAACCAATAGGGTTTATAAGCATGGGCAGGTTTAGATCCTCTAAGCTCTTTACCTGTAATCGTGTGCCGATCGGCTTCAGCTCTGCGTGGAAGCATCAAGCAGCCCATTTATTTCTTCAAGCCCCGTTGGGCGGGGGCCAAATTCACTACTTGCATAAGTATATGTAGAATAATTAACGCCTAGAACAATACTCTTTATTTATCCTTGTTACACTTACTCCACTATGAAGATGAACGGTGGGGTCGTGGTACGAACACGTGCTCCAGCCGGATATTCGAGTGATCACCCTACTCAAGAGAGAGAGAGAGAGAGAGAGAGAGAGAGAGAGAGAGAGAGAGAGAGAGAGAGAGAGAGAGAGAGAGAGAAGCCTCATGCGGTAGATATATACATTTATGTGATTTTATTATCTGGACGCTCATATTTTACTTCCGGTTCCATTTTGTGGAAGAATTATTAACTGCAAAGATGGTTTTGTAAATGTTCAAGAAAATAGATAAAATACGATGTACAGTCGTTTCGCTTTGCTTCCAACTCATTTCATTTAAAGTCAAACAAGTAAAGTACAGTGAAATGCCGCTATTAGGACCACCTAAAATTAAGACTAATTCTGCTTTAAAAAGCTTAATTTGAAGGCTTTACTGAGGGTAACTGATGAGGCGTCATTGGCCGAAACTAGCTAGTCTGGCCCAGAAAACATGTACACTCCATATTTTCCAGTTCTGTGGTGTATTCCTTCCTTCCAAAGGATAACCCTTTCTAGAACATATTCACTTATTTTTTCTTTGTGATTTCTGCCCACGATGTCCTCTGGTTATGGACCACCTTTGGGACTGTTCAAAAGTGGTCTTAAAGACCACTTTTGAACAGCCCAAAAAGGTGGTCTTAATAAACCACTTTTGAACAGTCCCAAAGGTGGTCTTAATATCTGAATTTTACTGTACTTACTGTAAGTTACATATAACATTATTTTAGGTTTTGTCATGCACTGGCCAAATGGGTTTTGTTTTGTTTGAGGTTTAACGTCCCCGTCAACACAGTATAGGTCATTTTGGGGACGTTGCTTCCAATTTTGTGGGACTTTTACTCGACACTGAAGATGAAATGACATCTCAAGCCCTGTCGCCCAATGAAACCAAAAGGGTTTATAAGCACCGCTTTGGCTGGGCAGACTTAGATCTTCTAAGCGGTTTACCAGTATTCATGTGTGGTCCCTTTCTTTAAATAATTCGACACAAGCTGAGTTGGCAATGATGTCGGAACTACCATTGTTTACAGCGCCGAATCAAATCTTGTGGCGAAGCTATCGAGGCCTTTTCAATGTTTCTAGATGGAATTAGCTCACTGATGGGATGCAAATATTGTTCGTTACGAGCTGAAGTATGTTTACTGAAGACACGTAATGTACATACCTAGTTTGAAGTATTTTATTTACCCTATTTACACCAATATGGCCGCTTCTGAAATGGGTACGACATCTCTGCTATGACGTAGGTTGTCACCCTTGAGGGTTTGCATGCCTACATTTACGGTTTCTTTCATTTCGCATTCTAGGTTAACCTTTCATTTCGCATTCTAGGTTAACCTTATGAAAAAAATCCTTCCAGTTTGTCGTCTAACAAAAACCTGAAAAAATAGATGTGCTGTATTATGAGGGCAAAGTCAACAGCATGTTAACCACGAATATATGTTGATTTTGCAAGCGTGAGGGGGCTCATGTATGCACACGTGATAAACTTAAGGCAGCGTGCCGGTAAGGTTTTAATACTTATGGCAAAATGCTATGATAACCAGTCAACAGGAAATCATTCAACCAGTAATGACCTTTTCATAAATGCTTCCGGAGCAAAAGACAGACTTAGATAGTCTACGCCCGTGGGTGTAGACAAAAAGATAGGTTGGATGTAGAGGCGACACGAAACCGTCAAGTTGACTACAAATAGCATTCGTATACAAATGCATATCTTTTTGAGTTAAGCAACACACTTTTACAGCCGTTAGAAACAGTGATCACGCTCTTTAATGTGCGTTCCTTGTATGTAACAAAAACATTAACAGCGCCAAACGCACTAAACTGACAGACACGGTGAGAAAATCATAACAAGCTTTACTTACATAAAGCATTTTTAAAATAGTTTCAAAATTTAGCAGATCGGCAAATGTAAAAGCATATGTCTATACACCGGTAGCATTATGAAGTGCCATTTGATGGTTCGAATTTTCGAAAGAAATAGTTTATCTCAAAATAATGTGTGTGTGTAAGTGACGCGAGTCAGGCCGCTCCTTAAACCCCTGCGGTTTCTACGGGCGGTAGAGCTTGAGATGTCATTTAATCTCAAGGCAAAAGTCCCACAAAGTCGGAAGCGACGTCTCTAAAATGACCTAAATAGTGTTGATGGGGGCGAAAACCTCAACTCAAACATAATCAAAACAATGTGTACGTCTTCAAAATGAAACATTAGTAAAAAACCAAAATTGGGCGTCTACAATCGAAATATGTAATGTAAGAAATATGTCAAAAGTGTAATTTCGCAAAATTATGCCTTTAGTATAGTATATTGGATGAAATCGGTAACTGCATTTTCCGTAATTTTCAGTTTCAAATGCTGCTTTCGATATATTCATTAGCAAATGCAAAAAGTTCAATGGTTTTCCGTTACGTCTCATTCGATTCGTTCGTGAAATGATGAAGTATTCCGGTATTTTCATGCGCCCGAAAATTACTCTCTAATCGATGCCCAATAGCAAACTGCTGCGTACAATCTACAACCTATCTTATGCCATGCGCTAATATCGAGGCAACCCCACTTGTGGCGTGTAACTAATTTATTATCACAACTGCTTATCCTGTTTACATAAACTGTTCAGAATCTATAATAAATCTGGACAATGATAACTGGTCAGACAGCATTATTACTTACTTGCCAATGTACAGTTGCAGTTTTTCGGATCACGTCTTAAGTATTTGTTTAAATCGTATAATAGATCAATGACCTTTGAGAGTTGAGGTGATTGCTCTATTTTTCAGCGTGGGGAATCAACGTGACCATGACCAAATGACCAGTTTTATTTTAGTTCCGCTTCATGAAGTTTGTTTCAGAGTATCTATTAATGCCGTATGGATTTAGTGCAAATAAAGCGCAGTGTTCGCGGAAAATTTAGCTCTTTCTGATAGTCTAAGTACTAATCGGAGAAAATGTTTGCTATTAATCTGGGCTATAGGGACAACGTACACGTAAATCGTTTATAACACCTCTTTGACAGAAACACGTAAAAGGCTTTTTCTGATGAAGAGTATGCTAATGTTTTTGTTTATAAATACCCCATTATAATGTGTTGCAGTTTCCCTAGAGATGACTATATATGTTTACGAAATAGAATGCGGCTGGCCATTCTCACGAACAGAAAATGATACTGTATACGAAATAAAAAAACCAATAGATTTCACGCATTAAAGTCTTTTCATTATTTCCTCGTTCAGAAGATTATCTACACATTCATTTCTTGCATAATCAACAAGATTTTCGCGATTTACCTTTGTTTCGAATATTTCTGTCTTATTTCAGAGCGTGCTTAACCCGCTACTCTTACCTAACTCACTAAGGATACGTAATAAAACTTGAAAAGTTTAGAAAAAATAATACCGTTTTTATACAAATAACTTCAACGTCACAAGCGGAAAGCCCGAAGGACACAGTTACTTTCCCACAAAATGGCCAAACGGCTATCAAAACGAAAACATATTAGAAATGCATACATGCAAAGAAGGGCTACATGTAAAACAATAATACGCCACAAAACAAGAGCCACATTTGAACGGTCAGTAAAACGTTTTTACTGTGGGGCTTAATTCGATTTTACGTGGCCAAATCCTCGCCCTTGAATCTGTCGTGGATAAGACAAATAACTTGTTCAGTTCGCATGAAAGGTTTCTAGCTCACCAGTGCATAAAAACAAACTTAAAACAAACAAATATAGAAATGGAAATGAAACAACGAGCAGAGCTGAAACCGATCGAACTTGAGTACTGGTATACCGATTCGAAGGGCTAAGCCGCGCAAGAAATCTGGCGCGTGTCTGGCCGCTTTTTTAATCCTGGCGGTTTCTTTGGGCGGTAGTGTCAGAGCACCAACCGACATAACTTCAAACTGTTTAAGTAAGTCTTGAGGCCGGATCCGTCATAGAGGCTGAGGCCTGACCAGCTGGCGTGCAGTTAAAGAGGGAAGCAGTTATCAGCCGTGACTGGGTCAGCCACCATTCATGAAGCCCGTCGGCCGTCGCACAACAGTTACATGTATGTTGGACCTATGTTGGTCCAAATCTTTTTAAACCGAAGAATGATTTCAAGAAATTGGGTACTACAGCCTTGCAAGCATACTTACATTTGTTTCTGAATTTTATAATCTAAGTCACCACAAAATTCTGATTCCGATAAGCCTTGTTGCAGAAGAGATCCAAGTCCAACATCGAATTTTGAAACTAAATCGAAATGACGTCTATAAAACACAGAAAATACTTCGCGAAGTTTGTGATATCGATAACCCGGATTAAGAATCTTGGTAGTCAACATCCCACCACGAGCGTCGAGGGCACTGAAATCATGACAGACACAATTTCCATTGGGTTTTAATGACAGCATTTATCATGAGGGTAATATTTCTAAGATACCAAATCAGGATATTTTCTCCTTTGGAATGCCAAAAAAGTAATACAAGATCACATTACAACAGTAAAAACAACAACTATAAACGTAAATTACGTGCTTTTAAAAGAAAAAAAAAATACAAGACTGAAGTGACTTTCTATAATATGAATAAATCACGGACTCCCATCAATGCTTACATTCTGAGTTCATAACTCATTTCTGTATTTCGTATTCTGGACACCGAGGCGAATAAATTCTACGATATTTCTAATCAGTTATACGGTGCAGCTCTTTTAACTAGAGGTTATATTCAACATGCTCTACGACCGTACGTCGATTCTGAAATTAATTACAAACGTTATTACATTAAAATAGCTTTCATTAATAGAGGCATGGATTTTATAGATTCCGGGACACTCCGGTGAACTCCTCAATTCCTACTTATTGAAAGATGATTTTTAAATCAAGTTTCTATGTCATTACATTCTACTTCCGATACTGGACCGCGTTATTCCACTTCCGCTGTTCGTTCGCTGCATAAAATAGTCCAAATGAACTCTTGGAAATCAATTTTGCAGGCATGGAACGTCTTTCAAAATATTTCATATTTCGAGACTTTATACGGATTGAATATAAATTGACACAGAAAGACTCATTCTGAAAAGAAAACTTTACTCTGGGACTATTTTCCTACGCGTTTATGCAACTGGTTTGAGATTTTACTCTTTCATCCCTGATTTTCTGAACAGGACTCTTCTCGCTTTAAATATATTATAAAGGAAAGGGATGTCTGAGTAGTTCATTGACATGATGGTAAACAGTGTTAATGTAGATTCTGGCGAGACGTGCTAGCTACGTGCCGTCTATTCAGGATCTGCAAGGTTTGCATAGATACAGTGTGTTTCTACCTCGGCGTCTGCACCGGTCTACAGGGTTAAAAGGGTCAGTTCGCTTCTCTGTGACTATACAACCCTTTACTGACCGACATCGAACACAGATATTTACCTGCTTTCGAGAGCTCTTATTACAAAATATGTGTCGTTTAAAGCTTTAAGCTGTGATGTGAGTTTTAAATCAAGTTCCGTACTTAAAGCAAATAGTGAAGACACCGATCAGACGCTACATGCTGTGGCCTCTAATCTGTCTTAACTGTTTCCGAATGCCAAAGTATTGAAACAAGTGGCATTTATGGGTTAATTGTTCAGTACAGGTTGGAATAAACGTATTTTAGTTCGCCTTGGGTAGTCGAAGTGTGCTAAAGGTGGCGTCTGATCAGGGTTATAATGTCTAAATGAAATGGTTTAAAAATGATCTTTTTTCCGTCAAGTTATTCCTCACACGCCAGAAGGAACATAGCTCCGAGCGGCTATACAACGTATGTGCATCTTCGTATCAACGCGACGTTGATGCGACGTTGCTAAGATGCCATGTACCCGCTAGGAGAACTTCTCTGTAAGATTATTAGCAGATGAGACAAGCACATCATGTACAAGCCTCCGTGGTGTAGTGGTTTCGCTACTCGCCTTTTAAACCAGACTTTCGGACGAGTCTTTAAACCGAGGTCCCGTCTCCGTATGACCTTAGCTGTTGGTGGAACGTAAAACTCAAACACTCACTCACTGAGCTAATCTATAAATTTATGGTTTTACCATGAAGAAATTAGCAGACACATTTATATTTCTTCCTTTCTTCCTTTTTTCGTGGGGTTGATTGGATAAGGCAAAGGTGATGAGTATCTTGTGTCATTGGGGAGTCCAGCGGATACTGACTTACATTTGGGAAGGCCTGTTGTCCTTGCAGCAGGTAACGGTAGATGGGGTTGGGATGGGAGGGGTGGGGGTTGTTGTTGTTTCTTCTTTTTGTTCACTTCCATCCAAACTCTAAACAATCGATGAATCATTTTTTTTTTCTTCGTCGAATTGTTTTAACCCTCTGGGACCTTGTTAACAAAATATCTAGATAACTGCTTGATCTACGACTGGCATTGTTATCATAATAGTTATTCCTCATAAATCAACTTTCCTCAGTACTTTCAGTACTTAGATTTTTAAATAAGTTTAACACCAATAATTCGCTATAAATTCAAACTTGTCTTATGTATCGTTTTTAATTTCGATAATCTTGTTTCAGATCTTGATATAGATACTGACACTCCTTATAACTAAGATTGTAAAAACTCAGTGTATCGCTATCCTGCTGTTGGTCGTATAATTACCGGCAAACTACTTCCGGATTCTAGGACACGAAATTCAATCTCTAAAGGGCCGAAATACCGATTTCCTTCTAAAATTGATTTCAATAGGTGTAAGCTTGAATGAATTCGGAAATCGATGATTTGGATGATTTCTTAAATATTGACAATACCTACTTCGATGCACAATCAAGTTTCCCCTCCAGATCTCCATTTAAATAAAGCAATTTTCTTTCTGATACCGAATACGCGTTTTTGGATTTTCATTTATCTTCTGTTTGTTTCCTGCAAAATTTGTGATAAACCTGATGATTTTGTTTTATGCATGGTAAATTTTCCTTTCTTTGATGGTGATGTTCCTCGTGCGGCATCCTACGATGTAAATATTTCGTAATTAATTCGATCTGCCAGAGTGTCTTTTCATGTTACTGGCTTCAACTCTGGTAATAAATTGTAAACTGCTATCTAGCGAAACGAATAAGATGAGAAAATAGTTCATATCAAGGAGAACTCCGCCAAGAACGAGAAGCTAACAATATTAAAGTCGAAATCATCCCGATTGACGTATATCTTGGATGAGATTATACTTGTCGTTAGAGAACGACAGATCCAAATCTAAAAATGGTGCTGCCTTATCTAAGGAATTAGCCCTATTCAGTTTTAGTTCAGGTGGATAAATCTTATCAATCATTTGCTCAAAATTAAAATTAATAGTAAGTGAATCATCCAGATATCTAGACGTTGAGTTAAAAGCGTGAGTTACATAAGCCTGGGGTTCAAGAGAGAGAGAGAGAGAGAGAGAGAGAGAGAGAGAGAGATCATGAAATCTCTTTCGTAACAAAATAAAAACAGATCTGCAACAAGAGGCGCACAGATAGTTCTCATCGGAATACTCATAATTTGTCTGTGGACGCGCCCTGCAATGTAAAAGGGAAGCATAGTGATCAAACATGACTAGGTCAAAACATAGACATGTTGTCTGCCGCATACCCCCTCTATTCATAGTTTTCATAGTACCAGATAATCCTACGGTAGGATTTGCATTCCGCGGCACTACGTGTGTCGTTTAATATAACAGATCAAAAGCAATGATAAAATCTACCTCTAACAGAGCCAATTGGAGTCTACAGTATTCTTACTGCTATTTTGCTTAGTTTTTTTTTTTCAAAAACGACTAATATGAGTTATCTACTAAAAAGAACTTCTTACTAAGCAAGCCTTTCTCGCAGGCACCAGAATTTATGTTTGTGTTAAAAGAATTACCACGAATTACCCCGAATTTACATATGGGAAATGCCATAATTAGAAAATTAATATTATATTGTATACACACATATATATTGTTGTTAATGATGATATTCAAGAAACTATGGTCTGGTCGATTCTAATGTTAGACTTCGGTTAGACTTCGGTTTCTAGGAACGTTGCCATTGCACGTCCGAAACACCGTTTATAAATTACGTCAAAATGGGCCCAGATTATGGACACCCTGTACGTCATGATGCTGCTATGGTTCATAAACTAACTCGGAAGCCAAGGACTTTCTTCACTTCATTCTAATCAACATTAAATACCTTACAAAATATCAGTTTTTAGAAAATTTCTAAGGGCCATTATATTTGCTATTGACAATAAATCTCGAAAAAATCGGCAATTTTCGTCGTATTCACATGTCTTTCTATACAAATGATTGTGGTTTTCGTGCTGTCCTAGCGCCTAAACGAACTCGGTAACCTATCTTTGTTATTGCGTGTTTCGATGAAGAATATGAAGATGTATAGACATGCAAAAATTAAAAAAAAAATCAATGGGATAGACCATTTACGTATTCTTGACCTTAAATTAACTTTATATTTTTCAACTAGTTAAGAGGGCCTCGATAAAAATCATAAAAATTAGAAAATGATTTCCTAAGTTTATAATACCGATATCCCTGTTAAAGAAGCTTAGCAGTAAGAAGTTTATTCGTCAACATGAGATGAAACTCTGCGAAACGGATAAGATGAGAAATATATAATCCATATCAAGGAGAACCCCGTCTAGGAATGAAACGAGAAATTATTAATATTAAAGTAGGAATCGTCCCGTTTGTCGTATATCTTAGAGGAGATTATACTTGTCATCAGGGACCGAAAGATCCAAATCTAAAAATGGTGCTGCTGTATCTAGGGAATTAGCCCTATTCAGCTTTAGTTCAGATGGATAAATCTTATCAATCATTTGCTCAAAATAAAAGTATTATTAAGTAAATGATCCAGATATCTAGACGTTGAATTAAACGCGTCAGTAACACCAGCCTGGGATTCAACAGAGAGAGATGTCATGAAATCTCTCTCGTAACAAAATAAAAAACCGATCTGCAACAAGAGGCGCACAGATAGTTCTCATCGGAATACCCACAATTTGTCTATGGATTTTATATCCAAAAAATATATCTGATAAAAATATTAAAGGCTTACTTAAGCTTACTTAAATTTCTAGGTAATGTTGCTCGGTACCTTATGCTCTGTCTCTAGTTCAGCACACGGAAGTCTAACTGTTGGTTTTCGTTTGCTCCAACATTTCAGTTATTCCATGCTGTCGAGTCGTAGTTTCATATCTGTAGTGGCTATGTAGCACAAATCCTTCCGATGCCAAAGCCCCGTTGTTGGATTTACATTTATCTATTTTCATGCAAAATTTATGATAAACGCGATGATTTTGCTTTTGAGATTGAGATTCAAAATGAGCTGATGGCAACAATAAAGCAAGGACGACAAACTGAGGAGAGATTGGAGAATTTGACCATTATTATGCTCAAGGCAGCCTGTTAAGACAATAAAGGACCTTCATGGAGAGATAGTCCTGAAGTGAAAAAAATACTACTTGAGTGTAAAAAAACCTGCAAGCTCTGGAACGATAGTAGAAGAACAAATGACGTTTATAAAAAGGCCAATATAGTAGCTAAAAGAACATTAAGAAATCAACTGAGAAAAGAGAAATTTATGGACAGGAAACATTTCTACGAAGATCGAATGAAAAATCCATCCTCTGAAAAGTTTTACCAACTAATACGCAGGAATAGGGGAATTAAAACAGGTCCGGTAAGCAGTATTATGTACAGTGGCTCTGAGATTAGGGAACCAGACGGCCAAAGGATAGCTTTTCCTCAATACTACGAAGCCCTCTCCAAACCAAAAGACAATGTATATGACTCCGCTTACCTAGAACTCTGCACAGTCAGACATAACTTGATTGAGCATGTCTGAAATGACAGTACTGCGTTGTTTGATCCAACATCAGCAGATGAAGTGTATAAAGTAGAAGTAAAACAAAGATCAGGAATCGATACAATTAACTTACTCCACCCACCAAAGACACCAAAGGGAAAGAAATACAAACATTAAGCGACCAGACATTAATGGAAACCTAAACAAAGGAAGGCCATAAGGACAGTTACTTTCCCACAAAATGGCCATATGGCCATCCAAAATTAAAAGACACAATTGATACACACAGTAAGTAACAAACAACAACATAAATAAATCGCCACAGAAGAACCGCCTTGGAACGGTCAGTGGAAAGATTTCCACTGGGGGGCTTAAATCGATTTTACGTGGCCACAATCCTCGCCCTTACTTCCGTCGCGATTTAGACAAATAATTTGTTCAGTCCGCATGAAGGCCTCCTAACTCATCAGTGCAACATCTCCGTGAACACAAAATATCAAAGAACCACAGAGGTGAGACAACGGTGAGGACTCGACAGCAAGAAACCACTGAAATGCTGGAGCAAAAAAAAAAAAACAACAGTTAGACTTCGATGGGCCCGACCAGAGACAGAGCATCAGGCACCAACCAACATTACCAAGAATTAGATCTCTCTAATTCTCAATAAGCCTTTACGTTGTAGCCGTCATAGAATCTGAGGCCTGACCCACCGGCGTGCAATTAAAGAGGGAAGCAAAGTTGCCAACCGTGATTGGGTTAACTACCATGCATGCAGTCTGTCGTATAACATCCATGTTGTACCCAATCTTTTTATATCGAAGAATGATTTTACGAAATTGGGTGCTGAAGTCATTGCGGTTATATATTTTTCTGAATTTATATACTAAGTCACCATAAAATTCGGGTTCCTATAGACCTTGTTGCAGAATAGATTAAAGCCCAATATTGAATTTTGAAATTAAATCAGAATGGCGTCTGTAAAATTTTGAAAATGCTTTGCGTAGTTTATGGTACCGATAACCCTGATTAAGGGGTTTAGCCGTTAATAATTTATTACGAGTGTTGAAGTCAGTTACATGACTACACACTCTAGCAAATCGAATTAATTGCGAAATATAAACGCCATAGGATGGCGCACGAGGAACATCATCATCCAAAAAGGAAAATTTACAATCTCAAAATCAAAGACATCGCGTTTATCATAAATTTTGCACGAAACAAACCCATCTACAATAGATAGATGTAAATCCAAAAACGGGGCCTCGGTATCAGAAGAATTTGCTTTATTTCATTGAAGTTCTGGGGGGGGGTGTGGGGTAAATAATCTGACTGATCAAACCATCGAAATAGGTATTATCAATATTTAATAAATCATCTAAATATCTAGAAGTGGAGCTAAAAGCTTCAATAATTTCAGATTGGTTATCAATGGAAAGCGACAACATGAAGTCTCTTTCATAACAATACAAGAACAGATCAGCCACAAGAGGTGCGCAATTCGTACACATCGGAATACCAACAATTTGTCTAAATAACTTAGTACCGAATCTAATATAAATATTGTCAAGTAGAAAGGTGAGGGCATCACACACTTTCTGACATGACCAAAGTGTATAATTCTTATGCTCTTTAGAAGTGAAAAATGCATTTCTGACATTACATGCAAGATAGAGAGAATCTTCTCTGTGAAAAGCCCATTTAATTAAATCATTAAGCTTTTCTTTTATAAGATTATGAGGATGTGTAGTGTAAAGAGTGGAAAAATCGTAAGTAGACAGACTTGAAGCACGAAAATGTCTGGATTTCAATTTATTTAAAACCTCATTCGAATTTTTTTTATAGACCAAAACAGATTTCTTCCTGATCTCTCAAAGACTTTATCACAATATTTAATCACATGCGTTTTAATAGCAGTAAGACAGGAATTTAATAATTTAGAAAGTTCAGTGGTAGTGCAAGAACTAGAATTTGCAATAAACCGTGCTTTGTAAGGTCTTTTATGAAGTTTTGGTAGCCAGTATAGTGTAGGAAGCTTGTCTTGGCCTTCGGTAACACACACAGCAAACTTGGTGGCTGAATGAGCCATGTCACATCTGAACTTTAAAGAGGCTGCAGATGAGCAGGGTCTCACAGCTGAACATCTTAAGCACTCAGGAGTTGTCCTCGTTCATGAAATACCTGACATTTTCAACAACATAATGGCTGAAAGAAAGGTTCCCCAACTATTCAAAACCCGCATTTATACACCAGTGTTAAAGAAATCCAAGGGCTCTACAATCCTTGATAATTATAGAGGTATTACAGTAAACCCTGTGCTAGGGAAACTTTTTGAAATTACATTTTTACCAAGAATATCTGAAAACTTTGAACAGTCATCAATGCAGTTTGGCTTTGCTAAAGGACTGTCTCCAGTAATGGCGGCTCTAATTGTATCAGAGGCACGATCTGAGGTGAAAGGAAACACCCTTACTCTAGTGTTCCTGGTAACACTTGGCAGCCAGAAAGCTTTTGACGTGGTGAATCACATCATCCTTCTAGAAAAAACTTTATGAAAACCCATCACTTTGGTCAGTTGTAAGTGACATATACTCAGGATTAGCTACGAAAATGAAATTGCTAGGAGAATAAGAAACAGTTTCCCAATAAACCAAGGAGTCAGACAAGGAGGAATATTATCCCTCTTTTTATATAAGGCATATATAAATCCATGCCTGCTAGAGTTAAAACAACATTAACTAGGACTCTGTATTGGAAATACATATTGTGGATGCCCTACATGTGCAGATGACCTGGCTTTGCTCTCAAATTTTGAAAATGAACTACAAATAATGCCAAATATTATTAAGAGACACTCTAAACAGGACAGAGTTCCCATTCATCCAGACAAACCCAAGCAGTATTGCTAAATCGAGACAGGCTAACCGATAAGCAATCGTTCTCACTTGAACTGAATGATAAAACCGTACCCTTATACTCATCTACTACACATCTGGGAATCTTACGCTCAGAATCACGCAATAACAGTATTAATGTTGACGATAAAGTCAGCTTGGCTAGAAGGACTCTTTATGCATTAATTAATACTGGTGTCCTCGGGTCAAATGGTCTTAACCAAAAGGTTTCCTTTAAGATCTATCAGTGCTATGTACTTCCAAGACTTTTATTTGGTCTCGAGGTTTTACCTCAACATGATACTCAGCTAAACATTTTGTCCAAGTTCCACATCGACAATCTACGAAGACTTCAATCATTGCCCAAGAGAACAGCGATATGTACCGTTAATCTCTTGCTCGGGGCTCTTCCGATTGAAGCTGAACTACAAAAAAGACAGTTAAGCCTTCTTTACAATCTTGCTACCTAGACAAATGCAACTATTCAAAAACTCACTAAATGACAAATAGCTGTAAATTTAGATAGTATATATAGAGCTTTTATAGTAGAGCCCAGGACGTTCTATCTAAGTACAACTTGCCCACATATCCAGGACCTAAAACTCACACTTGAAACCAAGGAAAAATGGAAAAACAAGGTGAAAATGCAATTCATGAGTACTGGTCAGAGAAACTGTAAACAGATGCTAAAGATAAACCTACGTTAGATACATGTACCTAGATATTGATAGTTTATTTATCGATAAAACACATTCCGTCTGGAAGTCACAAGAATCTAGTCTTAAAGACATTAGAAAAGACATCACAAAGTGTCGAATGTTAACTGGCACATATTTACTGCAATCAAAAAGGCTAAAATTTAGTAAGGAAGTAGTTTGTCCTATTTGTAGAATATGTTGGCTAGAGAATGAAGCCATCACACATACGTTACTGATGTGCTATTCATTCATCGCTCCAGGAGACAGCTGCATTCGGATGTCAAACCATTAGTCATTGAACATATAGGTATAAATAAGTAGTCAACAATCTTCAATAATCCAGAGTATATCATTCAACTGATACTAGATTGTATTAAATTCCAAGATACCATGCAGGATGGTGTATTAACAAAGATAGCTAAAGTCACGACAGAATTATGGCATAGGCTACACGTTGCATGGCTGCACAAATGTGAAGAAAGTAAGTGTGAATATGCAAACTATATTACGGTGGATGTAAAAACGTGTACAGAGTTCTATAGCCCATTTTACTGGACATTTTACCATTCTTACAGCGATGATCTCAACATCGATGATTATCAAGCTGTATATTAACTTTTAATTTGCGCCCTCTTAAAAGTTTTAAGATAATAATTTACTCAAGAAGTCCCTTGAGGGGTTCCTTATTGGAAGCTTATACAGATCAACGAAACGAAACGATTGTAGGTTTTCCTTTTTTGGATGGTGTTCCTCGTGCGGCGTCCTGCGGTGTTTGTGTGTCGCGGTTGATTCGGTTCGCCGTAGTGGCGGTTCATGTGTCGGTGTCTTTTGATAAATTTAAATCTAGCTGTAGAGCTTTAGTAAGGGCGAGGATTGTGGTCATGTAAAATCGATTTAAGCCCCCAGTGGAATTCTTTCCACTGCCCGTTCCAAGGCGGTTCTTCTGCGGCGGTTTATTTATGTTGTTGTTTGTTACTACCCACTATGTGTATCACTTGTGTCTTTTTATTTTGGATGGGCATTTGGCCATTTTGTGGGAAAGTAACTGTCCTTATGTCCAGCCTTTGTTTAGGTTTCCATTATGGTCTGGTCGCTTCAAGTTGTGTTTCTTTCCCTTTGGTGTCTTTGATGGGTGGAGTAAGTTAATTGTATCAATTCCTGATCTTTGTTTTACTTCTACTTTTTATATTTTAGTTGTTTTTTTTTCACCGACTGTATAAAAATATCATTTATAGAATGTAATGGAATTGTTCTATGTTTGTATTGTCTTGGATTGGAAATGTGAGGTAATCGTATCTATTCCTGATCAATAACTTCACTCCTATACCCTTTGAAATTATTGAATGCTTAGTTTTAGGTGACGTAAAGTCATCATAGGTTTAGGGTGTAATAAATGAGTGATTTGAGAACAGAAAGAAATGCGTCTGTTAACTAGTTTCAAAATGCATTCCAGTTTTTAAGGGCAACAGCAATTTCTTCCCTACATTTATTGAAATCAATATAAGAAGGAAATCGGTATTTCGGTCATTTTGTGATAATATTTCGTATCCTAGGATCAGACATTAGATTTCGATTCCCAGTAATTATATGGACAGCTTATGGATAGCAAGACATTGAGTCTTTACAATCTCAAGTATCAGGAGTGTTATAATCAGTATCAAGATCTGAAACAAGTTTATTGAAATTAAAAATGATATATCGAACAGGTTTTTTGTACTTCTAGCAAATATGGGTGTTTCAGTATTTCGAAAATAAGCAGGAATATATTGAATCACAGTACTGTCCCGGAAGATAGTAGGGAAATCAGTTAAATACATACCAAGATATTTGGATGTAATAACGTTTGTGATTAATTTCAGAATCGATATAACCTTTTGTTAAGAGGGTTGCGTTATATTACTGATTATAACTATCGTAGACTTTATTTGCCTCGGTATTCAGAATACGTAATACAGAAATGTGTAATGAACTTATAAATGCAAGCATTGAGTGGCGTCCTTAATTCAATAATATTTTGGACAGCCAATTCATCGTAATAATTGTTTTTAAATGCGCGTAATTTACATGTTATAGTTACCGTTTTTTTCTGGTGCCGTGAGACCTAGTCTCACTTTTTCGGCATTCCATAAGAGAAAAAACATCAAAGTTTGTCATTTTAGAAATATTACCCTCCTGATAAATGTTATCATTTAAAGCTGGTAGAAAAGGTGTTTGTTAGTGTGATGAGTCAAGGCATTTTGATTCAGTTTCATGTATTTTAATGATTTTATCTTTAGCTGTCGAATTTAAGTCGTGTTTTATTTTTTCCACTGGTTGTATAGAAATATTATTAATTGAATGACGTGTACGTTTAAAGTGACGGCACAGGAATGTGCTAATTTTCTTAGGCTTTCTTATTCAACGATAGTGTTCATAAAAAAAACGATTAGTTTGCCCAACGAAAGGCATACCAGAATTTGCAGCACGGCAGGTTATAAAGTAAACTTGACTGTCGGGTCAATTCACCAAAGAGAAAGAAAAACGAACATGAAATGACTAGACCCTAATGAAAACACCACGCGCGGAAAGCCAGAGGGACAGTAACTTTCCGACAAAATGGCCAAACGGCTATCCAAAATAAAAAAGGCACAAGCAATACACGCATGCAATTACAAACTATAAAAACAAACTGCGACAGAAGAACTACCTTGGAATGGAAATCGTTTTCCGTTTACAGATGAAGAATCGGTAGACGAACAAAGCATTTAGAAATACTTGGATACATTCCACTTCTTTTGAACGGATTGGTATATTTTCGAAGGATGTGCGATTGAACAAGGGATAGTCTAACCCTTGGATTGTTATGCCTGCGTCACTGAAATAATGGTAGTGGCAGAAAACCAATGTAAAGGTCTGACCAAAACCAATGGAACAATAGTTCTAAAGTTATAAATAGAATGGGGAATCTGGAAACAAGATGCGGAATGTAACTATAAGTTTAAATTTATTAGTAATACTCGCTGCGGTTGTAGTGTGTGGCTATACCGTCAAAATATAAGCGGTATCCATACTGGTCATTGAAGAATGCAACATTCATAAGAGCTGAAGTTAAATCCTTCAACCTGAAGGAAGGTATATCAAAATAGAAGTAGAGTCAATGATCAGGAATCGATACAATTAACCCACAGCTCCCATCAGAGACAACAAAGGGAAAGAAACACAAAAATGAAGCAACAGACCCCAACGGAAATACCAACAGCGGAAAGCCAAATGAACAGTTAGTTTCACACAAAATGGCCAAAATGCTACCCAACATAAAAAAATAAAAGCGATAACAAACAACCAAAGACAAACCATAACAAAAATAAACCGCGACAGAAGAACCGCATTGGAACGGCAGCGGAACACAAAATAGCTATGTCTTCATAAAAGTCCACAGATATAAAAAAAAGCAAACGGTATAGGAGATTCGAATATCGGAATACTCTTGACCTTCAAGACAGTATCTAAAGATTGTTAATTTAAGGAATGGTGATAAGTAAATACGAACACAATCCCTGATGAATTGAAAAATAAGAGCATTAAATGAATGTACAGGAAGACAATTCAAAGCCACCACAAAGCACAAAAAAACAGCGCTGGTATGCTAAATAGAAGTGATCGGGAATCGATAAAATCACCTCATACCCCATCCAACACACAAAAGGGAAAGAAACGCATTTACTGTAATGAAAACGTCACAAGTGGAACGCAAAATGACAGTTATATTCCCGCAAAATATCCAAGCGAGTATACAGAATAAAAAGATATTGCTAGTACAAACATGCGAAGACGAATTATAACAGGTATAAACCACAACAGAAGCAAAAGCGATACTAAAGAAGAAGTAAAACAAAGATCAGGAATCGATACAATTAACTTACTCCACCCATCAAAGACACCAAAGGGAAAGAAACACAAACATGAAGCGACCAGACCATAATGGAAACCTAAACAAAAGATGGCCATAAGGACAGTTACTTTCCCACAAAATGGCCAAATGGCCATCCAAAATAAAAAAACACAAGTGATACACACAGTGAGTAATAACAAACAACAATATAAATAAACCACCACAGTGGTCAGTGGAAAGAATTCCACTGGAGGGCTTAAATCGATTTTACGTGGCCACAATCCTCGCCCTTACTTCCCTAACTCTTATTGAAGAACCAAGATTAATATTTTATTGGTTTTAATAACGCATGTGCATTACAAGTTGACCTTGCTTTGATAAATATGTCAGCCCCCCACCCCCCCCCCCCACCCACTGAGTGAACGTGCTTTGTGCTTTGTGTTGGTTAAATCCGATTTTAACTGAAAAATCGTGGTCCGATCCGTTTATTATAGACTCGATACATACGCTTGATATCCCCGGTCAAGCTAGATCGAGCATACAACTTGTAGGAAGAATTTGAGAGCTGATTGTATCAGTTCTTGGAGGTATCTCTTTTTAATTATATACTATGCCCTATAAGAAACAATAAACCCATCTGATTCCAATACCAAAAAATTCTTGAAATAAATGACATGAACATAAGATAACAATGAATGGTATGCTGTGATCTGAAATAAACTTAGGCTAAAAATAAAATGATAGGAATAAAAGGACATTTCTTGAAATAAAATAATAATAATAATAAACATGGTGTCATCCAAGATGGTCACCGAACAGTAGCAGTTTGTGAGCAAATGTATATAATATACATGTCGTTCTATATAATTTAAAGGGGTTAAATTTTCCGACAACGTATGATAAGCATTGTGTAGTCCAAACGGAAAAGCGTTGAGACTTGAAGCTTGGCAGTCGGTTTTGCTTATATCATCTATAGTATATCAGGACTCATTAAGATACATGTAGCATAACCGTCGAACAAAAATGGCCTTAATCATAAATTAACTATTTTGGCTCATAACTTGGATAACACACAGATATGGATCTCATTTGAGGTTCAGAAAATTGAGACAGTGATGTCGTTCGCGGTTCAGTAGCATAGCAACCTGCTCCCTCTTTCCCACAAGAGGCATCATGGTGCAACAGGCACATGGGAAAGAATAATAAATAATATTCGACTTCATTTATTTTTAGAGGGTAACAAATTTATTAAACTAGTAGTATTCTTCCATGTGGGCCTCTTTTCTTCCTCTTCCAGGGTAGAAACCAGTACTAAGCAATGTGGACAAAGTCTCTTGCTCAAGGAAACAACATTTGAAGCTTGCGGAGATCGAACTGGCTACATCACGATCTCAAATCCGATGCTTTACCGCTACACGACAGCGCTCCTAATGACAATAATACGCAACCATAAGCGCATACAACATGAAATGTCACGTCGGAAAAGCCGAAAAAGCTACATTTCAAAATAAACATCAGAACCACAACCTTCAGACGGTCAGTGATGAGAACTACTAGGGGGTTCAAGTATATTCTATGGGTCCATCCTTCACCCTAGTTTCTAATACGTATTATTTATAACACACAAAATATATATCAAAGACATATACTCCTCTGATAAAATAAATGAACGCAGTGGTATGGATTTTGGTGGTGTAATTTTTCCTTTCTTGAAACGCCATCTTGAGGCACAGACCTGTCAGTGTCAAGTTGATTTATCGCCTCTTATTTTCCTTCTTTTGTCCATACATTCTCGGTTACCGGGTCTATTAGCATTTTGTATGCTGACTGAAGTATTGAATAGACCTGTCAACAATTTATGTTAATGAGATCAGATTAAAGATGATATGATGTCTTTATTATGCCATTGAGAATGTATGATCGTGTTTGTTTGATTTGAGGTTTAACGTCCCCGTCAACACTATTTAGGTCATTTTGAAGACAGCTGCTTCCAATATGAGCGTTCGTTGCTGACGCCATTAGTACGTGTGCTGCGTACTACGTAGTACACAGGTATCGAAAAGTGGTCATTGTGTATTAACAAAGGCAATTAACACTTATTTCATTCAACTAATTTACTCCATTCGATCAACAGATCTCTCAAGAAAAATACTTGGTAGGATTACAGGCCATTGTGAAGTGTCGTATGCAAGAACGACAACTCTGCTTGTCTTCATTTTCTAAATATCTCCCCTGATCCATATTTTTCAACATTTCCTTTCCGGAGCAACCGCAACCGTTAATGGTACTTGATAGGATTATAGAACAGGTCGGTGCGGAGTGTCGCGTGCAAGAATGACAACTTTGCTTGTCTTCCTTTTTCAATGATCTCCTCTGGTCCATATTTTACTTTATTGTCGTTTCCGGGGCATAACTCGACAACCGTTTGTAATATTTCAATAATACTTGGTAGGATTTCAGAACAGGTCAGTGCGCAGTGTCGCCTGCAAGAATCTTGTCTTCATTTTTTTATTATCTCCTATTATCCATATTGTTCAACATTTCGGTTCCGGGGCATAACTCCGCAACCGTTTGAAATATTACATGAAACTGACAATTCCGAGTGTCTCCGAATTACCCCTCCTGATCCATTCTTTTAGCTCACCTGACAATCAGAATCAGAATTGTTACTCGTGACACGTCAAATGAAATTCATACACCAGGACATGTGATATGGGAAGTTCTCTAGCTCTAACCAAAGAGGTAAACTTACCTACGCAATCCTCAGCATCTTCAGCTGTCGAAATAATCGAATCGGGAATGGCATTCCAATCTCTAATGGTTCGGGGGCAGAACAATTCTTTATAAATGTCAGTTCTTGTATGAAGGGTCTGAAATGCCATTGAATGGTGTTTTCTACAGTGCCTAGCTGGGGGAAAAAAATCATCTGTTGGAATGCTTGCAGCACCCTTTAGACCGTGAGCATACTGTCACTTCTTGTTTTCTTGAGATACTTCCATCTTAATTTTCCTAGAATAAAAAAAATCATGCTCCCATCAAATCGTCATTTATTAAATCGTCGTTCTGTCAAAACTATTTGCCACCATGAAACCATTTTGGACAACAGCCAGATAAAAGAGGTACTCTACAGGGGAGGTAATGCGCATGCGCATTCGCAGTGAAATGTAAACAAAGTCACGTGTCAAAACATTGGCCAGCTCCGTCTATTGGAGTCGATTTTGGTCTTCCGTTGTGCCGTGTACGCCGTAAGCCGTTTTCACAACCGTTAAACGAGTACGTTTTGTTGAGTTTAGAAGGAGAGGAAGGAGGTTTGACAAGCTTTCCATTCTGCTGTCAGTTTAAGCCGTTTCAATTTTCGTGTAGACGAAAAGACTGGTACGAGTTACAGGCACAAACTTCATGAATCTAGCAAGGGATTTCCTTTAGTACTCTGATTACGGTACGTTGTGCAATTGAATAGTCTTTTCACACTCAACTTTCAGTCTTCAGATGTTTTTTTCGTTTGAGTTTAACGTCCTTGTCAATACTGTATAGGGGTGACAGGACATCTCGGCATCTCGGCCCCTAACAAACTCGGCCCCTCGGCCCCCAGCAAACTCAGCCCCTGACAAACTCGGCCTCTAAAATTAGAATATACATGTGAATGTATATATTAGTGTTGGAATTGACTTATTATCAAATTATTACACATATTTTTAATGTACATATGCCTAATAACCTTTTAGACTCATTTTGATGATATTATGAGTAACCCATCTCACATGAGTTAAGGGTTTACCGAAGTACAAAAAGTGGGTGGGGTACCCCTCAACATGACTTTTCTTTTCAGCCAAAACACGGAGTCGGAGAAAAAGTTTGAATATACTGGAAAGTAACACGTCTTCAAACATAACATTATCTAATAAGCAATTATCAAACTGCTTGTAGGTTTACACAGCCGATGCAAAAAATGAGGGTGACAGCACTTGCGCTCAAAGTCATATTTACCTAATTTTTCAGGACCTAAAATGTACAGTGTACTGTTCTTGGAAGGGTGAACTACAATGTCTTAGAGTATTACTAACCAAAATTGTCTCCTGTCTAAGAAACATTTGTGCCACCACGAGATATTTTTCATAAGTTCTTTGGTCGCCATTTTTCATTCATGGGATTTGTAAACAAAATATCAACACTTATTTGGAAACGCATATCGCCAAATTGGCTCGACGATGTAACATGACAACTATGCGCCGTGAAACAGGAACCCTTTCTGCATCGTTTTGTGCAAGTTTAAGTATTTTACAAACTTACGATTAATCATCCATCAGGTCAATTTTATAGTCATTTTTTAGTCAAAACAGCTGATTGGAAACATTTGTTGTTGAGCATGAGGAAGTCATGGCTTTATCACATAAATATTACTACGCCTCAAGCGGTGCTAGGACAAAACATCGGAAAAATTCCGATATGTCCTCAAAGTTTTTGTTGTTTCATAAATCTAAATGACTTTTGTGCTTAAATTGCTTAAAATTGTTCTTGAATAAATGGTAATTCTTCAAAAACATGAATATTTTGGGACTATATTTTTGCGTTCGTGTCACCAGATATGGAAGTCCTTAGGTGTTTCCGGTTTCATTGACAAGCCTTTGAAAAAGAAAACATGTTAACAAATTTCACAAATTTTGCACTGTAGACATGTGAATCAAGGTAAGCATTTATAAAGAGACTTAGATTATGGATTTTTATGTAAGAATGAATAGGTTCAAGAGTTCGATTGTCGAAAAAACACCACTTATTTGTGTTTCAACATCTAGTCTAATTTACGTTATTGATAGTAAACCTACACCTCGTGACCAAATGTAAACATGTATGGTGGTCAATAGAAGACGGCAGTTATGCGCTCTCTGCAATTATTTTGTGGCATACTGTCAATGTTGTTATAATTAAAATATGTGGCCCTGAAAAAGATACATAGTTCTCTAAGGAAAGAATTTGCTCCACAGGACCAAAATTGTTCCTTTTCAATTTAAACACTTTAATATTGATAAGGGAGACAAAAATAATTTGGCTCCTTTGAATGTGTATCCTTTCTTTCTACTTAAACTGCGATCGGTCACATCTGACCATTACTCGCAGGTGTACATTACATGCACACCAGGTTTGCAGGATGAAAGCCTACACAGTTATCATCCCCCCCCCCCCAAGCCCATATGGAAAAATAAATGGGCTGCATGATGATTCCACGCAGAGCTGAATCCGAAAGCACACAAGGACTGGTAAACCGGTTTTATAGAGAATCTAAGCCTGCCCAGGAAAAGCTGTGCAAGTCGGACCCTCCATGCTTATTTATAAACCCTTTTGGTTTTCTTTTTTTTTCTCCCAATACTGTTTTCGGTTGATTCTGACCATGATAACAGGTTTGGGGTGTGGCACAAAAAGTTTTCAATCCCCATCCCCAAAAAAGAGCTTTGTGACACTGCCACCAGCAAATTAAAACTATTTACAAGAAGTCATCAGGGGAAGGAATCCATACCTACCTATGCCCAATCCTATGATATTATATTTTGGCCTGAAACCCATCAACTGTCTCAAAATAGACAGCTTCGATTGTAAGGCCATTCCAAGTTGCAATTTTCTCTTAAAACAATCCATGTAAGCATTAGGACGGTGATACTGAAAGGGATGGGACCTGGTTCTCCTACATCCTCCAACAGCTCCAGATAGGTACCTACTCTTATCTATAAAGGTTTCTTTGGGCGACAGGGCTTCAGGTGTCATTTAATCTCAATGTCGGGTAAAAGTCACACAAAATTGGAAGCAACTTCTCCAAAATGACCTATATAGTGTTGAGGGGGACGTTAAAATTCAAATCAAACAAAACAGTGACATGAAAACAAGGGAGACAACTAAAACTTTCAATGATTCAGTTGTAGTAGCTGCAGCAGTTATTGTCCACCATACCTTTTTTCTAGACTACTTTTTAGCAACAAATATGTCTGGAAATTGTATTATTTTGATACACTGTATGGGCACAAATTTGCTGTATACTCTATTGTGGAATATTTTTGAGCAATGACATTCTCACACATTGTAGTAGAATAACCTGTGAACCTATTTATGCAATTTTATTTGGCTATATTACCATGGAGAATATGTATGAACGCAAATGGATTGAAGCAAATAAAGAGAGGTATGTTTTTCTCAATAATTCCTGAATTTCTGAAAAAATTCTAATAGAACATGTGAATAAGTTGAAATAAATTATGGGCCAAGTAACTTTTCAAAAAACTCGACAGTTTTGCAAAATTCAATTAAACAAATTTTGAACACCACACCATTACCCCACCCACTTTTTGTACATTGGCATACCCTTAAATGAAGCTAATGCCGTTGATTGAACCACAGATGCTTGGGGTCAGGTCACTTGCTAATGTTTTTTTTTTCAAAGTTATTTTTGCATTTTGCTATAATTGGAACACTTACCATCATCATAAAACATGTTTAGGAACTTCTAGACAAAGTTTAAAAAAACGTCCTTTTTACTATCAAGGCTCAAATAAGTAAAGATAACACTCTTTTTGAAAACGAAAGTAGACATCAATGCAGAAACTATGAAACATGCACAAATCAAACAAACACAACTACAACTTACTTACATCATTCGATTAGGTAAACATTTGCCTTCACAAAGCAGGTTACACTACTTTCTGATCTTGAAATACAGCTGAGAAATATTCGAAGGAAAAACACATTGGGAAAAGAAAAGCTGCATCGGTTTGAAGTGTTACAATAAACGTTATCCGGATTAATGAGATAATCGATTATTCAATCAATAAATTCCACAAAAATGAATATCAATACTGATTTGCTTGAAATTGATTATTTGATAAGTACTATTTACTACCCAAAGTTGTGCCAAAAATAGCTGTATGAGTGGCGAACAGTGCAGACCCAGATGGGACGCTGTGTACTGCTGGGTCTACACAGTTTGCACAGGTCTGTCTGTTTAAATACATATGGCAAAGTACAGCATATAGTAGGAAACTTGCTCAGACAAAGCCAGACAGGCTAAAATTATGACCAAATCTTCAGTGATTTCTAATCGATCGCAATGACAGGAATGATAATCGATTATACATGTATTTTCTGCTCCGATTAGCCAGCCCTAATTGTATGTCAACTTATTTTGACCACACATTGAATACCTTGAAACCCTTATGAATAAAATTGAAATCTTACGTTTTCTTTCATTGGCTCTTACTATTTTCTTTCTCGAGGGGTAGGCAAATCTGGTTCATGTCTGGTGATGAATCACCTTGATTATCTCAGTCTGCAACTAGTGGTGTGACATCGGTTGGAAATCATAATCGATCATCAGGGGAAAGTATAAAGCCCAGGAGTAACGACTGGAAGCCGGGAGTAAATTTTGACAATCTTATAAAGATATTAAACATTCACCTATCTAGATGAAATCTGACTCAAATGTAGAATACAGAATCTTCTTTACAATGCATATCAGATTTTTCAATATTATTGAGTAATTTTCAAGATATGAACCAAAATATAAGACCATGTCGCAAAATTTGGAGCAGGGAGTAACTTTTGTCTGGGGCCTGGGCAGGCTTAGCTCCTCTAAGCGGATTACCAGTACACATGTGCAGAAGGTTTCAGCTCTCGTGCAGCCCATCTATTTCTTCAAGCCCCAATGGGCGGGGCCATCATTTCATCTGTAATGAGAGGAAATTCTCAGAGGCTGATTAAATCTCGATCAAGAATTAACATTAGATTAAACTTATTTAGTCAAAGTGTAGTTAACGCCTGGAATCACCTTCCTGAGCAAGAAATTTCAAGTGGCACTGTGAATGGATTCAAGAACTCAACAAGTATCTATGGGAAACACAAGGGGTTTTAATGACTTGGTCGCTTAACCCATAAAGTTAAGGGTGTGGCCACAGGGGTCAGTTGTTCAAAACTAATGACGTCGTTAGTTAACATATCGTTAAAACTTTATTCATTAAATATAGCAAAAATGCTAATATTTTTGCAGAAAATATGTGTGCAGATGAGGAAGGAAAATCGCAGCAACATTAAATGCCGTGATAGGAAATGTATTAGTATTCAAGGTCAAGGTCATTACTTGACCCTGGCCTTAGACCTCTGGGTCGTTTGTGACCAAATTTTATATAGAAGCTAGCTTATAGAAACAGGAGTTCAG
This sequence comes from Lucinisca nassula, assembly GCA_963580285.1. Classification (NCBI taxonomy): domain Eukaryota; kingdom Metazoa; phylum Mollusca; class Bivalvia; order Lucinida; family Lucinidae; genus Lucinisca; species Lucinisca nassula. The sequence continues at coordinate 22,062,661 of OY757018.1, forward strand.
AGATTTTCCTAGTGCAAGTTTGGGGCCGGTAAACGTCCCCTATTTTTCCCAATTTAGAGACAGATATTCCCAAATTTTATAACAAATTTCCCAATTTCTGATGTTGTGCTACATTTGGATAAAAACTTCATGAAAATTGAACCAAAATTGACAAAGTTACAGCTGATTTAAATTTCTAACTATAAATATAAGCGAGCTGTTTTTCCCAAACCCAGCTGTCCCTGGTCCCTGATTTTGAAGAGTAGGAGAATCCCTGGTCAGTTTGGTCACTTGACCCATATGGCCACCTTGCCCATATAAAGTGAAACCACTTCAGAAATCTTCTCCGGAACCAAAGGGCCGATTTTCACGAAACTTGGTATGTAGCATTGGGGACTTGGGGCCCATTATAGTTTCTTCTAATGATTACCCCTGGATGGCCTTTCTATACCAGTAGATCCCATTAAATTCCCACCCAAAATAAAATTTACTCATATCCTAAAATGAAAAATACCAAAAAGGGCAAATTTGGTTGCATAGACAATTGTAGGGGAGAAAGTTAAAAATGTGTATTTTTCTTAAACAATTGCAGCCTGTGATCTGAAAATTGGTAGATGCAGTTGGCCAGTTGAGTGGATGAAACTACTTGAGTATTAAAGATCAACGTCATTCTCTGACCTTGGCCCATCAAGGTCATTCAGATATGAAAATTAAAACAAAACTTATTTTTTACAGAAACCTCTGCCGCATTTGTGACCAAATTTCACATGAAAACTTTTGGGAACAAACAGTCTTAATATAGGAATTTTACTGTACTTGGCTGCCATGCCCATATAATAAGGTAAAAAACCTTCAGAAGTCATTTCCGGAACCAATGGGCCCATTATCAGATCACATGAACATGATGGCTACCATGTGGAAAACCCTTTAAAAATCTTCTTATCAGCACTCAGGTGAGTGGCTGAGGACCATTGGTCCTAGAATATAAGAATCTTATATGGGTGTGAGGGGTGGATGGAAAAATCCGTTCCGAGGGTCACTGTCCGGCATCACGAGGCTTGCCGAGTGATGCCGGACAGTGATCCCGAGGGACGGATTTTTCTATTCACCCCTCACAGCCATATAGGATTCTTTTTCTTGCATACCTTCCATTTCTACTGCTAATTTTTAATGCTGCTGTCACTTCGGTTACCGACGTCCGCCATTTTGTGATGACACAACAGGAATATTTAGTGATATCACGCATGACGACGTCGCGCATGAGGTCGTAATCAACCAGTGCATTTATCAAACACGCGATTATATTCGATTTGAGGTCGGAACACCAGGGTCAGAACATAAATTTCTACCCCAGGGTAAAATCGCGGATTTCCTTGTCTGGTGTGCAAGATCATGTATTCCAGGCATGCTCCCAGTTTCAAAGCAGTAATTGCTTGTTACAAATCTAGCAGTTCTGTTCTGAACTTTTTCAATTTCTTGCTTCAGGACCCGCTCCACTGGGGTCCCGGTCTCCCTGATGCAACTACCAATCTAACCATATTGCAAGATTGGGTGAACAAGTCCCTTTTATGCTGCCTCCTTCACATCCTAGGGGTACTGATGAAGATTTTGCCTCGGGGAAACAAAGCGTTCTATTAGCCTTAGTACACATGTTGCTAATGTGTGTTTTCCATCTCAAATCATATGTGATTGTCAATGGAGGACTGTTCCCTCTAAGGTTTAAGAAGCCTCAATTATATTGGTTCTCTTTCTAGTTATCTGCATAATATTGCATTTACCAGGCTGAAATCTCATGCCCTATTTTCGAGCCCAACATCCTTATCTATCTATATCATTATAGAATTGGAGTTTGTAATGTTACCACCACACATATTTTTGCTTGTGATCTATAGTTACTATCTACTCTTATTGTACTTCCCGTTGTATTTAAGGTCTCTAATAAAAGTCAAATCCATTTCTAAAAGTTTCTATGTTTTATTTACAACCGATATTGTACACTTAGTATTCAGAATCTAAACCATTTCCACAAAGTGGACTCTTTGAATTCTTAAACCAAAAGCCAACCATCGCAGTATTTATACAGAACAGTAAAACGTCAGCGTGCACCTGCATAGCTAACTTATGACAAAATCTGATGTAACCGCATTTTCCTAATGTCAAATATGCAAGTAATGCGTGCAATTATTGTCATAAACAGTTTAACATTTGATATCTGCTTTCTCATGCATTCCTTATATGTCAAATGGTCTGCACTCTCAGTGTGCTCATCATGTGCATATAGTTAATTGACATAATCATAAATAAATACCTCTATGTGGTAAAAAAATTCCTGAATGATTGACATAATTGCTAAATAGTCTGCTATATATAACATGTATAACTTGACATTATGTAATTGGTATTTACTAACCTTAATGCACATAGTTATGTAACCATGCTGGTAATGAGCCAAACTTATGTTATTATAACCTTATGTTTTGAATATCTTCCAAGTTACATGTAAGTCCAACTAGAGTACATTCTTGCATTTTATACAAAGTTATAGAAATGCTATTTCAAAGTATTGAAATGAAGGTCTGATAAAAAACAGCTTCAACTAAAATGTTTCTCCCATATCGGTTTCAGCTCTGCGTGGAAGCATCAATTGCAGCCCATTTACAAATTTATTTCTTCAAGCCCCTATGGGCGGGGGCTGGGGTACCACTTGTATGTTTCTGCAGTGATACTGAAACAGTATAAAACCTTGTCAACTTGTTTTTGTTTGTTTGGAGATTAAGGTCAAGAATACGTAAATGACGTTGCCGACAATTTTACACACATTGAATGGCAACGTCATTGGATACCAAACAAACATATAACCGATATGGCAACGGAAAATAAGGAGATTTTCAATGAGGATGCATCCTCATTGAAAATCTCCATATTCTCCATTGCATTGTCTGTTAAATGATAAAAATCTTCTGTATCTGTTGTAAACACATGAAGCAGTTATTTTTATATTTACCAGCCCCGATAGCTCAGTTGGTAGAGTGTCCGCTCCGGGGAACAGGAGGTCACGGGTTCGATCCCGGGCCGCGACATACCAAAGTCGTTAAAAATGGTACTAGCTGCTCCTCGCTTGGCACTCAGATTTTCGGTGTAGAGCTAGGACTGGTCGACCCATTGTCAGGATAATGTGACTGGGTGTGGTATCATGTAATGTGTCTGGGACATGATACTTCAGTGAGGCAGCACTCTACCAACTGAGCTATCGGGGCCGGTTAATTGAATAGTCTTCTCAACTTCCAGTCTTCAGACTTTTTTTTCGTTTAATCTAACGTCCTTGTCAATGCTGTATAGGTCATGTTGGAGTTGTTGCTTCCAATTTTATGTGACTTTTACCAGACTGACATGAAATGACTTCTCAAGCCCTGTCGCCCAGCGGTCTACCTAAACACTGCGAAGACAGCAAAAGACGCATCTCAAATCATATGAATAGAATAGAATAAAGTTTATTTCCAGTCATGGGCCACCATGTGGCAGCATATTAATCACAATTTATTATAATAATAATAAAGCAACAACTCAAAATAAACTCTGTAAATACTGTAAAACAACTAAAGCTTGATTCTGATTAGTCAAAAAACAATTAAATAAGGCACAAGTTAAGTACAGCATCCCACCATCGGGATGCGGTCAGGCAAACAATGATAACCACGACCAGTAATAACACAATGTGGCAACTAATCAGGGCCATCACTGTTCGCCTGACACGCAAATCTACTGCCACAGGTGTCAGTCACGCCCCCTAGACGTCACATACATTCCTCCAGTCTCCAACATACATCTTCCCTTGATTCCAGATGTTGGAAGGGAAGGAACGAGAGAGAAAAAAACAAAACAAAAAAAACTCCACTTCTACCCCAACCATCCCAGGACAAATTCCACCCCAGCACCATCAAGGCACCACACACACACACACAAAAAAAAAAAAGGCAGACCTAGCCCCACAGTGAGGCATAATTGCATCCCCACAACCAACCCAATTAAGGCACCGAACTAACGTTCATCGCAGAAACTAGACCTGGGGGGGGGGGGGGGGGGGGGCAAACAACATCCCCAAGAAAAAAAAACAAGAGGGTCATGATGGCCCTGGATCGCTCACCTGATCCATAGAGTAACAAGTGGGCGCCGGGGAGGGCCATTTTTGACCCAAAGGTTATAATGTGCATAATGTTGAGGGAGGTCTAAAAAGGTGAAGCTACATACCAAATATCAACAAAGGCTATAATTGTCTACTAGATGAAGCTCCATACCAAATATCAAAGACATGGGCACAGTTTCAGAGAAGAAGATTTTTAAAGATTTCCCTATATAAGTCTAAGTAAAACCAAAGGCACTTGGGGCAGGGGCATTTTTGGCCCCAGGGCTATAATTTGAACAATCTTGATAGAGGTCCACTAGATGAAATTTCACACCAAATATCAAAGACATAGGCCTTGTGGTTTCACAGAAGAAATTTTTTAAAGATTTTCCCGATATAAGTCTATTTAAAACCAAAGGGCCCCAAGGCAGGGGCATTTTTGGCCTCAGGGCTATAATTTGAATTTAGAAGCCTCTGTGGTGCAGTAGTTACGCTACTCGCCTTGTAAACCAGGGATTGCAGGATCGATCCCGGGCTTCTCCAGACTTTCGGATGAGTCTTTAAACTGAGGTCCCGTCTCCGTATGACCTTAGCTGTTGGTGGGACGTAAAACTAAATCTCACTCACGCTATAATTTGAACTTGGTAGAGGTCCACTAGCTGAAGCTTCATACCAAATATCAAAAACCTAGGCCTTGTGGTTTCAGAAAAGAAGATTTTTCAAGATTTTCCCTATATAAGTCTATTTAAAACCAAAGGGCCCCGGAGGGGGGGGGGGGGCATTTTGGCCCCAGCACTATAATTTGAACAATCTTGGTAGGGGTCCACTAGATGAAGCTTCATATCAAATATCAAAGACCTGGGCCTTGCCGTTTCAGAGAAGAAGATTTTTACAGATATTCCCTATATAAGCCAATGTAAAACCAAAGGGCCCTGGTGCGGGGGCATTTTTGGCCCCAGCACTATAATTTGAACAATCTTGGTAGGGGTCAATGGAGGACTGTTCCCTCTAAGGTGTAAGAAGCCTCAATTATATTGGTTCTCTTTCTAGTTATCTGCATAATATTGCATTTACCAGGCTGAAATCTCATGCCCTATTTTCGAGCCCAACATCCTTATCTATCTATATCATTATAGAATTGGAGTTTGTAATGTTACCACCACACATATTTTTGCTTGTGATCTATAGTTACTATCTACTCTTATTGTACTTCCCGTTGTATTTAAGGTCTCTAATAAAAGTCAAATCCATTTCTAAAAGTTTCTATGTTTTATTTACAACCGATATTGTACACTTAGTATTCAGAATCTAAACCATTTCCACAAAGTGGACTCTTTGAATTCTTAAACCAAAAGCCAACCATCGCAGTATTTATACAGAACAGTAAAACGTCAGCGTGCACCTGCATAGCTAACTTATGACAAAATCTGATGTAACCGCATTTTCCTAATGTCAAATATGCAAGTAATGCGTGCAATTATTGTCATAAACAGTTTAACATTTGATATCTGCTTTCTCATGCATTCCTTATATGTCAAATGGTCTGCACTCTCAGTGTGCTCATCATGTGCATATAGTTAATTGACATAATCATAAATAAATACCTCTATGTGGTAAAAAAATTCCTGAATGATTGACATAATTGCTAAATAGTCTGCTATATATAACATGTATAACTTGACATTATGTAATTGGTATTTACTAACCTTAATGCACATAGTTATGTAACCATGCTGGTAATGAGCCAAACTTATGTTATTATAACCTTATGTTTTGAATATCTTCCAAGTTACATGTAAGTCCAACTAGAGTACATTCTTGCATTTTATACAAAGTTATAGAAATGCTATTTCAAAGTATTGAAATGAAGGTCTGATAAAAAACAGCTTCAACTAAAATGTTTCTCCCATATCGGTTTCAGCTCTGCGTGGAAGCATCAATTGCAGCCCATTTACAAATTTATTTCTTCAAGCCCCTATGGGCGGGGGCTGGGGTACCACTTGTATGTTTCTGCAGTGATACTGAAACAGTATAAAACCTTGTCAACTTGTTTTTGTTTGTTTGGAGATTAAGGTCAAGAATACGTAAATGACGTTGCCGACAATTTTACACACATTGAATGGCAACGTCATTGGATACCAAACAAACATATAACCGATATGGCAACGGAAAATAAGGAGATTTTCAATGAGGATGCATCCTCATTGAAAATCTCCATATTCTCCATTGCATTGTCTGTTAAATGATAAAAATCTTCTGTATCTGTTGTAAACACATGAAGCAGTTATTAGCTCACCTGGGCCGAAGGCTCCAGGGGAGCTTATAGTATAGTGGGTCCTCCGTCGTCCGTCGTCCGTCGTCCGTCCGTCGTCCGTCCACGCTTTTGAGCAGCTATATCTCTGTATCCTGCAGGCTGATCTCAATCATTTCTCACCTGTAGTATGCCTCTGGTGGGGCATTGATGACATAAACTTTTTTTTGAAATCGCTCTAAAACTTTGGTTCCTATGGCAACCACAAGGTCCCATAGACTTACTATGGGAAAATGCTTGTCATCACCGTAGCGCCTTCAGTTTTGATCGGATCTTTCTGAAACTTATATGTAAGGTGACTGGGGATAAAAACTCGGATGAGTTCGAAAACCGGCCAAGTCGGTCCATTTATCATAGAGTTACGTCCCTTTGATTGCTGAAAATGCCCATTTCCGACCTTGTCATCACCGTAGCCCCTTCAGTTTTGATCGGATCTTTCTGAAACTTATATGTTATGTGGCTGGGGATAAAACCTCGGATGAGTTCGAAAACCGGCCTAGTCCGCTGGTTTATCATAGAGTTACGTCCCTTTGATTGCTGAAAATGCCGATTTTCGACCTTGTCATCACCGTAGCCCCTTCAGTTTTGATCGGATCTTTCTGAAACTTATATGTAAGGTGGCTGTGGATAAAATCTCGGATGAGTTCGAAAACCGACCAAGTCGGCCCTTTTATCGTAGAGTAACGTCCCTTTGATTGCTGAAAATGCTGATTTTTGACCTTGTCATCACTGTAGCCCTTTCAGTTTTGATCGAATCTTTCTGAAACTTATATGTGAAGTGGCTGGGGATAAAATCTCGGATGAGTTCGAAAACCAGCCAAGTTGGTCTATTTATCACAGAGTAACGTCCCTTTGATTGCTGAAAATGCTGATTTTTTATCTTGTCATCACCGTAGCCCTTTGAGTTTTGATCGGATCTTTCTGAAACTTATATGCAAGGTGGCTGGGGATAAAGCCTCGGATAAGTTCACATACCGGCAAAGGTGGCCTATTTATCATAGAGTTAGGTCCCTTTGATTGCTGAAAATGTTGATTTTTGACCTTGTCAACACTGTAGCCCCTTCAGTTTTGATCGGATCTTTCTGAAACTTATATGTAAGGTGGCTGGGGATAAAACCTCGGATGCCTTCGAAAACCGGCCAAGTTGCCCCATTCACTATATAGTTATGTCCCTTTGATGGCTGAAAATGTCGATTTTTTACCTTGTCATCACCGTAGCCCCTTCAGTTTTGATTGAATCTTTCTGAAACCTATATGTAAGGTGACTGGAGATAAAACCTAGGATGAGTTTGAATACCGGCCAAGTTGGCCCATTTATCATTGATTTACGTCCCTTTGATGGCTGAAAATGCCGATTTTTGACCTTGTCATCACCATAGCCCCTTCAGTTTTGATCGAATCTTTCTGAAACTTATATGTAAGGTGGCTGGGGATAAAATTTTGGATGAGTTCGAAAACAGTCCAAGTCAGCCCATTTATCGTAGAGTTCTGTCCCTTTGATGGCTGAAAATGTTGATTTTTGACCTTGTCATTACCGTAGCCCCTTCAGTTTTGATCGGATTTTTCTGAAACTTATATGTAAGGTGGCTGGGGATGAAACCTCGGATGAGTTCGAAAACTGGCCAAGTCGGCTCATTTATTTTAGAGTAACATCCCTTTGATTGCTAAAAATGCCAAATTTTGACCTTGTCATCACCGTAGCCCCTTCAGTTTTGATCGGATCTTTCTGAAACTTATACGTGAGGTGGCTGGGAATAAAATCTTGGATGTGTTTGAATACTGGCCAAGTCTGATCGGATCTTTCTGAAACTTACATGTAAGTTGGCTGGGAATAAAACCTCAGGTGAGTTCGAATACCGGCCAAGTCGGCACATTTATCATAGAGTGACGTGCCTTTGATTGCTGAAAATGCCTATTTTCGACATTGTTATCACTGCTGCCCCTTTAGTTTTGAACGGATCTTCATGAAACTTACAAACAAGGAAGTCAGGCAGAAAGCTTGGAGGAGTTTGAAAACTTTTGTTTTTGAACTTGTCATCACCATAGCCACTTCAGTTTAGATCGGATCTTCTTAGCAGGTCAGCAATAAAAGCTTGAATGAGTTTGAAAACCGATGAGGTCAGCCTGTTTATCATAGAGTTAAATTCCAATTGATTTTCAGAAAATGCTTACCCTGTCATCACCATGTCCTCCCATAAAGCCTTCAGTAAAGGTTGGCACTTCCTTAAACTTTGAATCTGTTAGCTCAGGTGAGCGATACAGGACCAAGCTAGCTTGGTCCTCTTGTTTTTATATTTACCAGCCCCGATAGCTCAGTTGGTAGAGTGTCCGCTCCGGGGAACAGGAGGTCACGGGTTCGATCCCGGGCCGCGACATACCAAAGTCGTTAAAAATGGTACTAGCTGCTCCTCGCTTGGCACTCAGATTTTCGGTGTAGAGCTAGGACTGGTTGACCCATTGTCAGGATAATGTGACTGGGTGTGGTATCATGTAATGTGTCTGGGACATGATACTTCAGTGAGGCAGCACTTTAAAAGTGAGCATTGAGGCTTGAGCTCCCTGTCGCAACCAGACACCGTTGTGATATGACTGCAAAATTGTTGAAAGCGACGTTAAACCCGAATTCACACACACACACATTTTTATATTTATTTATTTATATTTTTATTTATTTATTTGTCATATAAGTTATAACAACACAAAAAAGTTATAACAACACAAAATTCACAATGGCAAGCCATTTACTGCAACCTTTCATTCTGCCCCCGCCCATCAGGGCTTGAAGAAATAGATGGGCGGCATGATGCTTCCATGCAGAGCTGAAACTGTCTGCACTCTAGTAATGGTAAACTGCTTAGAGGATCAAAGCCTGTCCAGGAACCGCGGTGCAATGCGGACCCACCATGCTTATTAACCCTATTGGTTTCATTGGGCGACAGGGCTTGAGATGTCATTTCATCTCAATGTCGGGTAAAACTAAAAGTCCCACAAAAGTGGAAGCAAAGGCTCCAAAATGACCTATACTGTGTTGACGGGGACGTTAAACCTCAAACAAACAAAGCAACCTTTCAAATAAATTAGCCTAGATAAAACGTAGACAGTCATGAGAAAATGTAAAATAATACTAACATTTAGCGACAAATGAGATCAGTTTGCATACTCCCGCTGTCTATTCATAGTCTTCACAGTACCAAATAAACATCCCAAATAAGGCTGACACGATTAATCGTATAATCGATTAATCGATCGATAAATTCCACAAGAATGATTATCATTTCTGATTTGCTTTTAATCGATTACTTGGTAGGTAGAATTTACTACCCAAAGTTATGCCTAAAATAGCTGAATGAGTGGCAAACAGTGCAGACGCTGATGAGACGCCGCAGAAGTCTCCACTGTTTGCTCAGGCCTGTCTGTTCAAATATACATATGGTAAAGTGCAACATATGGTAAGAGTCGTGCTCAGAGAAAAGTCAGACAGGTAAAATTATGACAAAAACCTAAGTGATTACTAATCGATTATCGATCGCAATGACAGAACTGATAATCGATTATCTTTTCAGCTCCGATTAGCCAGCCCTAGTTCCTAATAAGTAACTTTATCAAATCCACGGAATTAAATGTAAAAGTCAAGAAGTGCTACCTATTACAAGGCGAAGTGAGGTATGCAGTAGTCTAACTATTATTTTCATTATTTTTGCTAAAACTATAATTGTAGGCAATGCCTACAATTATAGTTTTTACAAAAATAATGAGAATAATAGATGTACATAGAAAACATTTTACCAAGCCTCTCTCACAGGCACACAAAATCTATGTTTGTGGAACTGTAAAAGTAAGAACAGAGTTTTTTTTTTTAGTTTACATTCGGAAAAATGCCTCAATTGGCGTCTAAAGGGGCTGTTATCATATTTGCTAATGCATGGTGATTTGGAAATTATGTTCTATTTTCTCTTTATATTAGGCTAAAGCTTAAAGAAAAGTTGACGGCGCACTTACAAATTATGTCAAAATGTGCCCAAATTATACATACCCTATACGTCTTTACTCTGCTATAGCTCATAAACTAACCTGGTAGTCAAGGACTTTTATCAACAATAAATACCGGTACGACACAAAATATCAGTTTTTAGAAAAACTCTATGGGCCAGTTTGTTTTCTATTGGTCAAAAAGATTGAAAATCAGGCAATTTTCGTCGGGTTCCCATTGCTATCTATACAAATGATTTTGGTCTTTGTGCGGTCAAACGAACATGGTAACATATCATTTTTATTATTGCATGTACCAGTGCAGAATGTTGAGACGTACTTGCATGCAAAATTTAAGAAAATTCTATGGGAGACTGCAGGGTTCGACATTAACCCAAGACCGATGGACATTGTCTAGTGGAAACCTGATTAGGTCTAGTAAGGTCAGTGGCTAGCTGGTCTGAATGGTCCAGTTGAAAATCTGCCACCAAAATTATTAAAATCCCTGTTTTTAAACATTTATCATAAAATTAGTTTGTGTTTTCAGTTTGTTTCAGAAGATTTACCATCTATGTAGATAAATAATAGGAAGTGTCTCCTGACAACCGGTTGTCAGGAGCATTCTGCTATGTAAAATGCTTGGGCTCTTCCAGACTTTTGGATGAGTCTTTAAACCGAGGTCCCATCTCTGTATGACCTTAACTGTTGGTGAGACGTAAAATGCAAACACTCACTCACAAATGGACTTGTCCAACATATAGCAATGGAAGAGTCCACTACACCACAATCTCCTTATAACACGGTTCATTATAACACAGCTTTGGATATAACACGGTTTCAAGATGGATCCCAAAAATGTATAGATTATATAGAAAAATGACCATAAATGGTCATTTTTCTATATAATCTACACATTTTTGTTTGGATTTAAACACGGTTGTTTAACTAACACGTTTTTTTTCTGTTTTGGACCCCATTAATAGTGCTATAAAGAGATTGTGGTGTAGTATACAGTGGGCTAATAGTCACTGTTGACTAGTCTACTATTCAAAAGCAATGAAACAGTTTTAAAAATCCAGAAGATTTTTTATCATGACAGATTTACTTTTTTTCGCTTGAAAAGTTAATCTCAGTCAGAAATATTTTTAAGTGAGATTTTTAGAAATTTGCTCGTCCCATTGAAATCTGCTGAATGGGAGAAAAATGTTTTAGAAAAATGTAATTTAGGTGGTGATTTTGCAAAACTTTCTGACTGAAAATTCATGACTTCTCCAGAATTATCACTGCTGTCATGCTGGTTCAATTAAAACTGAATTGGATCTTTTTCACAACCAAGATTGTTTAAATTTAAACCTGACAAAAATATTTTTACCCACTTTGTAATTTATTTGATTTAGGGATGTCACATTGTGTTTTTATACCCCCGGCATACAAAGTATGCTATGGGGTATATAGTTATTGTCATGCCATTCATCCATCCGTCCGTCCATCCGAGTGTCCATCCTTCCGTCTGTCCATTATCATTTTGGTTAAAGTTTTGCGTTAAAGTTTCTAAGACATTGTATCTTCTGAACCCTTTGATAGATTTAGTTAATACTTGCACTGAAGTTACATACTGGTCAAAAGATTTCATTGATGCATGTCCCACCCCCCACAGTGACCTTGAGGTAAAGGTCACGGACTTAGAAATTTTACTTTTGGTTAAATTTTATGACAAGTTTATAGATGCCTGTATGTTCTAAACTCTAAGACAAATTCAGTTGATACTTGATTCAGTGTTGCATAGCAGTCCAAAGATTTGGTGATGCAATTGTCCCTTCCCACCCATGGTGACCTTTACCTCAAGGTCACAGACTTAGAAATTTTACATTTGTTTAAAGTTTTATGACAAAGTTTATAAATGCATGTATGTTCCAAACTCTAAGACAAATTCAATTGATACTTGCATCAATGTTGCATACCAGTCAAAGATTTCATTGGTGCATACCCACCCTGCTGCTTCAGTAACATTGATGCCCCAACCCCTTCAGTAACTTTGATGCCCTTACTCCCTTGGTCCATTTAGAAATTTTATGTTTGGTTTAGCTTTTACAAGCACATTTATAGATTCTTAAAGCTTCTTCACTTCTTCATTCATATTACATACAAGCTCGAAAGATATATCAAAGGGTGGCGCTGGCTGGGGGTATACATGTCCCACTGGTCGCTTGCTCTAGTTTGGAAATTGTTGAACTTTTTTTGCAAATAGAGAACTGAAGGCCTTGATCAGATTTCTGGCATCTGATCTGGCCCATTGGTGTTCCAGAGTGTTCCCATTTGGGGTTTTTCCATATACAACACAACCTCATTATAATAGTGTTCTTTGAAACACAGTTTTAGTGTATACTATTTTATTTTAGTTCGATTGCACTGAGAGTTTCAAGCTTATATTCAAAACTGTGTTATCACAAACAGTGTTATCATGAGGTTATATCCAAAACTATCCAAAACACCTTTATCGAGGTGTGTCCCTGGGCAAGACACGTAATGACACTGCCCCACTCCACCCAGGTTTAAATGGGCGGCAGTGGTGTGAAAGTCGCTGCCTCTCTTTCTCTCTCCCGTGCATGCGTGAAAACACCTAGAATTGTATGTTTGTTTGAGTTGATGTTTAAAATCCCTGTCAACACTATGTAAGTCATTTTGGAGACTTTGCTTCCAATTTTGTGGGACTTTTACCCAACATTGAGTTGAAATGACATCTCAAGCCCTGTTGCTCAATGAAACCAAAAGGGTTTATAAGCATGGACGGTCCGACTCGCACCGCATTACCTGGGCAGGCTTAGATCCTCTAAGTGGTTTACCAGTACTTGTGTGCGGGCTGGATTCAGCTCTGCGTGAAAGCATCATGCAGCCCATTTATTTCTTCAAGCCCCAATGGGCGGGGGCAAGAAAAAAAAAAGCACCTGGAATGAGTGTTCGAGAGCGATTCAATAAGCTCTGTTGGTGGCTTTGTGCTATGCACTTTTCAGCTTGGCACTTTTCAGCTATGCACTTTTCAGCTATGCACTTTTCAGCTCGGCTTTGCTGATTCTTTTTGCCTAATATACATGTACATGTATGAAGATAGATAGCATTATGTCAGTCTCGATAATTAACATGTCATTCAGCCAAATTACCCTGGAGGGTTGGGGATCATTAAGTTCTTTTATCAGGTAAAACTACCAATATAATACATAGAATTCATTTTAACCTGTTCCTCTACAAAATACCCCAATTATAAAATGCTTTTTGGTATTTCTATGTGCTTTCCGGTATTTTGGTTGCTTTCCGGTACATGTATTTTGGTGCTTTCCGGTATTTCTGTGTAACCCATGGAGCTTCAGCTGGTGGACTTATACATGCATATATAGGGAAAACCTTTAAAAAGCTTCTTGTCTGAATTAAACCAGAAAGCTCAGGGGCCAGTTGTTCAAAACTAACGACGTCGTTAGTTAACGTATCGTTAAAACTTTGATCATCAAATATGGCAAATATGCTGAAATTTTTGCTGAAAAAAATGTGAGCAGCTTTTGCGGACGCAAAAGCTGCTCACATTTTTTCAGCAAAAATGCCAAAATTTACGATATTGTACTTGCCAGAAGAGTTAACAAATTGACCACTAACGAGCTCGTTAAGCTAACGATGCTTTGAACAACTGGGCCCAGGTCTTTGGTTTAACCCATTGTATGCGGGAAACATCTGAAGGGGTACATTGGCAAACAGTGCCGGCCTAGATTTGACGTCGCGCCTGCACTATTTGCTTACATAATTTTCAGCCAAAAATAGAATAAAAACATAAAAATAGGCCTGACATCCCTTATTTGACATAGATTTTTAGCAATGGATTGAGAGTCCACTAGCATACGATGGGTTAACCCTTGTCCTGCTAATCCCGGATATGCCTTATCTTTGAAACAATGTAGATCCAGATCAGATGGCTTCTGACGAAGCCATCTGATCAGGATCTACATTGTTTGCCATTCAGATTGTGAATTTGTTGCAATAATTTGCATCAAGTAATCTGATTGGTTGATAATCGGTAGTGGGTGTGTCATATATGAATATTCAGCAGAACAAGGGTTAATCAGTATTTATTTTGAACTATATTCACTGTACAGAATGATCCCGAGCTTCTCCAGACTTTCCGAGAGGTCCCATCTCTGTATGACCTTAGCTGTTGATGGGACGTAAAACTAAAACACTCACTCAATGTACATAACACAATGTTGCATGGTACAGGATCTGATAAAATATAAATCCTAAAGGCGGGCAGGTTATTGATATTTTGTTTGAAGCTCCATCTGGTGGACCTCTAATAAGATTTCCAAATTATAGCTTGTGGTAAAAAATGACCTCGCCCAGATGTTCAAAGTCGATTATTATTATTGAATTATTTTTCTTATTTCAGCTGCTACAACTGATGTCACAACTATATTGTACAATATACTGACAACCCTGGATCAATCAGGTAAACACACATGTCTTGCCTTTCTTCAAAGTTTCTTTTTCTAAACATTGCTCTTGATTTTGGGGTCCACAGGTGAGCGATACAATGGCCCTCTTGTTTTCCTTTACTAAAAAGACTTCTCAGATATATAGACTGCCAAAGGAAGCATGTTTGGGATTGTTAGTGGGCAAAATCCATTAACATTTGACAGAGTTATGGCTGTTAACAGTTTCCATTAAATCTTATTTTGACTCTGAGACGCAAATGTAGGACAAAACGTCCAATGGACAAAACGTCCCATGCCATTTTTGACCAGGTGGACTTAACATCCCACATCATTTTTTCAGGGTGGACAAAATGTCCCACACAATTTCGACAGGGTAGACAAAACGTCACATATTCTTGAGGTGGTGTTATGGAGGAGGAAGGGATTTGGAAGGGTATACGACAATATACTCCCATGAACACTACAAAAATGAATGTGGAAATATAGTTAGATGCTTTTATTTAAAAAACGTGAATATGCAAACACAAACATTAAAGAGCACATGGTTTCATATAAACAAAATTTTATGATGATAGCACATACAAGAAAATATGTACAACTTACCAACATTTAGGTAGATTGAACAATTCCTTATGATTCCCTTTAAGAGAACTAAATAAAAATCAAAAATGAGTTCCTTTAAGAGCAATGAAAATATTCATAAGAAGGAAGATGGGTCATACTACGTTGTTTTTGGCTAATAAAGCCTCATCAGTGACCCTCAGCCTGTAATGATCCGACAACGAAAGCCAGAGGAAACAAACTGCAATTTTGGGAATTTCGAATAGGCAGTCAATTCCAAGACTGATATAAATCAAAATGGGGTCCAAATAAATAAAAACCTGTCTAGAATATGAGTCTAAACCAATAATTTATTTCTGATTACACAGAATATTCACGCTGATCTCAAAGGACCAAAACTCTACCTTCTAATTGAATATGGGATGTTTTGTCCACCCTGTCAAAATAGCAAGGGATGTTTTGTCCACCCTGAAAAAATGATGTGGGACGTTTTGTCCACTCTGAAAAAAATGATGTGGGACATTTTGTCCACCTGGGCCCAGTTGTTCAAAGCATCGTTAGCTTAACGAGCTCGTTAGTGGTCAATTTGTTAACTCTTCTGGCAAGTACAATATCGTAAATTTTGGCATTTTTGCTGAAAAAATGTGAGCAGCTTTTGCGTCCGCAAAAGCTGCTCACATTTTTTTCAGCAAAAATTTCAGCATATTTGCCATATTTGATGATCAAAGTTTTAACGATACGTTAACTAACGACATCGTTAGTTTTGAACCACTGGCCCCTGGTCAAAAATGGCATGGGACGTTTTGTCCGGCTCCCCTTTGACGTGCCTGCTTTTGGTAGGGTGTGATATAGGAGACTGGTTTTTCGTCTGTCCATTTGTCTGTCAAGCTGTCAATTACAGTAGAACTTCACTGGCTCAAACTCCGATGGCTCGTTTACCATGGCTGAGTCGAACCCGTTTTTGATCCCCTAGAGAAGGCCTCTACATACAAGTAGTGTGAGGTAATTAAGGAGATTTCTACTTTTATCTTGCAAATGTATGCTGTGTGTACTCATTAGAATCGCCTCGACGAGGCAATTCTAATGAGTACACACAGCTTACATGTTTTATAGAACACCGAAAAGATGTCCCAAATTAGCCCCGTTTTGCCTCCTGGCAGTAACCCTCAGTGGCTCGAACTACCCCTGTCTCGAACAGATTTTCATGGTCCCAAAGGTGTTCGAGCCATTGAGGTTCGACTGTATGTTCACCCTGATGAAAGAGTCCATTTCTCAAGAACTATTAGCGCCTCATCAGTCATACTTGGAACAAACTTGCATCTTCGGATAACAACTTGAATGCAAGCATCTATCCCGGCCCCCACCCATCGGGCTTGAAGAAATACATGGGCTGCATGATGGATTCCACAGAAACACGAGTACTGGTAAACCGCTTAGAGGATCTAAGCCTGCCCATGCAGGCAAAACGGTGCGAGTCGGACCATCCATGCTTATAAACCCTATTGGTTTCATTAGGCAGCAGCGCTTGAGATGTCATTTCATCTCAATGTCGGGTAAAAGTCCCACAAAATTGGATACGTCTCCAAAATGACCTTTACCGTGTTGACGGGGATGTTAAAACCTCAAATCAAACAAAAGCAAGCATCTATCTATTTCACATGGACCTACATTTTCATGGTTCACTGACTTTGTAAACATTTGCGTTCACCTTAATGTAAGAGTCAATTAAGAGTCTAATTCATGATACTGGGTACAAACTTTCGTCTTGTGAATTGGTAACCTAAATGCAAGCATTCATATTTGACCTTGACCTACATTTCACGTTTCACTGACTTTGTAAACATTTGCTTCACCGTAGCATTCACCCTTATATTTCTAAAGAACTATAAGAGGCTAATTTATGACACTAGGTACAAACTTTAATCTTGGGGTGGCAACTTCAGTGCAAGCATCAAGATTTGACTTACCTACTTTCCATGGATTGGCTTCATTAATGATATTTGGTACAAACTTCTAGGAATGACAGCTGTATAATTATGCATGCATCCATACCTATATTTTATGGTTCACAGACTTAGTGAACTACTGTGTCAACCTATAGACTTCAACGTAATATTTAAGGCCATTTCTCAAGAACTATTGGTGCTTCATAAATGGTGCTTGGTGCAAACTTGCATCTGGGAATGGCAACTCTTATAAAAGTGTCCATGTTTGACTTTGACCTAGATTTTGTCATTTGGTGACTTTACACCCCACCGGCGCGACATAGCCTTCGGCAGAATTTTTGTTCCTTTACTTAATGGAATTTATGAATGAAACTTCACAGATATAAAGACCACTAAAGGAAGCTTGTTTGGGTTTGTTAAGGGACATAATAATCCAGTAACATTTGACAGAGTTATTTCTGTTATTATTTTCCATTAAATGGTTCCTTTACTCAGTGGAATATATGGATGAAACAGATACATGTATATAGACCACTAAAGGAAGCATGTTTTTGATTATTCAGGGACAAAATCCGTTAACATTTCACAGAGTCATGGCAGTTAACAATTCCCATTAAATAGTTCCTTTACTACCGGTAAAACTCGTCCCCCACCTATAGGGGCTTGAAGAAAAGTAGATGGGCTGCATGATGCTTCCACACAGAGCTGAAATCCGACCGCACACGAGTACTGGTAAACCCCTTAGAGGATGTAAGCCTGCCCAGGTAAAGCGGTGGGAGTTGGACCATCCGTGCTTATAAACCCTATTGTTTTCATTGGGCGACAGGGCTTGAGAGGTCATTTCATCTCAATGTCGGGTAAAAGTCCCACAAAATTGGAAGCAACATCTCCAAAATGACATATACAGTGTTGATGGGGGCGTTTAACCTCAAATTAATCAAAATCCTTTACGAAATGGAGCATATTGATGAAACTTTATAGATATATAGACCACTAAAGGAAGCATGTTTGGGATTGATAATGGGCAAAATCTGTTAACATTTGAGAGATTTATGTCTGTTAACATAATTTCCATTAAATGGTTTTTGGAGAATTAGATGTATGGATGAAACTTTAGAGATATATAGACCACTAAAAAGGAAGCATGTTTGGGATTATTAATGGGCACAGTTAGTTAACATTTGACAGAGTCATGGCCTTTAACAGTTACCATTAAATGGTTTTTGGACTTTTATTCCTTTACTAAATGGAACATATGGCTGAAACTAGAAGCATGTTTGGAATTGTTTATTGGCAAAATGCGTTAACATTTGACCGGGTTATTGTTATTAAGATTTTCCATCAAAATGGTTTTTGGACTCATACCTTAACTTAATGCAATATATATGGATGAAACTTTACAGATGTACATGTATAGACCATTAAGGAAAGCTTATGTTTGGAATCATCAATGGGCAAAATCGGTTACCATTTGACAGAGTTATGTCCGTTAACAATTCCAATAAAATGGTTAACCGGAAACCCCAAAAGGGGTAATTGGCAAACAGTGCAGGCCCAGATCAGACACCGCAGAATGCGGCATCCGATCAGGGCCTACACTGTTTGCAAAAAGTTCAGCCTTTTTCCAAGTAGATTTTGAAGAAAATAACCTGATACCCCCAAATTTTGAAATGGACTCCTGCTATATATAAAGTGGAATTGCCATTTGGTACAAAAAGGGTTAACCCTTATCTTGCTGTTCACGACAACCCCTATATTTGCAAACAGTGTAGATCCAGATCAGATGGCTTCTGAAGAAGCCATCTGATCAGGATCTACACTGTTTGGCATTCAGTTTATGAATTTGTAGCAATAAATTACATCAAGTAATTTGATTGGTTGATAAACAGAAATGGGTGTGGCTTAGAAGAATATTCAGCAAGATAAGGGTTAAAAGGATATATCCAGGCTCAGTATAGTGAGGGTCAGGTTCTTGAGTTATCTGGCTAAATTGGTTTATCTGAAAATGGTTTGTTTTTATCCCCCTACCGAATAGGTTTGGGGGATATAGCGATCAGCCTGGCATCCGTCTGTCCATCCGTCCGTAGACCTTGTGATGGCCATAACTCTTATACCCTTTGAGATTCATTGATGGTTCTTGGCACAATTGTTCACAAGGCGGAGACGGCGTGTCATGCACAAGAACCAGAACTCTGGATGTCATACTTTTTTAGTTATCTCCCTTTTTAATAAAATAGAATGACTACTTTGTGATGGCCGTAACTCCAATACCCTTTGAGATATATTGATGGTACCTTGCACAGTTGTTCACAAGGCTGAGACAACATGTCATGCACAAGAACCACAACTCTGGTTGCCATGGTTTTGGAGTTATCTCCCCTTCCAATAAAATAGTGACAACCTTGTGATGGCCATAATTCCAATACCCTTTAAGATATGTTGATAATTATCTCCCCTGACAATATAACCTTGTGATGGCCGTAACTCCAATACCCTTTGAGATATATTGATGGTACTTGGCACAATTGTATACAACATGGAGACGGCGCTTCATGCCTAAGAACCACAACTCTGGGTGCTATGATATTTGAGTTATCTTTCCTTCCAATATAACAGTATGACAACCTTGTGATCATCATACCTCCAATACCCTTTGAGACATATTAGCGGTACTTGATGCAGATGTACATGAGGTTAAGCAGGTGTGTCATGCTCAAGAATTACAACTCTGGGTGCTCTGGTTTTTTAATTATCTCCCCTGGCAATATAACCTTGTGATGGCCATAACTGCAATACTTTTGTGATATATTGCTGGTTTAATTCTGGTGCACTTTCTATTGGTGAACAATCTTCTGAAGGCCATATTGGCTTTTGGTCGGGGGATTTGCCATCTCTTCCGATGGCTATTTTTGTACCAGAGATAAGGAAAATTATTGTCACAGATTTGAAAACTGGCTGTCCTATTTCTAAGGTTGTCTGTTCTAGAACCACTTTCGGATGAGTCTTTAAACTGATGTCCTGTCTCCTTATGACCTTTGCTGTAGGTGAGACGTTAAACACTCACTCACTCACTCTAGAAACATCTGAAAATTTATGTTTTTGGCCTGTAGTGGTGGGGTATCATGCAATGTTAGCGATGCTTTTATTCTGTTTTGGAAATATCAAGTTACAAACTAGAGAAGTCATCAGATTTGGATGACTTCACCCGCAAGTTCACTGTCATTCAGAATAAATCACACCAAGTAATTTGATTATTGGGTGTCATGTAGCATGCAATGGAGAATCTTCTAGAGTAATTATCCAGGTACACCACAACCTCTTTATAACACTATTATTGGGGTCCAGAGCAGAAACCGTGTTAGTTAAACAACCGTGTTATATCCAAACAAAAATGTATAGATTATATAGAAAAATGACCATTCATGGTCATTTTTCTATATAATCTATACATTTTTGGGAGCCATATGAAAACCGTGTTATATCCACAACCGTGTTATAATGAACCGTGTTATAACGAGGCTGTGGTGTATCATTGTAAGTCACTGATTTCTATGTAAAACAATCTCTATTAGGCATTAGGTTGATAGAATCAAAAAGAACTTCTATGTTTTAAACAAATACCTATGCGATAGCAATAAATATAAATAATAAAACTAGAATCGCGCAGTCGATGGTGCACCATCGCAAATACCCGCTTTTTCTATGGACAACACACTTAGAAATGCATGTGTACACTGAATAGGACAATTGAGAAGTTACATTCACAAGCCTTTTCTAAGAAATTTGACCTTTGACCTCACCCCATGACCCAGGGGGTCAGATGAAAATTTCGACACCTTCATGCACATCTACAGTCCCCAAGCAATGTATGTACCAAGTTTGGTCACTGTAGGTAAAGAAATAAAAGAGTAGTTGCATTCACAAGCCTTTTCTTAGAAACTTGACCTTTGACCTCACCCCATGACCCCAGGGGGTCAGATGAAAATCTCGACACCTTCATGCACATCTGCAGTCCCCAAGCAATGTATGTACCAAGTTTGGTCACTGTAGGTAAAGAAATAAAAAAGTAGTTGCATTCACAAGAAACGTGACAGACGGAAGGACGGACGGACACCCGTGACGAAAATAATATACCCATTTTTTTTTTTCAAAAACGTGGGTATAATAATATTGTTATGTGCATAACTGACACTTACCTACAAGCCTCCGTGGTGTAGTGGTTATGCTACTCGCCTTGTAAACCAGGGATCGCAGGTTCGATCCCGGGCTTCTCCAGACTTTCGGATGAGTCTTAAAACCGAGGGCCCGTCCCCGTATGACCTTAGCTGTTGGTGGGACGTAAAACTCAAACACTCACTCATAATTGACACTTACCGGTATTATGGAAATGTCAGATTCACAAATTGCAAAACAATGTTGGCTTATGATCAAATTATGTATTGAATGGCTTCCAAGTTCCTAAAGTACATTTTTGCATTTTATACGAAGTTGTAGAAATGGATTTCCAAGTATTAAAACACGAAAATGAATCTGTTACATATCAAGAGAATCCCCACCACCCCCTGTGTTACACATAGAAAGTATTTAATATGAAAAGATATTACTCAATAATTTAAATCAAAGTTCTGACAGCTTTGGAGGGTCAGTTCTCTCTGAGGGTAGGGTGGGAGAAAATAAGCTGAGACTTATTATTATCCAACGCTTTTTAAAAAATGCGTTCAGGGATATTGTGAACGCCTCCATCCGTCTGTCCATCCGTCCATCCGTCATGCTATCTCCTTCTTAATCACTGGCCGGAATGCAACCATATTTGCTACATGACTTCCTTACATGGTGAGGCCACGCGAGAGGGACATTATAGTTGGCATCGCCCAAAGGGGCCATCTCGAGGGGTCAAAAGGTCATGCTACACTGTAAAAGTCACGCTATCGCCCTAGCGACTACATTTCTTCACCAATTTCAATGTAACTTCACACAAAATGTTCCTTATGACAATATCTCGAGCGAGTTCGACTTTCAAGGTCGTGGCCTCAAGGTCAAGGTCACTGTGGCTATTTTTAGAAAAACTTTGTCATTGCTCTAGCGCCTATATTTGTTCACCGATTTGAATTAACTTCACACAAATGTTCCTTATGAAAATATCTCGAGAAAGTTTGACTTTCAAGGTCGTGGCCTCAAGCAGTCTAGCATATAACCCCACCAAACTGTACAATTTTTGTACAGCCACTCAGCTGCCTTATCAGTTTGATAATCATTTAACCAATTTCACTAACCCCAAAATATTTATTTTAACCAGCAGGATATCTGATCATATTTCTACTTTCTCTCTATTTCTTTAAGTTTTACAAAATACTGTATATACTGACCAGTGTTGGTTAGCAGTTGGATAGAGTTGTTGTATAAGGAAAGGTGGACAATTTTTTACCTCACCAGAGCCAAAAGCTCCGGGGGAGCATAAAGTATAGGCAGTGGTCCGTCGTCTGCGTCCGCGTCGTCAACATTTTCGAGCAACATCTCCTTTGAAACTACATGGCCAATTTAAACCAAATTGCATGTGGAGCCTCTATGGGAAGGGGAAACGAAAGTTTGTTTTTGAAGTCTGTGTCACATGACCAATATAGCCGCCCATATGGTGAAAACCTTTAAAAATCTTCTTCTCAGGAACCAAATGGCCGATGACCTTGAAACTTGGTTTTCAGCATCGGGGCTCGGGCCCTTTCAAGTTTGTTCAAATTATGACCTTTGGTTGAGCTTGACCTGTTTTACGGCAAGGTCAAATTTGGTCACTTAGACATTTGTATGGAAAAAAGTCAGAACAGTGAATTTTTGATTGCATGGTAGCTTGTGGCATCAGACATGATATTTGCAATCAGCTGAACCCAGGTTTATCAATTCCAAAGGTCAAGGTCATATACTGACCTTTGTCCTGGATGGCTTAGATTAAGTATTTTTATCTTCTTTTTCGGTTGTTTGAAGTCAAATTAAATGAGGAGCCTCTATGCGGTATTTTATCTTCATTTTCATTTAAACTGCTGGATTGATTGGAACCATATTATATGCGGAGCCTCTATGAGAACAGAACTTGAGAAGGGGGGGGGGTGGGACGAAAATTTGTTCGCAAGTACTGGGTCACCTGACCAATATGACCGCCATGCTCATATATGGTAAAAACCTTTAAAAATCTTCTTCTCAGGAACCGAATGGCCGATGACCTTGAAACTTGGTATGCAGCATCGGGGTCTCAGGTCCTAAAAAGATTGATCAAATGATGGCCTTTTTGTTGGCTTTGTCCTATTTTACGACCAGGTCAAATTTGGTCACTTAGACATTTGTATGAAAAAAAGGCAAAACAGTGGGTTTTCTGATTGCATGGTAGCGTGTGTCATCAGAAATGATATTTGCAATCAGCTGAATCCAAGTTTATAAATTCCAAAGGTCAAGGTCATTTGTTGACCTTTGTCCTGGATGGCTCAGAGTAAGTATTTTTTTTTTATCTTATTCTTCATTTAAACTGCTGGGTTGATTGAAACCAAATTACATGTGGATCCTCTATGGGAAGGGGAGAACGAAAATTTGTTTGTAAGGACTGAGTCACATGACCATTATGGCCGCCATGCCCATATATGGTAAAACCCTTTAAAAATCTTCTCAGGAACCAAACGGCATATGGCCTTGAAACCTGGTATGCAGCATCGGGCTCTCGGACCCTACCAAGTTTGTTCAAATGATGACCTTTGGTTGTCCTTGACCTGTTTTACGTCTAGGTCAAATTTGGTCACTTAGACATTTGTATGGAAAAAAAGCAGAACAGTGGATCTTTTCTGATTGCATGGTAGCCTGCGGCATCAGAAATAATGTTTGCAATCAGCTAAATGTAATTTAATTGATTCCAAAGGTCAATGTCATTAACTGACATTTGTCCTGGATGGCTCAGATTCAGTATTTTTTTTATCTTCTTCTCCACTTAAACTGCCGGGTTGATTCAACCCAAATTATATTTGGTGCCTCTATGGGAAGGGGAACGAAAGTTTGTTCGTAAGAACTGGGTCACATGACTAATATGGCCACCATGCCCATTTATGTTAAAAACCATTAAAATATTCTCCTCCAGAACCCAGTGATCAAGGACCTTCTGACTTGGTATATAGAATTAGAGACTTAGGTTCAACCAAATTTGTTCAGATTGACATTGACCTGTTTTACGTCAAGGTCAAATTCGGTAACTGAGACATTTGTATGGTAAAAAAACAAAACATTATATTTTCTGATTCTGTTGCAGACTTTGGCATCAGAATCGATATTTGCAATCAGCTGACTATATAAGTATATTAATTCCAAAGGTCAAGGTCATTTGCTGACCTTTGCCCTGGATGACTTAGATGCAATATGTTAATCTTCTCCACTAAAACTGCTAGGCTGATTGATGAAATTATATGAAGAGCCTCTATGGGATGAGGCAATGCAGAGTAGAATACTGTGATGTAACAAATTACCCCCGGGGGCGTGCCTAGAGGTCATCAGAGGTCCAAAAGTAGGATTTTAGGTATTTGTGTATAGTTACACACCTCCTGTTGGGCGCTTGCAACTGTCACAGTTAACAGCCCTATGGATGAGAACTCAGAATTTTCATGTGATCCGCACCCCGGGGGGCAAGGCCAGTGGTAGAGGGTTGAGGAAATCTTTTTTATACACAATAGTTGTGTTGCATATTAAATAGAAGACCATGAAGAGTAGAATCAAAACACTGAGAGTAATGGTTGGTCGATTGCCTCTGACTATAGGTCAAAGAAATAGTCCTGGACTGTGATTTAAACTGTTGTATTTAACCCTAAAAGTCAGGTTTTTAAGCTAACAGTGTAGATCTTGATTAGACGCCGCGATCTGTGGCCTCTGGTCTGGATCTCCACTGTTTGTCAAGCCCAGCCTGTGATTCCAAGATAACCCTCTTGCGCAACAATATATCCTCATTGCAGCTATTTTCTACAAAAATGGTTATTCCGACAAGTCATGTTGACTTTAGCGCTGAAGAGCTTTTCTGCTTAGGAACTTTGGGTTAACCGACTCCAAAATAGCCATGTTATTCCATTCTGAGGTCAGAGTGTTGCGTACATGTAAGAGAGTTATCTGTAACAGGATGGGAACCATGTGTTGGGTTTTGCAAACTGTGTAGACTCAGATCAGACGCCGCCGACTAATCGGGGTCTTCACAGTTTGCATTATGAACAAGAATTTAAGGATATACCGAAACAATCCAAATCCCTTTCAAATGACCATTTTCCCAGCCAACGGCCAGTCAGTGCTGTCAGTGCTTTGATTTATTTACCCTCAAACCCCTCTCATCATTGTGTTTCTGGAGTGCACTCTTCCATTACTGAAGTTGGGCACGTCCATTCTACTAACTTGGGCATCTATGGTGAATCTCTGAATGGTAAGCAATATATATTCCGATAACATGGCTCACAGCCATCATATCAGGATCTACACTGCTTGCATAAGTACTCTGTTTTGTTTGTTTGTTTGTTTGTTTGTCTGTCTGTATTGGAGTTTAACGGCCCAGTCAACACTATTAAGGTCATTTTAAGCCGGTCAGTTTACCTATCCTCATTTTTCCAGGGCAGGCTTATACGTATGCGTTTAACCAGTACAGTGGACATTCTTTCGTCAGAAACTGACAACTGCCCTTCTTGCATCAGCACAAGGAAGACATGATCGTAGAACAGATTACATTATCAATCCCTAGGAAAGAATGTTGCTGACCCGCCAGGTGTCGAACCCGCAACCTCTTGATCACCAAGAAAGAAGAACTACTTTTATCAAGTAGTTTTTGGGGTCTATTTTTAGCTCACCGTCACGTAGTGACGAGGTGAGCTTTTGGGATCACTTTTTGTCCGTCGTCCGTCGTGCGTGCGTCCGTGCGTCCGTCCGTGCGTGCGTAAACAATTTCTTTAAACGACATCTCCTCCTAAACCACTGATCGGATTTTGACCAAACTTCACAGGAATGATCCTTAGGTGGTTCCCTTTCAAAGTTGTTCAAATGGTTCCGGTCCGTTGCACATCTAGGTCACAGGAGCCAAAAATAGGTTTTTTTCACCAAAAACTTAAAAAATCTTCTTCTCTGAAACCACAAGGCCCAGGTCTTTGATATTTGGTATGAAGCTTCATCTAGTGGACCCCTACAAAGATTGTTCAAATTATAGTGCTGGGACAAAAAATGCCCCCGCCACGGGGCCCTTTGGTTTTACATTGGCTTATATAGGGAAAATCTTTAAAAATCTTCTTCTCTGAAACCACAAGGCCCAGGTCTTTGATATTTGGTATGAAGCTTTATCTAGTGGACCCCTACCAAGATTGTTCAAATTATAGTGCTGGGGCCAAAAATGCCCCCGCCCCGGGGCCCTTTGGTTTTACATAGGCTTATATAGGGAAAATCTTTAAAAATCTTCTTCTCTGAAACCACAAGGCCCAGGACTTTGGTATTTGGTATGAAGCTTCATCTAGTGGACCCCTACCAAGATTGTTCAAATTATAGTGCTGGGACAAAAAATGCCCCCGCCACGGGGCCCTTTGGTTTTACATTGGCTTATATAGGGAAAATCTTTAAAAATCTTCTTCTCTGAAACCACAAGGCCCAGGTCTTTGATATTTGGTATGAAGCTTCATCTAGTGGACCCCTACCAAGATTGTTCAAATTATAGTGCTGGGGCCAAAAATGCCCCCGCCACGGGGCCCTTTGGTTTTACATAGGCTTATATAGGGAAAATCTTTAAAAATCTTCTTCTCTGAAACCACAAGGCCCAGGTCTTTGATATTTGGTATGAAGCTTCATCTAGTGGACCCCTACCAAGATTGTTCAAATTGTAGTGCTGGGGCCAAAAATGCCCCCGTCCCGGGGCCCTTTGGTTTTACATAGACTTATATAGGGAAAATCTTTAAAAATCTTCTTCTCTGAAACCACAAGGCCCAGGACATTGATATTTGGTATGAAGCTTCATCTAGTGGACCCCTACAAAGATTGTTCAAATTATAGTGCTGGGACAAAAAATGCCCCCGCCCGGGGCCCTTTGGTTTTACATTGGCTTATATAGGGAAAATCTTTAAAAATCTTCTTCTCTGAAACCACAAGGCCCAGGTCTTTGATATTTGGTATGAAGCTTCATCTAGTGGACCCCTACCAAGATTGTTCAAATTATAGTGCTGGGGCCAAAAATGCCCCCGCACCGGGGCCCTTTGGTTTTACATAGACTTATATAGGGAAAATCTTTAAAAATCTTCTTCTCTGAAACCACAAGGCCCAGGACATTGATATTTGGTATGAAGCTTCATCTAGTGGACCCCTACCAAGATTGTTCAAATTATAGTGCTGGGGCCAAAAATGCCCCCGTCCCGGGGCCCTTTGGTTTTACATAGACTTATATAGGGAAAATCTTTAAAAATTTTCTTCTCTGAAACCACAAGGCCCAGGTCTTTGATATTTGGTATGAAGATTCATCTAGTGGACCCCTACCAAGATTGTTCAAATTATAGTGCTGGGGCCAAAAATGCCCCCGCCCCGGGGCCCTTTGGTTTTACATAGGCTTATATAGGGAAAATCTTTAAAAATCTTCTTCTCTGAAACCACAAGGCCCAGGACTTTGATATTTGGTATTAAGCTTCATCTAGTGGACCCCTACCAAGATTGTTCAAATTATAGTGCTGGGGCAAAAAATGCCCCCGTCCCGGGGCCCTTTGGTTTTACATAGGCTTATATAGGCAAAATCTTTAAAAAATCTTCTTCTCTGAAACCGCTAGGCCCAGGTCTTTGATATTTGATGTGTAGCTTCATCTTGTGGACCTTTGCCAAGATTGTTCAAATTATAGCCTTTGTTGATGTTTGGTATGAAGCTTCACCTTTAAGACCTCCCTCAACATTATGCACATTAAAGCCCTGGGGCCAATAATGGCCCTCTCTGGGGCCCACTTGTTACACTATGGATCAGGTGAGCGATCCAGGGCCATCATGGCCCTCTTGTGATTAATATTAGGATCACTTTTTGTCTGTCATCCGTGCGTAAACAATTTCTTCAAACGACATCTCCTTCCAAACCACTGATCGGATTTTGACCAAACGTCACAGGAATGATCCTTAGGTGGACCCTTTTCAAAGTTGTTCAAATGGTTCGGGTCTGTTGCACATCTAGGTCACAGGAGCCAAAAATAGATTTTTTTCACCAAAAATTTAAAAAATCTTCTTCTCTGAAACCGCAAGGCCCAGGTCTTTGATATTTGGTATGAAGCTTAATCTAGTGGACCCCTACCAAGATTGTTCAAATTATATTGCTGGGGCCAAAAATGCCCCCGCCCCGGGCCCTTTGGTTTTACATGGGTTTTTATCGGGAAAATCTTTAAAAATCTTCTTCTCTGAAACCACAAGGCCCAGGTCTTTGATATTTGGCATGAAGCTTTATCTAGGGGACCCCTACCAAGATTGTTCAAATTTTAGTGCTGGGGCCAAAAATGCCTCCGCCCCGGGGCCCTTTGGTTTTACATTGGCTTATATAGGGAAAATCTTTAAAAATCTTCTTCTCTGAAACCGCAAGGCCCAGGTCTTTGATATCTGGTATGAAGCTTCATCTAGTGGACCCTTACCAAGATTGTTCAAATTATAGTGCTGGGGCCAAAAATGCCCCCGCCCAGGGGCTCTTTGGTTTTACATGGGCTTATATAGGGAAAAATCTTTAAACATCTTCTTCTCTGAAACTGCAAGGCCCAGGTCTTTGATATTTGGTATGAAGATTCATCTAGTGGACCCCTACCAAGACTGTTCAAATTATAGTGCTGAGGCCAAAAATGCCTCCACCCCGGGGCCCTTTGGTTTTACATGGGCTTATATAGGGAAAATCTTTAAAAATCTTCTTCTCTGAAACCGCAAGGCCCAGGTCTTTGATATTTGGCATGAAGCTTCATCTAAAGGACCTCTACCAAGATTGTTCAAATTAAAGCCCTGGGCCAAAAATGCCCCTGCTCTGCCGCCCTTTGGTTTTACATAGACTTGTATAGGGAAAGTCTTGAAAAATCTTCTCTGAAACCACAAGGCCTAGGTCTTTGATATTTGGTATGAAGCTTCAGCTAGTGGACCTCTACCAAGATTGTTCAAATTGTAGCCCTGAGACCAAAAATGCCCCTGCCTCATGGCCCTTTGGTTTTACATAGACTTATATAGGGAAAATCTTTAAAAACTTGTTCTATGAAACCACATGGCCTAGGTCTTTGTTATTTGGTGTGAAATTTCATCTTGTGGACCTCTATCAAGATTGTTCAAATTATAGCCCTGGGGCCAAAAATGCCCCCGCCCCAAGACCCTTTGGTTTTACATAGACTTATATAGGGAAATCTTTAAAATCTTCTTTTCTGAAACCGCAAGGCCCAGGTCTTTGATATTTGGTATGAAGCTTCATCTAGTGGACCCTTACCAAGATTGTTCAAATTATAGTGCTGGGGCCAAAAATGCCCCCGCCCAGTGGCTCTTTGGTTTTACATGGGCTTATATAGGGAAAAATCTTTAAACATGTTCTTCTCTGAAACTGCAAGGCCCAGGTCTTTGATATTTGGTATGAAGCTTCATCTAGTGGACCCCTACCAAGACTGTTCAAATTATAGTGCTGGGGCCAAAAATGCCTCCACCCCGGGGCCCTTTGGTTTTACATGGGCTTATATAGGGAAAATCTTTAAAAATCTTCTTCTCTGAAACCGCAAGGCCCAGGTCTTTGATATTTGGCATGAAGCTTCATCTAAAGGACCTCTACCAAGATTGTTCAAATTAAAGCCCTGGGCCAAAAATGCCCCTGCTCTGCCGCCCTTTGGTTTTACATAGACTTGTATAGGGAAAGTCTTGAAAAATCTTCTTCTCTGAAACCACAAGGCCTAGGTCTTTGATATTTGGTATGAAGCTTCAGCTAGTGAACCTCTACCAAGATTGTTCAAATTGTAGCCCTGAGACCAAAAATGCCCCTGCCTCGTGGCCCTTTGGTTTTACATAGACTTATATAGGGAAAATCTTTAAAAACTTGTTCTATGAAACCACATGGCCTAGGTCTTTGTTATTTGGTGTGAAATTTCATCTTGTGGACCTCTATCAAGATTGTTCAAATTATAGCCCTGGGGCCAAAAATGCCCCCGCCCCAAGACCCTTTGGTTTTACATAGACTTATATAGGGAAATCTTTAAATCTTCTTCTCTGAAACTGCAAGGCCCATATTTTTGATATTTGGTATGGAGCTTCATCTAGTGGACCTCTACCAAGATTATTCAAATTATAGCCTTGGGCCACAAATGCCCACGCCCCGGGGCCCTTTGGTTTTACATAGACTTAGATAGAGATAATCTTTGAAAATCTTCTTCTCTGAGACAGCAAGGCCCAGGTCTTTGATATTAGGTATGAAGCTTCATCTAGTGGACCTCTACCAAGATTGTTTAAATTATAGCCCTGAGGCCAAAAATGCCCCGCCCGGGGACAATTTGGTTTTACAAAAGCTTATGTAGTCCTGGGGCCAATAATGCCCCCGCCCCAGGGCCCTTTGGTTTTACATAGGCTTATATAGGGAAAATCTTTAAAAAAATCTTCTTCTCTGAAACCGCAAGGCCAAGATCTTTGATATTTTTTGTGTAGCTTCATCTAGTGGACCTTTGCCAAGATTGTTCAAATTATAGCCTTTGTTGATATTTGGTATGAAGCTTCACCTTTTTAGACCTTCCTCAACATTATGCACATTATAACCCTGGCGTCAATAATGGCCCTCCCCGAGGCCCAATTGTTACTCTATGGATCAGGTGAGCGATCCAGGGCCATCGTGGCCCTCTTGTGATTAATATTAGGATCACTTTTTGTCTGTCATCCGTGCGTAAACAATTTCTTCAAACAACATCTCCTCCTAAACCACTGATCGGATTTTGACCAAATTTCACAGGAATGATCCTTAGGTGGTCCCCTTTCAAAGTTGTTCAAATGGTTCCGGTCCTTTGCACATATAGGTCAGAGGAGCCAAAAATAGATTTTTTCACCGAAAACTTAAAAAATCTTCTTCTCTGAAACCGCAAGGCCCAGGACTTTGATATTTGGTATGAAGCTTCATCTAGTGGACCCCTACCAAGATTGTTCAAATTATAGTGCTGGGGCCAAAAATGCCCCCCTGCACTGGGGCCCTTTGGTTTTACATGGGCTTATATAGGAAAAATCTTTAATAATCTTCTTCTCTGAAACTGCAAGGCCCACGACTTTGATATTTGGTATGAAGCTTCATCTAGTGGACCCCTACCAAGATTGTACAAATTAGAGTGCTGGGGCCAAAAATGCCCCTGCCCCGGGGCCCTTTGGTTTTACATGAGCTTATGTAGGGAAAATCTTTAAAAA
Organism: Lucinisca nassula; assembly: GCA_963580285.1. Taxonomy (NCBI): domain Eukaryota; kingdom Metazoa; phylum Mollusca; class Bivalvia; order Lucinida; family Lucinidae; genus Lucinisca; species Lucinisca nassula. The sequence goes on from OY757018.1 coordinate 22,094,413, forward strand.
TCTTCTTCTCTGAAACTGCAAGGCCCAGGTCTTTGATATTTGTTATGAAGCTTCATCTAGTGGACCCTTACCAAGATTGTTCAAATAATAGTGCTGGAGCAAAAAATGGCCCCCGCCCTTGGGCCCTTTTGTTTCATATGGGCTTATATAGGGAAAATCTTTAAAAATCTTCTCTCTGAAACTGCAAGGCCTAGGTCTTTGCTATTTGGTATGAAGATTCATCTAGTGGACCCCTACCAAGATTGTTCAAATTATAGTGCGGGGGCCAAAAATGCCCCCGCCCCGGGGCCCTTTGGTTTTACATAGGCTGTTATAGGGAAAATCTTTAAAAATCTTCTTCTCTGAAACTACAAGGCCCAGGTCTTTGATATTTGGTATGAAGCTTCATCTTGTGGACCTCTACAAGATTGTTCAAATTAAAGCCCTGGGGCCAAAAATACCTGCTCGGGGCTCTATGGTTTTACATAGACTTATATAGGGAAAATCTTGAAAATCTTCTACTCTGAAACCATAAGGCTTAGGTCTTTGATATTTGTTAGGAAGCTTCAGCTAGTGGACCTCTTTCAAGATTTTTCAAATTATAGCCCTGGGGCCAAAAATGCCCCTGCTCCAGGGCCCTTTGGTTTTACACAGACTAATATAGCAAAAATCTTGAAAAATCTTCTTCTCTGAAACCACAAGGCTTAGGTCTTCGATATTTGTTTTGAAGCTTCAGCTAGTGGACCTCTACCAAGATTGTTCAAATAATAGCCCTGAGAGCAAAAATGTCCCCACCAGGTGGCCCTTTGGTTTAACAAAGATTTATACAGGGACAATCTTTAAAAATCTTTCTCTCTGAAACCACAAGGCCCAGGTCTTTACTATTTGGTATGAAGCTTCATCTAGTGGACCCCTACCAAGATTGTTCAAATTATAGTGTTGGGGCCAAAAAAGCCCCGACTCCGGGGCCCTTTGGTTTTACACAGGCATATATAGGGAAAATTTTTAAAATCTTCTTCTCTGAAACCACAAGGCCTAGGTCTTTGATATGTGGTGTGAAATTTCATCTAGTGGACCTCTATCAAGATTGTTCAAATTATAGTGCTGGGGCCAAAAATGCCCCCGCCTGAGACCCTTTGGCTTTACATAGACTTATATAGGGGAATCTTTAAAAATCTTCTTCTCTGAAACTGCAAGGCCACGGTCTTTGATATTTGGTTTGGAGCTTTATCTAGTTGACCTCTACCAAGATTGTTCAAATTATAGCCCTCGGGCCACAAATGCCCCGGCCCCGAGGCCCTTTCGTTTTACATAGGCAAGACCTTTGCCAAGATTGTTCAAATTATAGCCTTTGTTGATATTTGGTATGAAGCTTCACCTTTTTAGACCTCCCTCAACATTATGCAAGTTATAAACCTGGGGTCAACAATGGCCCTCCCTGGGGCACACTTTTTACTCTATGGATCAGGTGAGCGATCCAGGGCCATCATGGCCCTCTTGTTTGTCATTCGACCCAGTTACTAATCATGGAAACTTTTCAATGCTGATGACTATCATTGATTGGTAAGAACTCCAGGTAACGGCTATTTATAGAAATTAGCTGCACTGTTCTTATCGCTGTGAGGGCAGAGTGTTGCATTAAAGGATTATATATAGACTCTGTACTGGAACCAACCATTGTGTTGGGCAAACAGTGAAGACCCTGATCAGGATCGACACTGTTTACTTAAAACACTGGAATAAAAGGGATAAACACAACAGTTTAACTATTTTCTCAGTCTACATACCCGCCAGTGTTGTCAGCTGCGCTTTGATCGATTTATTTTTTTTTAGCTTTTTGCCGCTGTCAATATTTTAGGTAGTATAATTGACCTGGTCAATGTTAGAAAGGTTCCAAAAATTTCAAATTGCTCACTCAGAGAATTTATCTCTGCAGGATCAGTTACTAGGTAATCCTTATACTGTTAAATAAATAACCAACTTGGGGAAGCCAGAAACTGGCAAAAATCGAGAAATCTGGGGTTATATTCTGAAGTGCAAGGTCAAGTCACTTTGGCTATTTTTAGAAAAACTTTGTAATCGCTCTAGCGCCTACATTTCTCGACCAATTTCAATATAATTTCACAAAACTGTTCCTTTTGACTATATCTCGAGTGTGTTTGACTTTCAAGGTCAATGTCACTGTGGCTATTTTTAAAAAAGCTTTGTCATCGCTCTAGCGCCTACATTTCTTGTCCGATTTCAATATAACTTCACACTGTTCCTTATTACAATATCTCGAGCGAGTTTGACTTTCAAAGTCATGTCCTCAAGGTCAAGGTCACTGTGGCTATTTGTTGTCGCTCTAGCGCCTACATTCCTTGATCGATTTCAATATCACTTCAAACAAATGTTCCTTATGAAAATATCTTGAGCGTGTTTGACTTTCAAGGTCAAGGTCACTGTGGCTATTTTTAGAAAAACTTTGTAATCGCTCTAGCGCCTACATTTCTTGACCAATTTCAATATAATTTCACACAAATGTTCCTTTTGATAATATCTCCTGTGTGTTTGACTTTCAAGGTCAAGGTCACTGTGGCTATTTTTAGAAAAGCTTTGTCATCGCTCCAGCGCCTACATATTTTGTCCGATTGCAATATAACTTCACACAAATGTTCCTTATGACAATATCTTATGGGGTTCGAGTTTCAAGGTCAAGGTCACTGCCTATTTTTAGAAAAACTTTGTCATCGCTCTAGTACCTACATTTCTTGTCCGATTTCAGTATAACTTCACACAAATGTTCCTTATGACAATATCTTGAGCGTGTTAGACTTTCAAGGTCAAGTTCACTGTGCCTATTTACCCACATTTCTTGATTGATTTCAATATAACTTCACAAAAGTTCCTTATGACAATATCTCGAGTGAGTTGACTTTCAAGGTCATGACCTCATGGTCAAGGTCACTGTGGCTATTTTTATACAAAAAACTTTGTCATCACTCTAGTGACTACATTTATTGATGGATTTTTATCCCCCGACCGAATAGGTTTGGGGGATATAGCGATCAGCCTGGCGTCCTTCCGTCTGTCCGTCCGTAGATGCAACCTTGTGATGGCCATAACTCCTATACCCTTTGAGATTCATTGATGGTTCTTGGCACAATTGTTCACAAGGCTGAGACGGCGTGTCATGCGCAAGAACCAGAACTCTGGATGCCATACTTTTTGAGTAATCCCCCCTTTTAATAAAATAGAATGACTACTTTGTGATGGCCATAACTCCAATACCCTTTGAGATATATTGATAATACCTGGCACAGTTGTTCACAAGGCCGAGACGGTGTGTCATGCACAAGAACCACAACTCCGGGTGCCATGGTTTTTGAGTTATCTCCCCTTCCAATAATATTGAATCACTACCTTGTGATGGCCACATCTCCAATACTCTTTGAGATATATTGATGGTACTTGGTACAGTTGTACATGAGGTTAAGCAGGTGTGTCACGTTCAAGAACCACGACTCTGGGTGCCCTGCTTTTTGAATTATCTCCCCTGACAATATAACCTTGTGATGGCCATAACTCCAAAGCCTTACAGATCCCCCCCCCCCCCCCCCCAAACCATATATATTATTGTTCCTTATGATAAGACACATTCAATGACACCAACCTGTGACCCCCTGGGATGGGCCAGGGCCCTGCCCCACCCCCTCCACTTCATAAAAGGCCATATATCTCAGAAACCATTCAGATCCCCACCCCAAAACCATACATATTCTTGTTTCTTATGATAAGACGCATTCAGTGACACCAACCTGGGGGTCCCCTGGGAAGTGACCAGGCCAGGCCACACCCCCTCCACTTCAAAAAAGGCCCAATTTCTCAGAAACCGTTCAGATTCCCACCCCTAAACCATATATATTCTTGTTTCTTATGATAAAATGGATTCAAAGACACCAACCTGGGGGTCTCTTGGCATGTGCCCGGGCCATTCCCCACCCCCTCCACTTCATAAAAGGCCCAATATCTCAGAAACCGTTAAGACCCCCACCCATAAACCATATATTTTCTTGTTCCTTATCATAAGATGCATTCAGTGATATCAAATTGGGCTCTGTTGGGTCATCTCCCACCCCTCCACTTCATAAAAGGCCTAATATTTCAGATACAGAGTCCACATGGAATGGGGGTTCATTTGGGAGACTTTACTTTAATCAATAAACCAGTGCTTCAGCTGAAGTGCACGACCCGCCGGATGCTTTTAGCTTTATGAGTGTTACCATATATGGGTATGGCGGCCATTTTGGTCATGTGACCTGGACATAAAACGGTTCCCCCAATAAATGCGCCTTATCGTCAGGAGCAAAAATATATCTTATACTTTAGTACTGTATTCTGAATCGTTTGCAGGATAAAATCCAACACAAAAGCATATGTGTCAAAGTTTGACCTAGGCACAAAGAAGGTCAAGGTCAACCCAGGGTCACCATTTTAGCAATTTATGATGGGCCTACATTCCAGATGCTATTTATCAAGTTTCGTGGAAATCTGCACAGTGGTTCTGGAGAAGACTATTTTTGAAGGGTTTTTACCAAATATTGCTTGGCGGCCATTTTGGTCATGTGACCTGGACCCCATGACGAAATTTTGGGCTCATTGATATTTATCAGTATGCCAAAAATTGTTTAAATATTCGAAGCTGTTAAGTCACTATCACCAATTTTCACAAACGGGTTACGGACGGACAGATAGACAGACCATATATGGCTTGGCGGCCATTTTGGTCATGTCTCCTGGACCTCATGAGCAATTTTTGGTTTCCCCCATCCCATAGAGGCTCCATATGAAATTTGATTTCAATCGGCCCAACGGTTTCCGAGGAGAAGTAGTTCGAAAATTTTCACATTTTTCGCCTCGGCGAAGCTATACTAAATGGAATGTAATATTTCGCAAGTTCATTGGTTAGATCTCATTGATATCTATCAGTATGCCAAAAATTGTTTAAATATTCCAAGTGGTTAAGTCACTATCACCAATTTTCACAAACGGGTTACGGACAGACAGACAGACAAACCATATATGGCTTGGCGGCCATTTTGGTCATGTGACCTTGACCCCATGAGCAAATTTTGGTTTCCCCCATCCCATAGATTCTCCATCTGAAATTTGACTTCAATCGGCCTAACGGTTTCCGAGGAGAAGCAGTTCAAAAATGTTCGAAAATTTTCACATTTTTCGCCTCGGCGAGGCTATACTAAATGGAATGTAATATTTCGTAAGTTCATTGGTTAGATCTCATTGATATCTATCAGTATGCCAAAAATTGTTTAAATATTCCAAGCGGTTAAGTCACTATCACCAATTTTCACAAACGGGTTACGGACGGACCCAAAGAAGGTCAAGGTCAACCCAGGGTCACCATTTAGCAATTTATGATAGGCCTACATCCCAGATGCTATTTATCAAGTTTCGTGGAAATCTGCCCAGTGGTTCTGGAGAAGACTATTTTTAAAGGGTTTTTACCATATATGACTTGGCGGCCATTTTGGTCATGTGACCTGGACCCCATGAGCAAATTTTGGTTTCCCTATCCCATAGAGGCTCCATATGAAATTTGACTTCAATCGGCCCAACGGTTTCCGAGGAGAAGCAGTTCGAAAATTTTCACATTTTTCGCCTCGGCGAGGCTATACTAAATGGAATGTAATTTTTCTCAAGTTCATTGGTTAGATCTCATTGATATCTATCAGTATGCCAAAAACTGTTTAAATATTCCAAGCGGTTAAGTCACTATCACCAATTTTCACTTACGGGTTACGGACGGACACACAGACAAACCATATATGGCTTGGTGGCCATTTTGGTCATGTGACCTTGACCCCATGAGCAAATTTTGGTTTCCCCCATCCCATAGAGGCTCCATATGAAATTTGACTTCAATCGGCCCAACGGTTTCCGAGGAGAAGCAGTTCAAAAATGTTCGAAAATTTTCACATTTTTCGCCTCGGCGAGGCTATACTAAATGGAATGTAATATTTCGTAAGTTCATTGGTTAGATCTCATTGATATCTATCAGTATGCCAAAAATTGTTTAAATATTCCAAGCGGTTAAGTCACTATCACCAATTTTCACAAACGGGTTACGGACGGACAGACAGAATGACAGACTGACAGAATTACAGAATGACAGAATGACAGAATGACAGAATGACACGGTGATTTTAGGGCACTCTTAGAAAAAACCGACTTCAGTCGGTTGCTTTTTCTGCGGGTCGTGCAATTAAAACCATACATGGCTGCCAGTGGGCAGTGCCCGTCTGAGCTCTTGTGAGCATCGTGGCCCATGGGCCTCTTGTTTAGTTATCTCCCTTGCAGTATAATCTTGTGATGGCCATAGCTGCAATACTTTTGGGTGTTCAAACTGCTAGGGTGTTCGAACTAATTGGTCCCCTACCGGTAAATGACCAATCAATTCGAACAGTAAAAAAATAAATACTGATCCGGGTGTTCGAATTATTAGAAAATATCAGATCAAAATATTTTGCTGGTTTAATTCTGGCGCACTTTCTATTGGTGAACAATCTTCTGAAGGCCATATTGGCTTTTGGTCGGGGGATTTGCCATCTCTTCCGCTGGCTATTTTTATTATCCCCACGCTTTTAAAGAAAGCGTTGGGGGATATTGTGAACGCCTCCATCCATCTGTCCATCCATCCGTCATGCTATCTCCTCCTTAACCACTGGCTGGAATGCAACCATATTTGCTACATGACTTCCTTACATAGGGAGGGCATGAGAGAGGAATGTTATAGATGGCTCCGCCCAAACAGGCCATCTCAAGGGGTCAAAAGATCACGTCTGCTAAGTGGCAGAAGCGTGGGGATTTGCGATGGCTTGCCATCGACTGCTCCCTCTAGTATTGTTTTGTTTAACCCTTAAATGCCATTTTTTTTAGCAAACAGTGTGTCTGAGCTGGGTCTACACTGCTCACCATATCTCAGTACACGAGCATAGTCAAGATTTTCCTGATAACCGACCCTGATATCATAAGGAGAAGAATATAAGAATCTTATATGGGTGTGAGGGGTGGATGGAAAAATCCGTCCCGAGGGACACTGTCCGGCATCACGAGGCTTGCCGAGTGATGCCGGACAGTGATCCCGAGGGACAGATTTTCCTATCCACCCCTCACACCCATATTGGTTTCTTTTTCTTGCATACCTTCCATTTCTTAGCGCGGAATTTCAATGCTGCAGTCACTTCGGTTACCAACGTCCGCCATATTGTGTTGTCACTGCAGGAATGTAAAGTGACGTCACAGATCGTACATGACGTCAACCTTAATGACGGCGCACACAAGGTCGTAATCAACCAGTGCATTTATCAAACACGCGATTATATTCGATTTGGGGTCGGAACACCAGGGTCAGAACATAAATTTCTATCCCAGGGTAGAATCACGGATTTCCTTGTCTTGTGTGCAAGAATAGTAATTCTATAAATAACCATTATCATGATACTGTACATGGTCAGCGATAGTCACATGGGCAATAACCTGCAGAGAACTTCTGTAGGTAGTAACTTTGGTTTGATTGATAAATAATAGACCCAAAGATGATATCTGAGTACTGGTGCAGGTTCAACATTATTATCTTATCCCATAAAATGCCAATCAGGACAATTGCCGTCTGCTTTGTCATCTGCTCATTAACAGTCATTTTTGCAAACAGTATGGACCCAGATCAGACTGCTTGTCAAGGAGCAGTCTGATCTGGGTCCACACTGTTTGCCTGTATGCAAAAATAAGTTTGCTAAAAGATTCGCAGAGAACATTTTCGTATCAAGTTTTTCATGGCATCTTAAGAGTTATTTATTAGCCAACATGACAACCCTTACCTTTGTAGACTGTGTAGATCTGGATCAGATGATTTCAGAAGCCATCTGATCAAGATCTACAATGTTTGTCATGCAGTTTGTGAAATGAATGAATATATTTTATCAAATAATTTGATTGGTTAACAGACTCAGAAATGGTTGTGGCTAAGTTAATTTATTTAGCAGGATAATGGTCAGAAAAGGGTTGGAAAAAATAATGTCAGAAAAGTCTTTGCAAGTAGTGTAGATCTAGATCAGATGGCTTTCCTGATCAGGATCTACACTGTTTGTCCTGCATTTTGTGAATGTATAGGTGCCGGCCTCGGTAGCTCTGACGGATGCAATCTGACTGGTGATCAGGAGGACGCGGGTTCGATACCTGCTGGGTGGGCAACATTCTTTATGAAATCTTTTCTATGGCCTTCCTCTCCCTTCCGCTGATTCAAGAAGGGCAGTTGTCAGTTTCTGGCGAAAGAATGTGCACTGTACTGGTTAGCCGCTTACCTATAGGCCTGCCAGGAAAAGTGTGGACAGTGTTGACTGGGCCGTTAAACTCCAATACAAAGAAACAAATAAAATACATGTACATTGTACAGAGTACAATGATTGGTTGAAAGTCGGCATTCAGCAGGATAAGGGTTACCGTATTCGCCCTAATTACCCCACCGTGCGCTTATTTTTAGCTCACCAGAGCCGAAGGCTCCGGGGGAGCTTATAGGATAGGCAGTTGTCCGTCGTCGTCGTCGTCTGGCGTCAACACTTTCAAACGACATCTCCTCTGAAGCCACTGGGCCGATTGGGCCCAAATTTTATCTGTAGCATCCTTGGGCTGGGGGATTGAAAGTTTGTGTTTTTTATCAAAATCGGCTCATTAGTTTGGTTGCTATGGCAACTTGTAGTTTCCATAGACTTATAATGGGGAAAATTGAAAAATGACATTTACTGCCAAGCCTCTGCAGATATTTTGAGAAAACTTTCATAGAAATGTTCCATAGACAATCTACTATCTGCTGTATGATTTTAAGCCTTCTGCTCATTTTAATTGGTTGCCATGGAAACCAAAATGCCAAAAATAGACAAAAAATACTTAAAAAATCATCTCCTCAGAAACCATATGCTCTAGGAGGCTGAGACTTTATGAAAATATTCACCATATTTGCCTTTACAGGTTTTGTGTTTTTTATGAAATTTGGCCTTTTAGTTTTGTTGCTATGGCAACTTAGAGTTTCCATTGACTTATAATGAGGAAAACTGAAAAATGGCATTTACTGCCAAGTCATTGCAGATATTTTTACAAAACTTACATAAACATGTTCCTTGAGTAAACTTCTCTCAGCCATATGCTTTTATGTCAACCTGGGGGTCCCCTAGGTTGTGCCGGGGCCATGCCCTGTCCCCTCCACTTCATAAAATGCCTTATATCTCAGAAACCTTACAGATCCCAACCCCTAAACCATATATATTCTTGTTCCTTATGATAAGATGCATTAAGTGACACCAACCTGGGGGTCCCCCGGGATATGCCGGGGACATGCCCTGCCCCCTCTATTTCATAAAATGCCATTTATCTCAGAAACCATTCAGATTCCCACCCCTAAACTATATATATTCTTGTTCCTTATGCTAAGATGCATTAAGTGACACCAACCTTGGGGTCCCCCCAGGATGTGCCGGGGACATGCCCCACCCCCTCCACTTCATAAAATGCCATTTATCTCAGAAACCATTGAGATCCCCACCCCTAAACCATATATATTCTTGTTCCTTATGATAAGACACATTCAGTGATACCAACATTGGGGTCTCTCTGGGGTGCGCTGGGGCCATCCATGCCCAACCCTTCCACTTCATAAATGCCATATATCTCCGAAACCATTCAGATCCCCACCCCCTAAACTATATATATTCTTGTTTCTTATGATAAGACGCATTCAATGACACCAATCTGAGGGTCCCCTAGGATGTGGCAGGGCTTATGCCCCACCCCCTCCACTTCGTAAAAGGCTGAATATCTCAGAAACCGTTCAGATCCCCACCCCTAAACCATTTAAATTCTTGTTCCTTATGACAAGACGCATTCAGTGATACCAACCTTAGGGTCTCCCTTGCCGCACGGGGGCTATGCCCGACCCCTCCACTTCATAAAAGGCCCAATATCTCGGAAACTGTTCAGATCCCCACCCCTAAACCATATAAATTCTTGTTCCTTATGTTAAGATGCATTCAGTGATATCAACCTAAGGATCTCCCAGGCCGCACCAGGGCTATGCCCCAACCTTCCACTTCATAAAAGGTGATATATCTCGGAAACCCTTCAGATCCCCACCCCAAAACCATGTATATTCTTGTTTCTTATGAAAAGACGCATTCAGTGACACCAATCTGGGGGTCCCCTAGGATGTGCCAGGGCTATGCCCCACCCCCTGCACTTAGTAAAAGCCAAATATCTCAGATACCGTTCAGATAGCCACCCCTAAAGCATATAAATTCTTGTTCCTTATGATAAGACGCATTCAGTGATACCAATCTAAGGGTCTCCCGGGTCGCACGGGGGCTGTGCCCCACCCTTCCACTTCATAAAAGGTGATATGTCTCGGAAACCATTCAGATCCCCATCCCAAAACCATATATATTCTTGTTTCATATGATAAGACGCATTCATTGAAACCAACCTGGGGGTCCTCTGGGATGTGCCCGGGCCATGCCCAACCCCCTCCACTTCGTAAAAGGCTCAATGTCTCGGAAACCATTCAGAACCCCCAACCCTAAACCATATATATTCTTGTTCCTTATGATGAGACACATTCAGTGATACCAACCTAGGGGTCTCTGGGGGTGTGCTGGGGCTATGCCCCACCCTTCCACTTCATAAAATGCAATATATCTCAGAAACTGTTCAGATCCCCACCCCTAAAATATGTATATTTGTGTTCCCTATAATAAGACTCATTCACTCACATCAATGCGTCTATGTGCTAGGGCAACATGCTGATGCCATGGCCCACGCCTCTACTTCATATAAGGCCATATATCTCAGACATTATTAAGATCCCCACCTCATAATCATATATATTTAGCTCCACTGGCCGAAGGCCAGCGGGGCTATTGTCATAGCCCTGTGTCCGTCGTGCGTCCGTGCGTTCGTGTGTCCGTGCGTTAACTTTTTTCTTTAAACATCTTCTCCTCCTAAACTACTGGGCCAATTGTAACCAAACTTCACAGGAATGTTCCTTACATAGTCCTCTTCTAAATTCCTTCAAAGAATTTTGTTACACCCAAAACTCTGGTTACCATGGCAACAAAACCACAAAAAAATAAAAATCTTTAAAAATCTTCTCCTCCAAAACCACTTGTTGGATTTCATTTTTATTTTGCATGAATGTTCCTTGGGTGGACCTCTTTCAGATTCCTTGAAGAAATTTTGATCCGACAAAAAACATGGCCGCCATGGGCGGGGCTTATTTTCCCTATTTAACATATAGTGTAATGCTAAAACATCTTCTCCTCCTAAACTACTGGGCCAATTGTAACCAAACTTCACAGGAATGTTCCTTACTTAGTCCTCTTCCAAATTCCTTCAAAGAATTTTGTTACACCCAGAACTCTGGTTGCCATGGCAACAAAACAACACAAAAAATTAAAAATCTTTAAAAATCTTCTCCTCCAAAACCACCTGTTGGATTTCATTTTTATTTTGCATGAATGTTCCTTGGGTGGACCTCTTTCAGATTCCTTGAAGAAATTTTGATCCGACAAAAAAACATGGCCGCCATGGGCGGGGCTTATTTTCCCTATTTAACATATAGTGTAATGCTAAAACATCTTCTCCTCCTAAACTACTGGGCCAATTGTAACCAAACTTCACAGGAATGTTCCTTACTTAGTCCTCTTCTAAATTCCTTCAAAGATTTTTGTTATACCCAGAACTCTGGTTGCCATGGCAACAAAACCACACAAAAAATTAAAAATCTTTAAAAATCTTTTGCTCCAAAACCACCTGTTGGATTTCATTTTTATTTTGCATGAATGTTCCTTGGGCGGACCTCTTTCAGATTCCTTGAAGAAATTTTGATCCGACAAAAAACATGGCCGCCATGGGCGGGGCTTATTTTCCCTATTTAACATATAGGAGCTTTTTTCGTGACGTACTTCCGGTTCTAAAAATAGAACGGGAAAAGCCCTGGCCGTCATATGTCGCATTGCTTCAAAGGCAGTGGGACAGATAAAGTGTTAATTACAGCGTAAAACAGTGGAATTCTTTTAAACTTTTGGGGAATTCTAATGTAAGATAATGGGAGAAACACGGATATGCTGCCAAATGTGAAAAATTTCGCATTACGAAAATGATATATTGTACATACGACCCAACATGGTCCTCTCTCTCTCTCTCTCTCTCTCTCTCTCTCTCTCTCTCTCTCTCTCTCTCTCTCTCTCTCATAAGCGAGCGCAGGCAAATGTAAATTACAGTTTGTCAAATGACGCTACGCCAACCGACATGTAGCGTGTCAACAACGTCGTGTCTACATCAAACCAACTTCAAAGCGATGCATTGAATTTGACATTGCAACGTCGATGAAACGTCATAACGTTTCGTTGGCGATAATACGGCGTTGCTTAATAAAATGTCATTTGCCCAGTGCTCGGACCTATCAAGACTCAGTGTGATTGGAACATTAAATTCAAAACAAACGTAGAACACCCTTTCAGAGCATAAGAGTGTTAAACACTCCTTCGCAAGTGCAAGATTTTACAGCAAGATTTTACAGTAAAATCTGGTAGATTTGTAGATTGGTTCAACCTACCCAGCCCTTAGGTCTACATTAACCCATTTGGTACCGGAAACCCCAAAAGGGGTAAGTGACAAATTGTGCAGGCCCAGATCAGACGCCGCAGACCGCGGCATCTGATCAGGCCCTACACTGTTTGCAAAACGTTCGGCCATTTTCCAAATAAATTTTGAAGAAAACACAACCTGACACCCCTAAATTTTGAAAATGACTCCTGCTATATATAAGGAGGAAGATTCCATTTGGTGCAAAAAGGGTTATGGGCTTCTTGGATACAGGGATCAGTCAAACCATCTCATGTGCCAATGAAGTGAGTTGGAGTGGTTGTCGACGGCATAACGTCGAGCCAACGTTGACTCGATGCCCGTCTGTAAGTGCACTCATTGTTTTTTTTCGACTATTAGTATGTTTATTTGTCTGCCTAACAGTCCGTCCTTTCGTCTGTAAGTCAATCATTCAGTCACTCGGTCTGTGTGTCGTCTGTCTGTCTACTGTCAGTTTGTCAGTCAAACCCCTCTCTCTCTCTCTGTCGCTCTCTCTCTCTCTCTCTCTCTCTCTCTCTCTCTCTCTCTCATGCCAACGGTCATGTGACAATGAAGTGAGTTGGAGTGGGTTTCGACGGCATGACGTCGAACCAACATTGACTCAACGCCCCTCCGTCAGTCCACTCATTAGTTTATTTCGACTGTCAGTATGGACATTTAAATTGCACATGTAGACAGATCGTTGGGCAGATTTCTCAAGATAGATAGATAGATAGATAGATTAGATAGATAGATAGATAGATAGATAGATAGATAGATAGATAGATAGATAGATAGATAGATAGATAGATAGATAGATAGATAGATAGATAGATAGATAGATAGATAGATAGATAGATAGATAGATAGATAGATAGCGAATAAAACGAAAGTTACGTAAAAACTTATTTCGTAAATAACGGTATCTCAAGCCATTGACATGGGTCATTCACGAAAAGTTTCCGTCAATTAAAAACGGATTTAGGATAAATGAATGTCGGTAATGAAAGTAAAATATCATTCTTTCCTTCTCGAGGCATTATTTCAATGAAAACGGGTATATTTTCTCTCAAAATGTCTGAATATTGTTAGCATTTTAAATTCCGCCAATACATTTGAATAGCGATGGCCGTTTCAATTGACGGCCAGTACTTTGCGCATGCGCAAGAATGACGTCATAAACGGAATTCCTAAAACCTCCTATAGTGTAATGCTAAAACATCTTCTCCTCCTAAACTACTGGGCCAATTGTAACCAAACTTCACAGGAATGTTCCTTACTTAGTCCTCTTCTAAATTCCTTCGTAGTGACGAGGTGAGCTTATGGGATCACTTTTCGTCCGTCGTCCGTCTTTTGTCCGTGCTTCTGTGCGTCCGTAAACAATTTCTTTAAACGACATCTCCTCCTGAACCACTGATCGGATTTTGACCAAACTTCACAGGAATGATCCTTAGGTGGTCGCCTTTCAGAGTTGTCCAAATGGTTCCGGTCCATTGCACATCTAGGTCACAGGAGCCAAAAATAGATTTTTTTCACCAAAAACTTAAAAAATCTTCTTCTCTGAAACCACAAGGCCCAGGTCTTTGATATTTGGTATGAAGCTTCATCTAGTGGACCCCTACCAAGATTGTTCAAATTATAGTGCTGGGGCCAAAAATACTCCCGCTCCGGGGCCCTTTGGTTTTACATGGGCTTATATAGGGAAAATCTTTAAAAAACTTCTTCTCTGAAACCGTAAGGCCCAGGTCTTTGATATGTGGTATGAAGCTTCATCTAGTGGACCCCTACCAAGATTGTTCAAATTATAGTGCTGGGGCCAAAAATACTCCCGCTCCGGGGCCCTTTGGTTTTACATGGGCTTATATAGGGAAAATCTTTAAAAAACTTCTTCTCTGAAACCGTAAGGCCCAGGTCTTTGATATGTGGTATGAAGCTTCATCTAGTGGACCCCTACCAAGATTGTTCAAATTATAGTGCTGGGACCAAAAATCCCCCCGCTCCGGGGCCCTTTGGTTTTACATGGGCTTATATAGGGAAAATCTTTAAAAATCTTCTCTGAAACCGTAAGGCCCAGGTCTTTGATATTTGGTATGAAGCTTCATCTAGTGGACCCCTACCAAGATTATTCAAATTATAGTGCTGGGGCCAAAAATGCCCCCGCTCCGGGGCCCCATGGTTTTACATGGGCTTACATAGGGAATATCTTTAAAAATCTTCTTCTCTGAAACCGCAAGGCCCAGGTCTTTGATTTTTGGTATGAAGCTTCATCTAGTGGACCCCTACCAAGATTGTTCAAATTATAGTGCTGGGGCCAAAAATGTGCCCGCTCTGGGGCCCTTTGGTTTTACATGGGCTTATATAGGGAAAATCTTTAAAAATCTTCTTCTCTGAAACCGTAAAGCCCAGGTCTTTGATATTTGGTATGCAGCTTCATCTAGTGGACCCCTACCAAGATTGTTCATATTATAGTGCTGGGGCCAAAAATGCCCCCGCTCTAGGGCCCTTTGGTTTTACATGGGCTTATATAGGGAAAATCTTTAAAAATCTTTTTCTCTAAAACCACAAGGCCCAGGTCTTTGATATTTGGTATGAAGCTTCATCTAATGGACCTCTACCAAGATTGTTCAAATTATAGCCCTGGGGCCAAAAATGCCCCCGCCCCGGGGCCCTATGGTTTTACATAGACTAATATAGGGAAAATCTTTAAAAGTCTTCTTCTCTGAAACCACAAGGCCTGGGTCTTTGATAGTTGGTATGAAGCTGTATCTAGTGGACCTCTATCAATATTATTCAAATTATAGCACTGAGACCAAAAATGTCCCCGCTCTGGGGCTCTTTGGTTTTACATAGACTTATATAGGGAAATCTTTAAAAATCTTCTTCTCTGAAACTGCAAGGCCCAGGCCTTTAATATTTGGTATGGAGCTTTATCTAGTGGACCTCTACCAAGATTGTTCAAGGTATAGCCCTGGGGCCACAAATGCCCCCACCCTGGAGCCCTTTGGTTTTACATAGATTTATATAGCCCCGGGGCCATTTGGTTTTGCATAGGCTTATGTAGGGAATATCTTTAAAAAAAAAATCTTCTTCTCTGAAACCGCAAGGATCAGGTCTTTGATATTTGATGTGTAGCTTCATCTAGTGGACCTTTGCCAAGATTGTTCAAATTATAGCCTTTGTTGATGTTTGGTATGAAGCTTCACCTTTAAGACCTCCCTCAACATTACGCACATTAAAGCCCTGGGGCCAATAATGGCCCTCTCTGGGGCCCACTTGTTACACTATGGATCAGGTGAGCGATCCAGGGCCATCATGGCCCTCTTGTTTTTTTACCCATTGCATGCGGGAAAACCCTAAATGGGTACCTTGGCAAACAGTACTGGCCCAGATCAGACCCCACAGAACACCGTGTCTGATCAGGGCCTGCACTATTTGCTAACAGAATATTCCATCAAAAATAGAAAAAATAGGCCTGACACCCCTTATATGACAAATGGACTGGTCCAACATATAGCAATAGAAGAGTTCACTAGTATACAATTGGTTAATGTAATAAATATGACAATTGTCTGAAGTTGGCCGGTGGAGCGACAGGCCCTCTTGGGCCTCTTGTCTTGTTTCTTATGATTAGACACATTCAGTCACACAAACTTGGTGGTCCACAGGGGCCATTCCTCTCCTCATCATTTCATAAGAGGGCCTCATATCTTGGAAACTGTTCATATCCCCACCCCTAAACAATATATTATAAGACACATTCAGCGACAACAATCTTGGCTTTCCTGGGGTCTGCCAGGGCTATGCTCCAACCCCTTCGCAGCTTAAAATGCCTTATATCTCAGGAACAGTACACATCCCAACCCCTAAACCATATATATTCATGTGCCTTATGATAAGATGGATTCAGTGATACCATTCAGGGCTCTGTTGGGTCCATGTCTCATCCTTCCTCCTCATAAAAGGCCTAATATTTCAGATACAGAGTCCACATGGGTGCTCATTTTGAAATGGGGGTTTGTTTGGGAGACTTTATAATCAATAAATTAAAACCTGAAACCGTACATGGCTGCCAGTTGGCAGTGTCCGCCTGAGTTCTGGTGAGCATTGTGGCCCATGGGCCTCTTGTTTTCAAAATCATGTCAAAAATTCACAGTGAAAAATCTTCCTAATTAGCGCACACTCAATGTGAAAACAATAGCCCCCGAGATTATGCATACTGATATTTAATGGGACGGAAAATGATACTAAAGCATCGCCTTCACTGTTGAAGAAATAACGGTTAGTTTTTTAGCGATTTATTGTGAGAGCTTCCAGGAGGAGGTTACTGTAAAGTTTGAGCTTATGCATTTCCTTTTCAAAAATATCTTTGGTGTGCGCTTATAGGAGCATGTGCGCTTATAGGAGCATGTGCGGTAGTTAGGGCAAATACGGTAATTATGAACAATTGGTTCCTGGCAGCTTTGGGTTTGCATTGGTAATTTTAATACATTTAACAAGCATGATGCTTAAAGATAGCTCCGAGACCTGCTTTTTGGTTTGATATGTTCCCAAAGTACAGTAAAATTCCTATATTAAGACCACTTTTGGGACTGTTCAAAAGTGGTCTTTAAGACCACTTTTAACAGTCCCAAAGGTGGTCCCTGACCAGAGCACATTGTATGCAGAAAATATGAAGAAAGAATAACTGCATCCTTCTAAATATGCCTTTCAAAGCAGAATTAGTCTTAATTTTAGGTGGTCTTAATAGCGTAATACTGTAGTACTTAAAGTGTTTTGTTTTCAGTCTCAGATTTAAGATTTTAACCTTTAAAATGGTTGGATGTGAACAGGGGTATTTAACCTTTAATCTGATTGAGTGAAGTAGTTAAATATTGGATAGGTGATCATTGTTTGAAAATTTCTCTACCTTGTACAAAGAAAAAAATGAATATATGTTTACCCATAAATTGGAAATGTGAGAAACACTAAGACAGTCAGACAAACACGGTAAAAGTTCAATAGCCTTGTTGAATCAGAAGTATCTTTTGCCTGAACCACTCCTCTGTTGATATGCTGGAAAAAGTCATCTTGTCAAAAGTAAGGGGAATGGGAACACCTGGCTGATTTTTCCACCATTTTTCAAGGGGAGACAACTTTCGGGACTTCCTGTTCGCTTTTCTATAAGCTCTGTCCAACTAAAAAAGGGGTCTACCGAACCACCTAATTTAATCTGCATTAGGATTAGTTTTCCTAAAAAAATGGCCTGTATTTTAGCGCAGCTTCCCACTAAAAATATACCTAAGTGGGGTTTGAAGCAGGCCACTGAAATGAAATCTGAGGGTGTCTTGGGTCAAAAATACCTCAAAATTGGGGCTTGAAGTGATATTGCCAAGCCAGCCACTGAAATGAAATCTGAGGGTGCCTGGGGTAAAAAATGCCTCAAAATTGACACTGGCAAAACATGCTGCAGACAGTGAAAATGGCCAGTGCCAAACCCCTTAATTGTTGCCTTGACAGCAGCATGAAGATTAAGATTCGGTCAAAAATACATGTTTTGACTAATTTGAGATGCCCCCCTCATTACCATGGCAACAATGATTTAGCCTAAAAAGGTACCATTTGAAAGGCTACTGCCCAGTGAATATTCCTGCCAAGTTTGATGTAAAACAGACCATTCATTATGAGTGAGTGAGTAAGTGTTTCAGTTTTACGTCCCACCAACAGCTAAGGTCATACGGAGACCGGACCTCGGTTTAAAGACTCATCCGAAAGTCTGGAGAAGCCCGAGATTGAACCTGCGACCCCTGGTTTACAAGGCGAGTAGCGTAACCACTCGACCACGGAGGCTTCACTATTCATTATGAAATCATGGTTATATGAAGTTGCTGTCCTAGGGCAACACTGTGAAAATCAGCAAAATTCACAAAGTCCCCAAGTGGGAATGGGTTAATGAATAAGATTAAAACTGATCAAAATCATGTTTTTTTCATCATTTGATTGTAAAATATGATATTTAATATGTAATGAATGCATTTTAGAGTAAAATTAAGTTATTTTCAAGATTCGAGATATGTCTTTTTACGTATCTGAACCGCACGCCCCCCACCCCCACCGTTTTGAGCCACAGAACCATGTACCTAAAATCTGCATTCCCCACCCCTGGACAGCTATATTTGTGTTAGGATTAGTTGCCCTAAAAAATGGCCTGTTTTTTTCGCACGGCTCCCCACTAAAATATACCTAAGGGGTGCCAGCCATCCCCCCTCACCGCTTGAAAAAATTGGCGGTATGGCCCAGCCGGCCACTGAAATGAAATCTGAGGGTGCCTGGGGTCAAAAATGCCTCAAAACTGACGCTGGCAAAACATACATGCTGCAGACAGTGAAAATGGCCAGTGCCAAGCCCCTTATTTGTTGCCTTGACAGCAGTGTGAAGTTTAAGATTCAGTCAAAAATACATGTAAAATCACACTTTTTGACAACTTTGAGATGCCCCCTCATTACCATGGCAACAATGATTTAGCCTAAAAAGGAACCATTTGAAAGGGTACTGCCCAGTGAATAAACAGACATAATTTTATTTGGTTATATGAGTGTTTGAGTTTTACCTCCCACCAACAGCTAAGGTCATACAGAGACAGGACCTTGGTTTAAAGACTCATCAGAAAGTCTTAATGGTTATATGAAGTTGCTGTCCTAGGCAACACGGTGAAAATCAGCAAAATTCACAAAGTCCCCAAGTGCATCACGAAAACACACATATATAATTTTGACCCCCTTGAACCCCACTTTAAAATAGTGAAACTGGGGTTTACAGGGGTAAACCTTATTTTTCTTATTTCTGCTCAAAAATAAAGATTGTGGGTACTCGTTAGAACCGCCTCAACGAGGCAGTTCTAACGAGTGCCCACAATCTATAGTTTGAGCAGAAATAAGAAAAATATCACAATTTTTGTCTTAAAATTTTCATTTTTTCGGCTATAAAGGTGGCAATGTATTTAGAGGCATGTTTGCTAATGGGGAATGGGTTAAGCAACTGAAAAGCAACTGAAAGAACATCTACAAGCAAAATTGAAAGAAAACAAGAGATTGAGATGAAAAAATATATAGCCATGCAAAAGCAGAGAAGTTATAAGCTGAATTTGCAAAATGAACACCTGTGTATCGCATTAGAGTTGTAAGGGGATATACTAATTAAAGTGAATTTATGTACATTTTATTATAAACCCATTGTATACTACTGGGCTCTTCCATTGCTAATTGTTGGACAAGACCTTTTTTCATATAAGTGTGGTTGGTGGTGGTGAGGGGGGGGGGGGGGGGGGGGGGGGGTGCGTCAGGCCTATTCTATTTTTGGATGGAAAATTCTGTCAGCAAATAATGCAGGTCCTGATCAGACGTTTGATCTGGGCCTGCACTGTTTGCCAAGGTACCCCTTAGTGGTTTCCGCGCATATAATGTATTAGACTACACTAGAGCTTGAAAGGAATAAAGAATCCATTGCAAATTTGTTAAATTTTAGGAGAATTACAGCACGTCCTAACTTGGGGTGTTCAGATTTATGGGGTTTTTACGGTATTTGATGTTACTATAAGAATCTTATATGGGTGTGAGGGGTGGATAGAAAAATCCGTCCCAAGGGTCACTGTCCGGCATCACGAGGCTTGCCGAGTGATGCCGGACAGTGATCCCGAGGGACGGATGTTTCTATCCACCCCTCACATCCATATTGGATTCTTTTTCTTGCATACCTTCCATTTCTTAGCGCGGAATTTCAATGCTGCAGTCACTTCGGTTACCAACGTCCGCCATATTGTGTTGACACTGCAGGAATGTAAAGTGAGGTCACGGATTGTGCATGACGTCAACCTTAACGACGGCGCACACAAGGTCGTAATCAACAAGTGCATTTATCAAACACGCGATTATATTTGATTTGGGGTTGGAACACCAGGGTCAGAACATAAATTTCTATCCCAGTGTAAAATCGTGGCTTTCATTGTCTGGTGTGCAAGAATCATTTTTCCTATGTATCCCATTAGAATTGCAAAGGTACTAATCAAAATGAATTTATGTATATTTTAAGTAATTCAAGTACTTAAACTAAAGTAATTACTTAATTTAAATGAAAATTTATTGAAATTGGGTGATTTGAGAAATTAGAACCTAATGTTTACCGCTTTAATTAACTTCTTAATTCCTTCATGAATATGCTGATGAACATTATTGGACAGTTCATGAATTTCATGAACAGTTCATGTATGTTCATTAACAGTTCATAAGTTTTTGAACAGGGTGTGTAGATGCTGCATGCTGCTATCTACAGCATCTTATCTGGATCTACACTGTTTACCAAACCCAACACACGAGTTCAGTAGAGATCAATTCTACAGGTAATGCTGTTTTTAAGCAACACACAGAGCTCACAGTAATAGTGTGCAAACCGTTTCCAAATTGATTTCGTACAAATAATCTTGGCAGTGTAAAGCCACTGCACTTAGTAAATGTGGGTGACTGACAAACAGTCAACCAAAAAAGTGTAGATATTTCAGAACACTTTGAGGATATTTAAAGGTCATTTATCATCAAAATTTATATATTTCTAGTATTAAGTATAATACTGAAAGACGGCCCCCGCCCATCGGGGCTTAAAGAAATATATGGGCTGCATGATGCTTCCACGCAGAGCTGAAACCGACCTGCACATGAGTACTGGTAAACTGCTTAGAGGATCTAAGCCTGTCCAGGCAAAGCGGTGCGAGTCGGCCCGTCCATGCTTATAAACCCTATTGGTTTCATTGGGCGGCAGGGCTTGAGATGTCATTTCATCTCAATGTTGGGTAAAAGTTCCACAAAATTGGAAGCAATGTCTCCAAAATGACCTTTACAGTGTTGATGGGGATGTTAAACCTCAAATCAAACAAATTATACTGAAAGAATGTATACATAAAGAGGATCATTTTTCTGAAAATATTTGAAAAAAATTCTAATTTGTTTCAAAGTTATGCTGAGTACCTGTTTTCCTCTTATAAGGTAACCTCCCTTGAATTTTGGCTGATGCAATATTTTGTGACATCATAGTGGAATTGACTTCAAATTTCTTTGATTTTATAATACATTTTTCTTATGTCAGCTGATGGCTATGAATCTAATTAATATCTTTGGATATAAATTTGAAATTTCATTTCTGAATTAAAACGTTTATTTCAGTTTGAAATGAAAGTAACAATTCATTTGTGAATTCTTTTGTTACTTACGTATATAAGTTAATAAATAGAGGATCTTACATGAGTGCTCATGTATTATTGAATTTATTAAACGAGTTGAGGAAAATTACATGTTTGTATGCAGATCCTCGCAGATGCAGATCCTTTTTCTCAAGGGATAAAATGCGAGGCTTTGCAGAGCATTTTATCCCTTTTTCTCAATGAGTTTAATAAATTCAATATTACATGAGCACAAATGCAAGCTTCTATTTATCATATGACATTAAAAACGCATTTTTATTCATGTTTTGTTGAGAAAAATGTCAATATTCCTTCATTAGTAATCGCAACGTCGTAAATAACGTCGTACATGTAACGTTACGGGTCGTATCTAGCTAATTTGCATATTTAATCCATTAGTGGATTATCGAAAATATTACATGGCGTTATTACACTCTCTGACGCGACATCATGTGATAAAAATGCTTTCTGAATGTCCTCTAAAGACAAAACCTACCACTGTATGTTGATCTGCATACAAACATGTAATGTAAAATTTAGATTAAATAATTGAATTTTAAATTATAGACCTTAGGTTTGAAATTAGAAGAAATTGTTTTTGAGTTTTGACTGAGACCAATTTCATTAATATTATCAGGTTGCTAATTAAAGTAATTTCTGATGATTATAAACATACCGTTTGGGAGCAGTGTCGTTTTAAGATTTTCAAGATGGCTGCTATGGTAGACATACTGGATATCATAGACTGGCTCCCTGTCGTATGTTCATATTTTTCTCATGGATTATGTAAACTTGATCAAGAAACACAATCCAAACATTTCTTTTCCTTCAAAGTTGTCTTTCTTTCTTCTCTTAGAACATACGTCAAACTCAGCTGGAATCAGTAAAACATCAGTGAAAACATATTTTTGTAAGTTTGACTGATTAATAGATTAATAGCCAGTCTTTGGGTATCAGAACAAAATGATTTCAATATCTGAGTCTATAAAACACTGGAAATACTGATCGTTAAAAAGTTCAAAGAATTTAAAGTCAACTATGACATCTCAGAAGTCTCATGACGTGAAACAGTCTGTGAAAAGAAGACCCCCTCCAAACCCCACTTTATATAGAGAAAAGTGGGGTTTACTGGGGTATACTTTATCTGCCTTATTTTTGCTCAAAAACTTAGATTGTGGGTACTTGTTAGAACTGCCTCATCGAGGCGGTTCTAACGAGCACCACAATCTTTGTGGTAAGCAGAAATAAGATGTCATCATTATGCCCCCAACTTTGAAAAAGTTGGAGGGGCATATTGCTTCTGGTTCGTTCGTCCGTTCGTCCGTTCGTCTGTTCGTCCGTTCGTCCGTCCGTTACGCTTTTGATGCATAGCATAACTAAAGAACCGTGTATGCTAGGGTTTTGAAATTTCATATATGGATTCCTCATGGAAAATTAGCTGACGCGTATTTTTTTTCTCGTCCGGATTATGCCCCCTTCAAGAGTTATTGCCCTTTGAATTTTTTTTAATAAAATCTTGTCAGCAAGATATCTCAAAAACTATTGGAGCTAGAGCCTTGAAAGTTGGTGATTATATTGGTGGTGATGAGTAGATGAATTGATTAACTTTTGACAAAATTCCGAAAAATACTTTGTGAGTTATGGCCCTTTGTCATTTTGGTAATTTGTGCCCATTGTAATGTATGCTAAAAGTGATGCATAGCACAACTTTACAACCGTGTATTCTAGGGTTTTGAAATTTCATATATGGATTCCTCATGGAAAATTAGCTGACGCGTATTTTTTTTCTTGTCCGGATTATGCCCCTTTTAAGAGTTATTGCCCTTTGAAATTTTTTTAATAAAATTTTGTCAGCAAGATATCTCAAAAACTATTGGAGCTAGAGCCTTGAAAGTTGGTGATTATATTGGTGGTGATGAGTAGATGAACTGATTAACTTTTGACAAAATTCCGAAAAATACTTTGTGAGTTATGGCCCTTTGTCATTTTGGTAATTTGTGCCCATTGTAATGTATGCTAAAAGTGATGCATAGCACAACTTTACAACCGTGTATTCTAGGGTTTTGAAATTTCATATATGGATTCCTCATGGAAAATTAGCTGACACGTATTTTTTTTCTTGTCCGGATTATGCCCCTTTTAAGAGTTATTGCCCTTTGAAATTTTTTTAATAAAATTTTGTCAGCAAGATATCTCAAAAACTATTGGATCTAGAGCCTTGAAAGTTGGTGATTATATTGGTGGTGATGAGTAGATGAACTGATTAACTTTTGACAAAATTCCGAAAAATACTTTGTGAGTTATGGCCCTTTGTCATTTTGGTAATTTGTGCCCATTGTAATGTATGCTAAAAGTGATGCATAGCACAACTTTACAACCGTGTATTCTAGGGTTTTGAAATTTCATATATGGATTCCTCATGGAAAATTAGCTGACGCGTATTTTTTTTCTTGTCCGGATTATGCCCCTTTTAAGAGTTATTGCCCTTTGAAATTTTTTTAATAAAATTTTGTCAGCAAGATATCTCAAAAACTATTGGATCTAGAGCCTTGAAAGTTGGTGAATATATTGGTGGTGATGAGTAGATGAACTGATTAACTTTTGACAAAATTCCGAAAAATACTTTGTGAGTTATGGCCCTTTGTCATTTTGGTAATTTGTGCCCATTGTAATGTATGCTAAAAGTGATGCATAGCATATCTTTAGAACAGTGTATGCTAGGGTTGTGAAATTTCATATATGGATTCCTCATGGAAAATTAGCTGACACGTATTTTTTTTCTCGTCTGGATTATGTCCCTTTTAAGAGTTATTGCCCTTTGAAATTTTTTACCAAAATCTTGTCAGCAAGATATCTCAAAAACTATTGGAGCTACGGCCTTGAAAGTTGGTGAATAGATTGGTGGTGATGAGTAGATGAACTGATTAACTTTTGACAAAATTCCGAAAAATACTTTGTGAGTTATGGCCCTTTGTCATTTTGGTAATTCGTGCCCATTGAAATGTATGCTAAAAGTGATGCATAGCATATCTTTAGAACCGTGTATGCTAGGGTTTTGAAATTTCATATATGGATTCCTCATGGAAAATTAGCTGACGCGTATTTTTTTTCTCGTCCGGATTATGCCCCTTTTAAGAGTTATTGCCCTTTGAATTTTTTTTAATAAAATCTTGTCAGCAAGATATCTCAAAAACTATTGGAGCTAGAGCCTTGAAAGTTGGTGAATAGATTGGTGGTGATGAGTAGATGAACTGATTAACTTATGACAAAATTCGGAAAAATACTTTGTGAGTTATGGCCCTTTGTCATTTTGGTAATTTGTGAAAAACTTTGTCATCATTCTAGCGCCTACATTTCTTCACCAATTTCAATATCACTTCACACAAATGTTCCTTTTAAAAAAATCTCGAGCGAGTTCGACTTTCAAGGTCATGACCTCAAGGTCAAGGTCACTATGGCTATTTTTAGAAAAACTTTGTCATCGCTCTAGCGCCTACATTTCTTCACAAATTTCAATATAACTTCACACAAATGTTCCTTATAAAAAAATCTCGAGCGAGTTCAACTTTCAAGGTCATGACCTCAAGGTCAAGGTCACTGTGGCTATTTTTAGAAAAAACTTTGTCATCGCTCTAGCGCCTACATTTCTTCACCAATTTCAATATAACTTGACACAAATGTTCTTTATTAAAAAAATCTTGAGTGAGTTCGACTTCAAGGTCATGACCTCAAGGTCAAGGTCACTGTGGCTATTTTTAGAAAAACTTTGTCATCGCTCTAGCGCCTACATTTCTTCACCAATTTCAATATAACTTCACACAAATGTTTCTTATGACAATATCTCAGCGAGTTCGACTTTCAAGGTCATGACCTCAAGGTCAAGGTCACTGTGGCTATTTTAAGAAAAACTTTGTCATCACTTTAGCGCCTACATTTCTTCACTGATTTCAATATAACTTCACACAAATGTGCCTTATGACAATATCTTGAGCGAGGTCGACTTTCAAGGTCATGACATCAAGGTCAAGGTCACTGTGGCTATTTTTAGAAAAACTTTGTCATTGCTCTAGCGCCTACATTTCTTCACTGATTTCAATATAACTTCACACAAATGTTCCTTATGACAATATCTCGAGTGTGTTTGACTTTCAGGGTCATGACCTCAAGGTCAAGGTCACTGTAGCTATTTTTAGAAAAATTTTGTCATCACTCTAGCGCCTACATTTCTTCACCGATTTCAATATAACTTTACACAAATGTTCCTTATGACAATATCTCTAGTGAGTTAAACTTTCAAGGTCAAGGTCAATGTGGCTATTTTTAGAAAAACTTTGTCATTGCTCTAGCGCTTACATTTCTCCACCGATTTCAATATAACTTCACACAAATGTTCCTTATGACAATATCTCAAGCCATTTCAACTTTCAAGGTCAAGGTCACAATGGCTTTTTTTGTGAAAAACTTTGTCATCGCTCCAGCGCCTACATTTCTTCACCGATTTTAATATAACTTCACACAAATGATCCTTATGACAATACCTCGAAAGAGTTCGACTTTCAAGGTCAAGGTCACTGTGGCTATTTTTAGAAAAACTTTTTCATTGCTCTAGCGCTTACATTTTTTCACCAATTTCAAAATCGATTCACATAAATGTTCCTTATGATCATATCTGTAGCGAGTTCCACTTTCAAGGTCAAGGTCACTGTGGCTATTTTTAGAAAAACTTTGTCAATGCTCTAGCGCTTACATTTCTTCACCAATTTCAATATAACTTCATTGTACGGGCCTCCGTGGCCTAGTGGATAAGAGCGCTGACTCTTAGTCATTAGGTCTCTCACCGCCGTAGGTTCGAGCCTCGCTCGGGCCACGTGTGAGACGCCAAGTTCTGCAACGGAAGGTCAGGTGGTTTTTCTCCGGGCACTCCGGTTTTCGCCCACCTCTGATTAACGATCGGCTCGATATGAGTGAAATAATCTTGAAAGGGCCGTAAAACCCAAAACCAAAAAAAATATAACTTCACACAAATGTTCCTTAAGACAATATCTCGGCGATTTTGACTTTCAAGGTCAAGGTCACTGTGGCTATTTTTAGAAAACTTTTGTCATCGCCCTAGCGACTACATTTCTTCACTGATTTCAATATAACTTCACACAAATGTTCCTTATGACAATACCTCGAGTGAGTTTGACTTTCAAGGTCAAGGTCACTGTGGCTATTTTTAGAAAACTTTGTCATCGCCCTAGCGACTACATTTCTTCACTGATTTCAATATAACTTCACACAAATGTTCCATATGACAATACCTCGAGTGAGTTTGACTTTCAAGGTCAAGGTCACTGTGGCTATTTTTAGAAAAACTTTGACATGGCTCTAGCGCTTACTTTTCTTCACCAATTTCAGTATAACTTCACACAAATGTTCCTTATGACAATATCTCGAACTATTTTGACTTTCAAGGTCAAGGTCACTGTGGCTATTTTTAGAAAATCTTTGTCATCACTCTAGTGCCTACATTTATTGATGGATGTTAATAGAACTTCACACAAATGTTTCTTATGGTAATATCTCGAGTTGCTTTGACTTTCAAGGTCATGACCTCAAGGTCAAGGTCACTATGGCTATTTTTAGAAAAACTTTGTCATTGCTCTACCGCCTACATTTATGATTTTAATCTAACTTCACACAAAAGATGCTTATTATAATATCTTGAGCAAGATCTACTTCGCGGCCATGGCCTCAAGTCAAGGTCCCTATGACTATTTTTAGAGAAATATTGTCATCACTCTAGAACCTACATTTATGGATGGATTTTTAAACAAACTTTACACAAATGTTGCATATGATAATATCTCAAGCAAGTTGGACTTTTGCCATTTCAGTGTTTTCCACACACGAAGTTGTCTTGTGCTAGGGGATTTGTATCGCATGCGATGCCTTGTTTTTTTTAATAAAATCTTGTCAGCAAGTCCATATCTTGAGAACTATTAGAGCTTCATTAATCATTCTTGGTACAAACTTGCATCCAGGCATTGCAACTTCAACGCAAGCATTCATATCTGACCTTGACCTATATTTCATGGTTCACTGACTTCGTGAATTATTGGGACCACCCTGACTTTCACCATTTCTCTAAAACTATTAAAGCTTTTTAAATTGTAATTGGTACAAACTTGCATCTAGGAATTGCAACTGCAACACAAGCATCCATATTTGACTTTTATCCATATTTCATGGTTCACTGACTTTGTGAATTATTGCGACCACCCTTACTTTCTATCTAATGTAAGAGTCCATTTCTCAAGATCTATTAGAGCTTCATTAATTGTATTTGGTACAAGCTTGCATTTAGGAATTGAAACTTCAATGCAAGTATCCATTTCTGACCTTGACCTACATTTTATGGTTCACTGACTTTGTAAAATAGTTTGACAACCCTAACTTTCACCCTGATGTAAGAGTCTGTTTTTAAGTGTTTCATTGATGATACTTGGTACATGCTTGCAACTAGGAGTGAAATTTTTATGCAGGTATCCATGTTTGACCTTGACCTAGATTTCATGGTTTGGTGACTTTGCGCCCCCACAGGCACGACATAGCCTTCGGGGGAATTCTTGTTGTATGTTTTTGAGTCTTTAACAATATTTGTTGAATATTTTGCCATCTAAGGACAAGCAAAGGTTGGGGGCATTGTGTTTTACAAACACCATTTCTAGTTTTTACCTAACATTTGTCATTTATGACACCATGATGGACGCCATTATTTGACACTGATATGTTTTCCTAAATGTTAATGAATATTAACTTTTATCCCACTGAATAATTAAGTTAGCCACACCCATTTCTGACTTTGAACCAATCAGATTACTTGATATAATTTATTCCTACAAATTTCAAATAGTGTAGATCCTGATCAGATGGCTTCTGAAGAAGCCATCTGATCTCGCAAAAGTAGGGGTTGTCATGTTCAGCGGGACAAGGGTTAAATCTTATCCTGCTGTTCACAACAACCCCTATCTTTGCAAACAGTGTAGATCCAGATCTGAAGAAGCCATCTGATCAGAATCTACACTGTTTGGCATTCAATTTATGAATTTTTAGCAATAAATTATATCAAATAATTTGATTGGTTGATAGACAGAAATGGGTGTGGCTTAAACGAATATTCAGCAAGAGAAGGGTTAATGAGGCAGTTTGAAGTTGTTATCTCTGTTTGAAATATTTCAGATTTCAAATTGCAATATCTCAAGATTTGATCCAGGTTTTGGATTTCACTTACCTGAAGTGTAATGTGATGATTTCAATACAGTGATAAATTTAACACGTTCTGTAACCACAGCCCATGAAAAATATCAAATGAACTCCTATACCATATTAACCCTTATCTTGCTGTTTGCGACAACCCCTATCTTTGCAAACAGTGTAGATCCAGATCAGATGGCTCATCTGATCTGGATCTACACTGTTTAACATTCAGTTTATGAATTTGTAGGAATAAATTACATCAAGTAATCTGATTGGTTCAAAATCAGAAATGGGTGTGGCTAAATTTAATATTCAGCAAGATAAGGGTTAACTGGGTACAGGACAAACGATGCCTCAAGAACAATTTACTGTGTTATCATCGGTTGTGTTTAAAAATAGGTAGTTGATTAGCAAACAGTGTAGACTGATGAGTCACCACACCATGCACATTCTGTGGCATCACATCTGGGTCTACACTATGCTTCAGTAAGCCTGTCTGTCTGAATAAATATGGTAAATACGGTTCAAACTAAACTGGGTGTTGATAGTTTAATTTTGTAACCCTTTTACCCCTGAGTTTCTCAGTTTGTAAAATTGAAAGGGTTAATAATTTTTCAAATGTGATTTTTGGACTATCTTTGGATATTTGTGTTTGTTGCTCAGCCAGTGGAGTTTAATCAAATCCACATAATTCAGAATTCACCAGGTGATGACGAGTAACAAAGTTAAATGAGAAGATTTTATGTCCCACCAACAGCTAAGGTCATACTGAGATGGGACTTTGGTTTAAGGACTCCTCTGAAAAATTGGAGAATCCCGGGATCGAACCCACGACCCCTGGTTTATGAGGTGAGTAGCATAACCACTACACCATAGAGGCTTCTAAGTTAAATGAGAAATAAAATTTTACTAATATACCACAAGCTCTTTATAACACTATTAATGGGGTCCAAAGCAGAAACCGTGTTACCGTAGTTAAACAGCCGCGTTGTTTCCAAACAAAAATGTGTAGATTATATAGAAAAATGACCATTTATGGTCATTTTTCTATATAATCTATACATTTTTGGGATCCATTTTAAACTGTGTTATATGCAAAACCGTGTTATAACCAACATTGTTATAATGTGTGGTGTACATGTATATGGGAAAAAGTCAAAACTGTGTATTTTTCGGAAACTGATCTGAAAATTTGTAGATGAAGGTAGCTAAAAGTTGAAATTAATACTTTTTCAATCACTGCCATTGTCTGCGAAATCAGATTGTCTATGGAATCAGTTAAACCCTTGCCCTGCGGAGCCCGAATATGCCTTATCTTTACAAACAATGTAGATCCAGATCAAAGGGCCTCCGTGGCCTAGTGGATAAGAGCGCTGACTCTTAGTCATTAGGTCTCTCACTGCCGTAGGTTCGAGCCTTGCTCGGGCCACGTGTGAGACGCCAAGTTCTGCAACGGAAGGTCAGGTGGTTTTTCTCCGGGTACTCCGGTTTTCGCCCACCTCTGACTAACGATCAGCTCGATATGAGTGAAATAATCTAGAAAGGGCCGTAAAACCCAAACCAAAAAAAAAAAAAAAAAAAAAAGGTCCAGATCAGATAGCTTCTGAAGAAGCCATCTGATCAGGATCTGCATTGTTTGTCATTCAGATTGTGAATTTGCTGCAATAATTTTGCATCACGTAATCTGATTAGTTGAAAATTGGAAGTGGATGTGGCATATTCAAATACTCAGCAGGACAAGGGTTAACAAGTTAATGACGGCCCCCGCCCATTGGGGCTTGAAGAAATATATGGGCTGCATGATGCTTCCATGCGGAGTTGAAACCGACCCGCACACGAGTTCTGGTAAACCACTTAGAGGATCAAAGCCTGCCCAGGCAAAGCGGTGCGAGTTGACCCTTCCATGCTTATAAACCCTATTGGTTTCATTGGGCGGCAGGGCTTGAGATGTCATTTCATCTCAATGTCGGGTAAAAATCCCACAGAATTGGAAGCAACGTCTCCAAAATGACCTATACTGTGTTGACGGGGACTGGTATGCAACATCGATGCAAAATATCAATTGAATTTGTCTTAGAGTTTAGAACATACAGGCATCTATACACTTTGTCATAAAACTTTATCGAAATGTAAAATTTCTAAATCCATGACCTTGAGGTCAAGGTCACCATGGGTGGGGGAAAGGACATACATCATGAAATCTTTGGACTGGTATGCAACATTGATGCAAGTAACAACTGAATTTGTCTTAGAGTTTAGAAGATAGAGGCATCTATAAACTTTGTCATAAAACTTTAACCAAATGTCTGTGACCTTGACCTCCAGGTCACTGTGGGGGTGGGACATGCATCAAAGAAATCTATAGACCAGTGTGTAACTACAGTGTAAGGATCAACTAAATCTATCAAAGGGTTCAGAAGATACAATCTCTTAGAAACTTAGATGCAAAACTTTAGCCAAAATGTTAACGGATGGATAGACAGATGGAAAGATGGACACACAGAATGATTGGATGGACTGATGGATGAATGAATGAACGGCAGGATGATAACTATATACCCCCATAGCATACTTCCTATGCCAGGGGTATAACCTATATACCCCCATAGCATACTTCATATGCCGGGGGTATAACCATAGCATACTTCATATGCGGGGTGTATAAAAAGTCAACGTTAGTCATTGACCTTGGTCCAGAGCCACTCAGATATCAAAATAGCTTTTCAAAAAAACAACAACTGGGCATGTTTAGACCAAATTTACATATGAAGCCTTTATGGGATGGAGAAACAAAGGTTTTTTCAAACAAAATGGTTCAGGTCACATAATCAAGATGGCTGCCATAGTAAAACGCTTCAAAAATCATCTCCGAAACCAAATTGCTCCATAAACACTTAGCATTCAGGTGAGCAGCTATTCCGCACCATTGCTCCTTTGGTCTAATTTTTGTCGTGCCTGCTATTAGCATGGCGCGATATAGGCGCCCTGTTTTCCGTCGGTTTGTTTATTTGTCCGTTTGTCTCTTTGTCCATTCGTTCATCCATTTGTCAAGGCGTCAACATTTGGGACCACCCTAGCATTCACCCAAATGGTCAAGTTTATTTCTCAAGAACTATAAGAGCTTCATTAATGATACTTGGTACAAACTTGTATCTGGGGATGGTAACTTAAATGCAAGCATCCATATTTGACCTTGACCTATGTTTCATGGTTCACTGACTTTGTAAAATATTGTGACCACCCTAGCGTTCACCCTATTGGTCAAGTTAATTTCTCAAGAACTATAAGAGCTTCATTATTGATACTTTGTACAAACTTGTATCTGGGGATGGTTACTTAAAAGCAAGCATCCATATTTGACCTTGACCAACATCTCATGGTTCCATGACTTTGTAAAATATTGCGACCACCCTACAGGTCACCTAATCGTCAAGTTTATTTCTCAAGAACTATAAGAGCTTCATAAATGATATTTTGTACAAACTTGTATATAGGGATGGCAATTTTAATGCAAGCATCCATATTTGACCTTGAGTTACATTTTATGGTTCACTGACTTGGTGAAATATTGTGACCACCCTAGCGTTCACCTTGATGGTTAAGTTCATTTCAAAAGAACTTGTAAGAGCTTTATTAATGATACTTGGTACAAACTTGTATCTAGGGATGGCAATTTTAATGTAAGCATCCATATTTGATCTTGACCTAAATTTCATGGTCCATTGACTTAGTGAACTATTGTATCAACCCTAGTGTTCAACCTTATGTTTAAGTTCATTTCTCAACAGCTGTTACAGCTTTATTAATGATACTTGGTACAAGCTTGCATCTGGGAATGCAACTTTTATGGAAGCATTAATATTTGACCTAGACCTAGATTACATGGTTTGGTGACTAAAAATTGCACCCCCACAGGCGCGACATAGCCTTTGGCGGAATTCTTGTTTCTGAAACACGTTTTTCCTCTCATTTCAATACTATTTTATAACTTTACATGAATGTTCCTTGGGACAAGACCTTTCCATTGACACCAGACCTTTTGACCTGTGACCTTGACCTTTGATCCATTTTTCAAAAATTAAACCAAAAACTATAACCTTGACAATATTTCCAAAAGCATTTGGCCTACTGTCATGAACTTTCACACACATACTCACCATCATAAGGGCTACTACATCTTTTCCAAGTTCCATAACTCTATCATGCAATTTAACTGAATTATCTCCCCTTTTCTTTTCGTCTTTCTAAATCACTCATTTTAACCCACTACAAAAAGCCTTCAAACTTCACATGGATGTTCTTTGGGACAAGACCTTTCCATTGATACCAAGTGTTTTGACCTGTGATCTTGACCTTCAAACTTTGGCCTATTTTTCAACAATGTAACCCAAAACTTTAACCTTGGACATATTCCCAAAACCTTTTGCTCTAGCCCCATGAAACTTGGCACAGATTTGTATAATCACAAGAGCTACATTCTTACCAAGTTAGATAACTCTGTCATACAATTTGACTGAGTTATCTCCGAAAAAAACATTTGTTTCAAGAAAACTTTTTGTTCTCTCATTTTAACCCTTCTCTTGCTGAATAGTCATTTAAGCCACACCTATCTCTGACTTTGAACCAATTAGGTTACTTGATGTAATTTATTCCTACAAATTTATAAACTGAATGTCAAACAGTGTAGATCCTGATCAGATGGCTTCTTCAGAAGCCATCTGATCTGGATCTACACTGTTTCCAAAGATATGGGTTGTCGTGAACAGCATGATAAGGGTTAATACCACAAATAATACAGCTTTCAAAATTCGCATGTGTGTTCCCTTTGGGCAAGATTTTATCCATTGATATCAGACTTTGAACTTTTGACTTTTTTTTTTTTGAAAATTCGACTAAAGTCATATTTTCAAAAGTATTTTGCCCAGCATCATGAAACTTGACACACATCTGTATTATCAAAAGAGCTACATGGTGACCAAGTTCAATTACTCTATCATGCAACATTACTTATTTGTGACATTCGAAAAAAAAACAAAAAAACAACAAAAAAAAACAGGGCAACTGCTTGCGGTGCTCTTATTGTCGCGCCTGCTATTAGCATGGCGCGATATAGGCACCCGGTTTTCCATCTGTTTGTATGTTCGTTCGTCCGTTAATTCATCCATCCGTCCGTTCGTCATGCAGTCTGATCTGGGCCCACCCTGTTTGCCTGTTTGAAAAGTTTGCCAAAAAAATTCAGCAGACACAAGCAGCTGACATTTTCAGATGTAGTATCTTAATGGTTAATTATTATTTTTAGCCTGGGAAAGTTTGTAATAACTATTTTAAGCTTATGATGTAATGTCCTAACCATATTGAGGCTTTAGCGCGAAACTATTCTAAATGACATTTTTGGTGAAAATCACTTTTTTTGATAGTTTGAAGGTAATTTACATTTTACAGCTTGTGTGAAAATTTCCCTATGATGCCCTTTCAAATTGCTGAGAAAACCACATATTTGTCCAACTAGTTTATCTGCATTTAATGTTTTCAGTCAGTGCGAAACTAGTACATCTGCTTGTATAACCCTTACATTCCAGTATTTTCAGCAACCAGCGTAGACCTGATCAGACACTGTGCTATGACATGTTATGTGGCTTCCAATTACATGTCCTAGTAAATAAGCCCAGTCCAGGTTTTACTTTTTGCTGTCACAAGGAGAAAACCAGCACTGCTATAAATAACTGGTACCTGGATTTTGTCAGCGACAGTCACATGGACAATAGCAAACCGGAAGCTTCCTGAGTTAGTAACTAAGGGTTGATTGATATGCTAATGTCCCAGTTCACTTGCAGAAACCAGATTTAGTGATTAAATACTCTGAAATCAGAAGCAGAGAACTAGCACTGCTTAAAACAATCGGCACCTGGATTTTGTTATTGAAAGTCACATGGACATTAGCAAATGGGAAGTGTCTTTAGTCAGTAACCAGGGATTTGATTGATAAGCCAAACCCCAAGTTCACTGGTCCTGTTCAGGTTTTAGTTTTTACTAAATGCTTTGACATCAGAAGGAAAGGACTAGCACTGCTTAAAATAACTAGTCCCTGGATTTTGTCAGCAAAAATCACATGGACAAAGCAGACAGGAAGCTTCTTTAGTTAGTAACTAGGGTTGATTGATAAGCCAATCCCCAAGTTCACTAGGACAGTCCAGATTTAAGTTCCACACAGAACCCTGACATCACAGGGATAAGACTGGCACTGCTATAAATAACCAGTAGTGACAGTCACATGAACAATAGCAGTGAGAAGCTTCTTTAGTTAGTAACTAGGGGTTGATTGATAAATAAATAACCTTTAGTGACAGTCACATGAACAATAGCATTGAGAAGCTTCTTTAGTTGTAACTAGGGGTTGATTGATAAACCAATCCCAAAGTTCACTAGCCCTGTCAATATTTTTAGTTTCACACAGTACCCTGACATCACAAGGATGAGACTAGCACTGCTATGAATAACCAGTAGTGACAGTCACTTAACAATAGCAGAGGGAAGCTTCATTAGTTAGCAACTAGTGGTTCATTGATGAACCAATCCCAAAGTTCACTAGCTCAGTCCAGCTTTTAGTTTCTCACAGTACCCTGACATCACAAGGATAAGACTATCAATGCTATAATTAAATAACCAGTAGTGACAGTCACATGGGCAATAGCAGTGTGAAGCTTCTAGAGTTAGTATCTAGGGGTTGATTGATAAACTAACCCCCAAAGTTCACTAGTCCTGCCAATGTTTTAGTTTCAAATAGTACCCTGACATCACAAGGATAAGACTAGCACTGCTTTAAATAACCAGTAGTGACAATCACATGAACAATAGCAGTGAGATGCTTCTTTAGTTAGTAACTAGGGGTTGATTGATAAACCAATCCCAAAGTTCACTAGCTCATCCCAGCTTTTTGTTTCACACAATACCCTGACATCACAAGTATATGACTAGCACTGCTAAAACATAATCAGTAGTGACAGTCACATGAACAATAGCAGTGAGAAGCTTCTTTATTTAGTAACTAGGGGTTGATTGATAAACCAATCCCAAAATTCACTTGCTCAGTCCAGCTTTTAGTTTCAAACAGTACCCTGACATCACAAGGATATGACTAGCACTGCTATAAATAACCAGTAGCTGTGTTCTGTATGTACACATGGTCAGTGATAGGCACAATGACAAGAACTTTGTTATGTACTTTCAAAATGTGTTTGTTTTGGGGTTAAATGGCCTATTCAACACTATTTAGGTCATTTTTGAGCTGCTCAGTTTTCCTATCCACACTTTGCCTGGGCAAGCTTATCAGTATAAGCTAGCTGTGCATCCAGATATTTGGTTCTTGTACTTGACATGCCTTCATAAGTTCTAACCTAGCAAGTACCAGCAATACTAATAAAAGAGGTTAAAGCTATGGTTATCACAATATCATAATGCCACATTGTACAGTGCCATCCCTTTATAACGCTATGTTTGGGATGCATAGAATTGGACCGTGTTATAAGTGAACCATGTTATAAAGGGATAATTTTATATAGAAATAATAGTAAAATGACAATTTCGGAGGCAAGGCCTGACCGTGTTATAACCAAAACTGTGCTATAATGAGAGGAGTACTAAAGGGACTGAAGTGTATCAAGTGCCATCAATACAATTCAATGGATTATATATATCCGCCCCCACCCCCGCCCATCAGGGCTTGGAGAAATAGATGGGCTGCACAATACTTCCACACAGAGTTGATACCGACTGCATTATGAGTACTGGTAATCTGCTTATAAGGTCTAAGCCTGCCTTGGAAAACTGCTGCGAGTCGGCCCACCCATGCATATAAACCCTATTGGTTTATTGGGCGGCAGGGATTGAAATGTCATTTCATCTCAGTATCGGGTAAAAGTCCCACAAAATTGGAAGCAACGTCTCCAAAATGACCTAAATAGTGTTGACGGGGATGTTAAACATCAAATCAACAAACAAACAATGGATCATATCCCCATGAGCGATAACTAAAATACCATGGTATCCAGAGTTCTGGTTCTTGCACATTTTACACACCTCATCCACATTTTCATTTGTGCCACATGGCATAATTATATCTCAAAGGGGTTGAAGCTATAGCAGTCACAAGGTTATATTATCAAGGGAGATAACTCCAATGAAATGACAGCAAGAATTGTGATTCTTTCCAATGACATGCATTAATTTCATTGACTGCCCTCAATTATAACTATACAAAGTGCTTACAATATATTTCAAGCAGTGTTGGAGCCATGGCACCCAGAGTTGTGGCTCTTGCCCATGACATGACATGACTATCACTGTACCAAGTCATATCTCAAATGGTGTTGAAGTGATTATATTGTAAAGGGAGATAACTACTATACAAGGGCAACCAGGGTTGTGGTTCTAGCATACGACATGCCTTCTACTAATTGTGTACTGTACCATGATACTAGAAACGTTATCCTCTCATCAAACTTCATATTTCATGCAAGAGAAGTAAAATGAATTCAAAGCCCTTGTCAGTGGTTGAATTAACAATTCTCAGTCACTCTACAGTATAGTTGTTACTTTGATGTGAGAATAAAAACATATCTTTTAGGTTTCTGCTGAACCAAATTATTGCATCATGATAATTTATTCACTTTCTTCTTAATGCAAAACTATTTTGGCTTCAAAGTGCTACAAAACAAGCTTTTTTCAAAAGATAGACTAGTTTCGCACTGAAAATTACGGCCGAAAATGTTCAATTTCAGCGCGTAACTAGTCCATTTGATGATTTTTTTTATTTTTCAATTATTTTCAATAAAAGCTACCCACAATGTTTACAATACACATTTTAAACTCAAAAACCCTTTCAGAATTATCATAGGAGTCAAAGCAGTGAAGATTTTCAGTTTTTTCCTTCTCCTGTAAAATTTTGAAAACTGCAGATAGAATAGTTTCGCGCTAAAGCCTCGAATTATAAGGTAACTTCCTGCAATCTGCAGATGATACAAACACTAAATAAGTCAGACAATGACATCTTGTTTACTTGACAGAAAAAACAATTTATCTTTAGTGTCAAAATTGTGTGGAAAAGGTCAAAAATGTCTAAACATCATAAAATGTCTAAACATCTAGTAAACATGACAACAAATATTTCATTATTTAAAAGAAATACCCTTTTCCCACAACTAAAATAGATAATTTTGTAGGGAAAAAAAACTGTTTTATCAAAATCTGAACTATATTTACGTTGACTCAAGGTCCTGTTCTAGTCCTTTACTTAGAAACTTCTTAAACTACTGCACTTTAAAGTAGAATCTTAAACATTAACCCATTGTATGCAGGGGAAACCCCTAAAAGGTACTGTAGTGTTTACGGTAATCTACTAGCTGCCAATGAGATATATAATAGGTGGAGCTTTGTATTCATGAGCAGTCGCTCATCAGTAATTATATGAGAGCACATGAGATACTTGGTTGGAACTTAGAGTAGAATAGATGCTTAAATCAAACAACAAAAGCCAAACCAATTCGTGGACTTGTCATTGCAACAGTCACAAAACATTACAATGGCGACGAAAAAAAAGAATAAACAATGTTGTATTATGTGTTTTAATACTAGGATGTTACTAAATTTGACTATGATAGTCAAAAAACAATGAAAACGGATTAAATTCCGATACTGAAACAAAGTGTTAGAAAAAAAACAATGGCGGCAAAGCTTGATCTATCC
Organism: Lucinisca nassula; assembly: GCA_963580285.1. Taxonomy (NCBI): domain Eukaryota; kingdom Metazoa; phylum Mollusca; class Bivalvia; order Lucinida; family Lucinidae; genus Lucinisca; species Lucinisca nassula. The sequence goes on from OY757018.1 coordinate 22,133,246, forward strand.
AGTCCGTGACGATTTAAAGTGTCAGGGGAACACACTAACCTGAACAAAGCTTGGGAACAATATCTCAAACTGCTTGAATACTACATAAAAGCAGCAAACATAACAAAGGACGAACATAAACGTGCATTACTATTACATATTTCGGGATATGAAGTGCAAGATATATTCAAAATTTTTGAAGACCAGGGTACAACATACGAAAATGCTGTCAACAAACTTTTGACCTATTTTGAACCTAAGAAAAATATCGCGTATGAGAGACATGCGTTCCATAAAGCGAAACAAAGTGCTGAAGAAACAATTGACAATTACATTGTAAGATTGTCGAAATTAGCAGTGTCGTGCGACTTCACAGACAAACACGAAATGGTCCGTGACCAAGTTGTGAACTCCTGCTACTCAGCAAAACTGAGGAAAAAAAAAACCTGAAGAAGACAAATTAACCTTGGATAAGGTACAAACACTATCACGTACCCATGAACTCAGTGAAACACATTCCAAGCGCATGGAGCTACCTGACGAAAGTTCAGCAAATGTCGGGACAAACAACGAAGTCAACCGGGTGCGACACAGTAAATCGGGTCGCAACAGAAACCGTGGGGCTTGACCACAAAACTACGACCAGGCAACCAAACCTACTGGCCAGAGATTCAACCAACCAAACAGAAGAACACTGGGGGACACAACAGCAGCTGTTTGCTGTCGATGTGGAGAAAGCAGATATTACGGGAATTCATGTGAAAAAACAAAGGACGTCACGTGTTATGCGTGCGGGGGGGAAAAGACACTTTGCGCAAATGTGCAAATCAAGAGTGAAAAAAGAACATGTTCTTTTGGAAAATATTGAGGGCGCTGAGGATAAGAGAGAGGAATTATTTGTGTTACAACATAAGAATGACGCCACTTTATCATTACCTGTAATTGAAAAAATGACAGGGCCCACACCTTGGGTGTCAAACGTAGTTCCTGTACCAAAACAAAACAATAGCGTAAGATTAGCAATCGATATGCATTAAGCCAACAAGGCAATTATGAGAGAAAGATTTCAAATGCAAAATATTGATACAATTGTAATACTCTCCAGCAAATGAATGGAGCAAACATATTTTCCCGATTGGACCTCATTGAGGCATTTCACCAGATCGTTCTCAGCGAAAGCAGCAGGTACATAACGACCTTGGTGTGTCTTAGGGTCTATACAGGTACAAACGTTTGACCTATGGAATTTCGTCTGGGTCAGAAATATTTCAGCCCATTTTGCAACAAATCTTACAAGACATACCTAACTGCAAGAACATAGTTGCTGACATAATTATCTATGCAGATAACCAAGAAGACCACAACAAGGTCTTGAAAATGGTTCTTACAAGATTGCGTGAAAAGAATTTGAAGCTAAACAGAAACAAATGTGAATTCAATAAATCAGAATTGAAATTCATGGGACATGTTTTGTCAAAAAATGGCATTCAGATCGATGAAGCCAAAGTGAAGGCCGTTCGAGACGCAGAACCACCAAAAAATGCAAATGAAGTATTGTCGTTTCTTGGATTAGTCACGTTCTGTGCAAAATTCATAAGAAACTACGCTACAACTCCAGAACCTTTGCGTAAGTTAACACGTGGTAATGTTCCTTGGGAATGGGGACCAGAGCAACAAACTGCATTTGAGACGTTGAAACAACGTTTGATTAGCGCAGAGGTCATGGCTTATTACAATCCATCAGCCGAGACACATTTAATTGTAGATGCAAGTCCATGCGGCGTAGCTGCAATATTAAACCAAAAACAATCAAACGGTGATGTACGTCCAGTTGCGTAAGCAAGCAGAATGTTAACACCGACTGAGAGACGTTACTCACAAACTGAGAGAGAAGCATTAGCGGTGTTGTTTGGGAGTCAAAGATTCCACATTTACCTATATGGTATGCAGAATTTTATGGTTTATTCAGACCACAAAGCTCTTGAAAGAATTTTCACAAGCGCACATCAAGCACCCACACGAATTCAAAACTTTGTTTTGAAACTACAGCCATATAGTTTCACAGTTAAGTTCTTGAAGGGGTCAGAAAATATCTCTGATATTCTTTCTCGCACACCGATTCCTGAAACAAACAATAAAACGTGTGACCTCACCCAGAAATACGTTAATTATGTAATGGAATCTAGCTTGCCGATTGCATTGACCTTAGATGAAGTGCAAAGAGAATGCGAAACAGATGATACACTCGCCAAGGTGCGAAAATGCATTCAGGGAAATAGATGGGGAAAATCAGATATTCTGAAACCTTATCGTCAAATAAAAAGGGAACTGACCGCCAAGGGCTCAGTTATCCTTAAAGGTAATAAAATAATCATACCCACATCCTTACAGAGGCTGTATCAGAATTGGCACATGAAAGTCATCAAGGAATCGTCAAAGCAAAACAATTACTTAGAGAAAAGGTATGGTGGCCTAACATAGACAATGATGTTTTGAACAAAGTCAAAACATGTCAGGTAACATCCATACCGCCGAGGGAACCAGCAGTTGTAATGACAAAACTGCCAGATGGTCCTTGGCAATAATTGGGGATGGACCTGACAGGTCCGTTTGAAAACAAATACTATATCCTTGCAGTGATTGACTATTACTCGAGCTTCCTGCTCGTAGAAATTATTACATCAATCACCTGTCAAACAATGATCAGTCACTTGAGAAAATGGTTCTCGATTCTAGGATATCTGCTAGAAATACGCACAGACAATGCACAAAATATGGTCAGCGCGGAAATGGAGTTATTCTTCAAAGCAAACGGCATCCATCATTCTTACTCCATGCCATTCTTTCCTCGCCAAAGTGGGGAAATTGAGCGCTTTAACCGTTCATTGAAACAGTGTGTACAGTCTGCTATAGCAGAAAATAAAAACTGGCTCACAGAGTTACAGACATTTCTACTACATTACCGTGCCACAACCCATTCCACAACAAATGTCAGCTCAGCCGAGGCATTACTAAAACGACCCATCAGGACAAAATTACCCAAAATGCAACAGTTTAAAGTACCCAATAAACTGAAGACACAAGACAAAAAACAAAAAGAGAAATCAAATACCATGCTAACAAGACAAAACCAATTACATATAAAAAAATTTCTGTGAGACAACCAGTTCTAATTCTCAAACAAGCAAAGGGTAAAATACTTACAAACTGGGACACCAAAATTTACAGGGTTGTTGGTCAAAATTATACTTCTTTGAAGCTGCAATCAAATAGTGGCGACATTCCTACCGTAATGTGTGTCATGTCAGAACTTATTTTGCATCAGGTAATAAACAAACAAACTCTCACAGACTTGAACCACAGGGAATTAATTTGAGAGACAGACAGACAATAAAAACGCCAGTGAGATTCAGTAATGGTGTACAATGAGGAAACTAAATAGGGTTAGCCAGACCCACACAAAATGTTATGTATACAGAACATTTAAAATCTATCCGCAGTTCAGTCATAAATTTGCCGGGTTTTGTTTTCTTATTTGACATGCTGCTTAAATTGCCATGAATTCTAAGCTCTGCAAATAATTATTTTGTCAAGTTTGTTGAAATATGTACCTAACATTTTCATGAGCAATTATTTCTGTCAGATTTTATCAGTAACATGCTATGCTGAAGCAAATTTATATGAGAAATTTATTTCAAAAGGGAGAAAGGTGTAGTGTTGCCAATGAGATTTAAATAGGCGGAGCTTCGTATTCATGAGCAGTCGCTCGTCAGTAATTATCTGCAAGCACATGAGATACTTGGTTGGAACTTAGAGTAGAATAGATGCTTAAATAAAACAACAAAAACCAAACCAATGGACTTGTCATTGCAACAGTCACAAAACATTACAGGTACCTTGGCAAACAGTGCAGGCCCAGATCAGATGCCGCAGAATGCGGCATCTGATCAGGGCCTGCACTATTTGCTAACAGAATTTTCCGTCAAAAATAGAATTTAAACAAAAAAATAGGCCTGACACCCTTGTATGACAAATGGACTTGTCCAACATATATAGCAGTGAAAGAGTAAACTAAGCATACAATGGAATAAACTACTGCACTTTAAAATAAAAGAACAAGCAACTATTCTTAAACATAAAGGCCTAACATTTGATCTTGATCTGATAGAGCTTACTGTAAAAATCCTAAAATTTTGGACACCTTGAGAACTTGCTGTAATTATCCTAAAATTTTGACAAACATGTTTCAGTTCTTTCATGATCCAGCAAGGAGTCCAAAAGGTGCAGACGGAATGGCAAACTGTGTAGGCCCTGATCAGACAGCTCCTGCAGGAGCAGTCTGATCTGGGTCTGCGCTGTTTGCTTCAAGCCTGCAATCAGGATTAGGAACATTACAGTATCCTAATAAACAAAATATAATACCTGTTGCTGATACAGTTAACCCTCTTTATAGAGACATTTGGTATAATGACAAAGCTTGTTATAACTACAGTTCCAACGGAATGAATCCTTAGCTGAAGATGAGATATTCAAGAATATCGTAAATAAAAGTGTTGTGGATAGTTGTTAGAATTGCCTCGGCAATGCAATTCTAACAGTTGTTAGAATTGCCTCGGCAATGCAATTCTAACAAATGTTTACAACTTTTGTTTCTTGGAGTAATTATATATATAATTAAGGGAAAAAAGTCCTTTGTTGGCAAGATGTCCTAGTGGCAAATTCACTATAGCTACAAATTATTAAGGAACATTGAAATATACCGCAACCTCATTATAACACTGTTCATTATAACATTGTTATGGATAAAACACGGATTCAAAATGGATCACTAAAATGTATAGATTCCGTTATATAGAAAAATGAGGATAAAAGTCTTTGTTTGTTTGATTTGAGGTTTAATGTCCCTGTCAACACTGTAAAGGTCATTTTGGAGACGTTGCTTCCAATTTTGTGGGACTTTTACCCGACATTGAGATGAAATGACATCTCAAGCCCTCTCTCCGAATGAAACCAATAGGGTTTATACATGTAAGCATGGACGGTCCGACACTCACACCGCTTTGCCTGGGCAGGCTTAGATCCTCTAAGGGGTTTACCAGTACTCGTGTGTGGGTTGAATTCAGCTCTGCATGGAAGCATCAATTTAGTGGTCGGAATCGGAAGAATTTTCATGATCGATCATCGGAAGATGTAAGTGACCAATGATCGATCATTAATCGATGAAATATAAAATTATCAGGCGGAATGAATGTGATAATATACCGATCCGAAAGACGATGCACTTTGTGATATTCATCCCTGCAAATGATGCCAGTTGAGCATGTTAAATTGTTAAGACACCAAAATTTTATTACTGCTGCCAGGGATCGAACCCAGGACCTCTAGCACTAACTGCTGACCTATCATGCATCAGAGGCAAGTGCACTAACCACTGGCCTATCAAGGATACTAATTTCCAGATGAACCTTGGTCTGCCTAATAGAGGCGTGTGATTGTATTTTCAAAAGCAAGTGGCTGATGATTTTCATGATATTTTTGACGATTTACCTACCATTGAAGGCATATGATTTTGAGCAGTGACGGCAAATGGCTCTGCTCATGTCCAGTGTTGCTTTGGACACTGGACTGTCGCTCTTTTTGTGGAAGCAGAAGTGTTTCCACGCTATAGATCTACTTTTTCCACCCGGAAAATCGAAAAGCGTCGTTTTGGCAGCCATTTTCCGGAAGCAGTTGCAGTAATAAAACCGAAACGACCGAAACAAACCGCAACGTCCAAATCCCGTTAAAAGCCGGAACCGAGTAATCGAGTACGGAAAAAAGTACCGATCATCAACTCAGAAGTCAGAAAACGAGCAATGCTCGACGAACTCGATTAATCGGCCGACCACTAAGCATCATGCAGCCCATATATTTCTTCAAGCCCCGATGGGCGGGGGCCGACCTTTAATGTCATTTTTTCTGTATAATCTATACATTTTTGTTTGGAAATAACACAGTCTTTGGACCCCATTAATCCATTGTATACGGGAAACCCCTAAAGGGGTTCCTTGGCATACAGTGCAGGCCCAGATCAGATCATCTGATCAGGGCCTGCACTATTTGCTAGCAGAATTTTCCATCAAAAATAGAATAAGAACAAAAAATAGGTCTGACACCCCTAATATGACAATTGGACTAATGTTCAAGATATATCAATGGAAGAGTCCACTGATGTACAATTGGTTAATCATAGTGTTAACCCTTGTCCTGCTGAATATTCATATATGCCATACCCACTACCGATTATCAACCAATCAGATTACCTGTAGCAAATTATTACAACAAATTCACAATCTGAATGACAAACAATGTAGATCCTGATCAGATGGCTTCTTCAGAAGCCATCTGATCTGGATCTACATTGTTTCAAAGAAAAAGGCATATCCGGGCTCAGCAGAACAAGGGTTAAAAAGAGGTTGTGGTGTACTGTTGTTAGAGTGAGGGTCGTTAGCAATGATTATCGTTTCTTTCTTCTTGTTTCAGAAATAAATGGCACCTTGAACAAAAACTGCTGAGATCCAGCCAATATTTATGACTTAACGAAGAACCAAGATGTACCCAACAGGGACTCCAATAACAACAATGAGTGGGATGAATCCAGGTCAGGGTGGTCACCCGTCCCGCCTGTATGAACCATTTGGGTCCACTACAACTGTTAGTTCAGGGTTTCCACAGTACAGTGCTTCAGGACCTAGTGGTAACATTATGTACCCACCTCGGGTTCCAACAGTGACTAATACAGCCCAGTATCTACAGGGCTCGGTGACATCCTACCAGCAGTCATCTCACGATCAGTACCGTTCACATATGCAACAGCAGGCCGCAGCTCATAGACCATTTACTATGCAAACAAGTGTATCTTCCACTCCTTCAGCCTATCAGAACCCTCAGCCTCAGGGAGCATATGGACACACAGCCCCTGGAAGAATACCACAGCAGCAATATCAAGGATCAAACCAACACTACTTTCCCAGGGGTCAACCATCAGCCAGTATACCAAACTTGCCAGTACAGTCTACAGGGGCCTCAACTACTAGGCAAAGAGTGGCTCCAACGCTGCCTACTGGTTTCACGCCCCAAGCGTTCAGAGACCAAAGTACTCAAATAAATGATGCAACCATGTATGAACATCCTATTCAAACTGTAACAAATACAAATTTCAGTCAAAGCAATGTGGCTGCCCCCATCAATCACCAATACCCATCCTTACAACAGAGTATGAATCCTTCACCTCCATTGTCAGTGGGACTACAGAATGGTTGGACTATGGATGGCACCACTTCTAGACGGTCACCACAGACAGGTACCACAGCCCCAGTGCCACCAAACAGTGACTATATACCACAGAACAGGCAGGTTCCAGCTACAGTGCCATTTGCTCACAATCTTCCAGGTAAAAATACTGCAACAGGTTATTGGCTTTAGATAATGGGGTTATGAGGTCCTCAAAATATATTGCCTCAGTGAGGAAAAAATGTCCTCAGAGGACATTTTTTCCAAACTGAGTTGATATATTTTGACCCTTCAAGCACTATTCATGTTTAGCAGACAACATTTTTAACTCACCTGATCAGAAGGCTCTCACCTGAGTGGAAGGCTCTTTGGGAGCTATTGTGATTGTTCACCGTCCGTCGTCGTCTGTCCATCCGTTCACAATTCCTTAAAATTTAAACCACATCTCCTCCCAAACCACTGAACAGATTTTGACCAAACTTGGCAGAAATGATTTTTGGGTGATCCTGCCTCAAAGTTGTTCAAAGATTTCCATTCCATACAGAACTCTGGTTGCCATGGCAACGAAAAGGGGAAAATAAGAAAAAAACCTTTAAAAATCTTCTTGTCTGAAACCAGAAGGCCCAGGTCTTTGATATTTTGTATGAAGCTTCATCTATTGGACCTCTACAAAGATTGTTCAAATTATAGCCCTTGCGGGTTGTGGGTGCTCATTGTTGTGGGGAGGGGGATGCAGTAATTTTTACTATTGTCAAAACAACCATCAGTCAAAGCCTGATAGCACTGGTAGGTCAATTGTATCCAAGTGTTGATGTTTGACAGCAAGCACTCTATTACATAAGCACTCTGGGGCCAGGGGCAAGTTGTTCAAAGCATCATTAGCTTAACAAGCTCGTTAGTGGTCAAATTGTTAACTGTTCTAGCAAGCACATTATCGAAAATTTTGATAGTTTTGCTGAAAAAATGTGAGCAGCTTTTGCATCAGCAAAAATATTAGCATATTTGCCATATTTAAACGATATGTTTGTTTGATTTGAGGTTTAACATCCCCATCAACACTGTAAAGGTCATTTTGGAGACGTTGCTTCCAATTTTGTGTGACTTTTACCCGATATTGAGATGAAATGACATCTCAAGCCCTGCTGCCCAATGAAACCAATAGGGTTTATAAGCATGGACGGTCCGACTCGCACCGTTTTGCCTGGGCAGGCTTAGATCTCTAAGCGGTTTACCAGTACTCGTGTGCAGGTCGGTTTCAGCTCTGTGCCAGCCCATCTAAAGATATGTAAACTTCGTTAGTTTTGAACAACTGGCCCCTGATGTCACGGGGAGAAGACTAGCAGTGCTATAAATAACTGCTTACTGGCTTTGGTGAATGGCAAGCAATTATTTACAGTCATGTGGACAATAGCAGGCAGAAAGCTTCCGTAGTTAGTAACTTTGGGATGATTAATAAACAACTGACACAAATCCTACATACAGTCGAACTTCAATGGCTCGAACACCTTTGGGACCTCGAAAATCTGTTCGAGACAGGGGTAGTTCGAGCCACGGAGGTAACTGTCAGGAGGCATAACGAGATACTTTTAGACATCTTTTCGGTGTTCTATAATGAATATGTATGCTGTGTGTACTGATTAGAATCGCCTCATCGAGGCGATTCTAATGAGTACACACAGCATACATTTGCAAGATAAAAGACTAAAATCTGCTAAATTATCCCCCGCTTTTTCTTATGTAGAGGATTTCCCTACAGGCTCAAGAATGAGTACGACTCAGACATGGTAAACGAGCCATCGGTGTTCGAGCCATCGAAGTTCTACTGTACTAGCCTGCGTTGATTTCAGATTTCAATTTGATGTTCTGGTTCAGATCATTTAACCCTTGTCCTGCTGAATATTCATATATGCCACACCCACTACCGATTATCAACCAATCAGATCACTTGATGCAAATTATTGCAACAAATTCACAATCTGAATGGCAAACAATGTAGATCCTGATCCGATGGCTTCGTCAGAAGCCATCTGATCTGGATCTACATTGTTTCAAAGATAAGGCATATCCGGGATTAGCAGGATAAGGGTTAACCCTTGTGACGTACCTGCTTGATATTTAAATATTCGACACCCACTACTGGTTATCAACCAATCAGATTACTTGATGCAAATTATTGCAACAAATTAATAAACTGAATGGCAAACAATGTAGATCCTGAAGCCATCGGATCTGGATCTACATTGTTTCAAAGATAAGGCATATCTGGGATTAGCAGGACAAGGGTTAACCCTTGTGACATACCTGCTTGATATTTAAATATTTCACACCCACTACTGGTTATCAACCAATCAGATTACTTGATGCAAATTATTGCAACAAATTAATAAAATGAATGGTAAACAATGAAGATCCTGATTAGATGGCTTCTTCAGAAGCCATCTGATCTGGATCTACATTGTTTGAAATGTAAGACATAACCGGGATTAGCAGGACAAGGGTTAACACTTGTGACATACCTGCTTGATATTTAAATATTCCACACCCACTACTGGTTATCAACCAATCAGATTACTTGATGCAAATAATTGCAACAAATTAATAAACTGAATGGCAAACAATGAAGATCCTGATCAGAAGCCATCTGATCTGGATCTACATTGTTTGAAATGTAAGACATACCCAGGCTCAGCAGGACAAGGGTTTTTTTGTTTGATTTGAGGTTTAAAGTCCATATCAACACTGTAAAGGTCATTTTGGAGATGTTGCTTCCAATTTTATGAGACTTTTACCCGACATTGAGATGAAATGACATCTCAAGCCCTACGGGCCGTATTCAGCTCTGCGTGGAAGCATCGTGCAGCCCATATATTTCTGCAAGAAATGAATTTTATTTTTCGGCTGTTCATGAAAGTATGAATGCAGTGGTTCACCTGCAAAGTGATGGAATCCCAAAGGGGTTCATGTAAACTTTGCTAATGACCTGCTGTCGTTCACACTTCCATGAACAGCAGAAAAATTAAGTTTGTTTCTTATATTTACATTTATTGTTCCACCTCACTGGGTGAAAAAAATGCCCATAGGGCAAACCTTTAAAGCTGATAAACATTTACACACTGTTTTTCTACAAAGAGTGGAACAGCATTGACGTCGCCAACGCCCAATCAGATCATATAGAACCATGGTTCAGACTGACATCACTTGACGTCACCTAAAATCATGTCACTCAATGCATTCATGGAAGTATGAACTGCATTGTTTTCTATAGGTTTACATTGGGCTTTACACTGGAAATGTAAATATAACAGTTTGAACAGCTGTGTGTGTGTGTGCTTCTATGCAGTTTTTATGTGGCTATTGTTTGTTTGTTTTTGTTTGTTTTGGGAGTTTTACAGCCCAGTCAACACTATTTAGGTTATTTCTGAGCCGGTCAGTTTACCTATCCACACTTTTCCTGGGCAGGCTTATACCTAAGCGATTAACCAGTACAGTGCACATTCTTTGGCCGGAAACTGACAACTGCCCTTCTTGACTCAGTGGAAGGGAGAGAATGACCGTAGAAAAGATTTCATAATCAATCTCCACGAAAGAATGTTGCTGACCCCAGCAAGTAGCAAACCCACGTCCTCCTGATCACCAGTCAGACGCGCATCCGACTGCACTGCCGAGGCCGGCTCCATTACCAGGTGGCTATCACCGATTTGTAGGAAAACAGCCACCATAATTTTCTCATGTGAGGGTCAGTGTGTAAAACAGTGTTGCATAATACGATTATCTATAGAATCTGGACTGGAATAATGGGTTAGGCTTGGCAAATAGTGTTTTTCCAGATCAGACGCCACGGAATGTGGCATCTGATCAGGGTCTACACTGTTTGCTTTAATTACACGATGAGGAATTCAAGGGGCAGATGCGGCATCTGATCAGGGTCTACACTGTTTGCTTTAATTACACGATGAGGAATTTAGGGGGCAGATGCAGCATCTGATAAGGGTCTACCCTGTTTGCTTTAATTACACGATGAGGAATTTAAGGGGCAGATGCGGCGTCTAATCAGGGTCTACACTGTTTGCTTACAGTACAGGAATGTAAAGGTTTAACAAAATGTTAACAGTGTTAAAGAGAATGGGAACACCTGGCAGATTTTTCTGCCATTTTTCAAAGGGAGACAACTTTCAGGACTTCCAGTTCACTATTCTATAAGCCCTGTTCCACTGAAAAAGGGGTCTACTCTTAAAGGAAAGAATTTGCTCATTAGGAGCAAATTCTTTTCTTTAAGATTCAACCCCTATTGACATGGGAGACAAAAATACATTTGCAGTAGTTGCCTCCCCTGAAGGTTTTCCCATTCCCCTTAAGTCACCGTTCAGGATCATTTTCCCAGAGGCAGTCAACCCATCAGTGCTGTCAATACTTTGATTACATGGTGAAGCTCACCTGATAAGATAACGAGAAACCCTTATTTTGAGTTTTTGAAGTTACATAGTGATCATGTGATGTCAAGGGAGTTGGAGAAATAGATTGGGCTGCATGATGCTTCCACGCAGAGCTGATACCAACCGTACATGAGTACTGGTAATCCGCTTAGAACCTCTAAGCCTGCCCAGGAAAATTGCTGCAAGTCAGCCCGTCCATGCTTATAAAGCCTTTTGGTTTCATTGGGCGGCTGGGATTGAGATGTCATTTCATCTCAATTTCGGGTAAAAGTCCCACAAAATTGGAAGAAATGTCTCCAAAATGACCTAAATAGTGTTGACGGGGATGTTAAACCTCAAATTAAACAAAAATGAACATTGAACAACATGACATCCCAATAGGTTTTTTCAGCTCACCTGAGCCAAAGGGGGAGCTATTATGATCAGTCACAGTTCGTCGTCGCAGTCCATCCGTCCGTCCAGATCTGATCTGGGGTATGATGTGAAAAATGCCATATGATAATCTCTATATAATGATTAGTCATATGACCACACATATTATAACACATGGTTATCGGCGCATAGTGGTATGATGCCATCTGTGTTTTAACCCATTCAGTACCAGAAATTCCTAAAGCGGTTCCTTGGAAAATAGTGCAGGCCCAGATCAGATGCTGCAGAATGCGGCATCTGATCAGGGCCTGCACTGTTTGCAAAAAGTAAAGCCATTAACCCAAATAAATTTTGAAGAAAACACTACCTGACACCCCCAAATTTTGAAATGGACTCCTGCTATTTATAAGGAGGAAGATTCCATTTGGTACAAAAAGGGTTAATTGTAAGTCTTAGGAACCTCTTTGACAATAAAATTCCAGTTTAACCGTTATCCCACTGATCATGACAAACCATCTTTTGCAAATAGTGTAGATCCAGATCAGATGGCTTCTGAAGAAGTCTTATCCTGTTGTTCACGATCCCACATATATACCTTTGCAAACAGTGTAGATCCAGATCAGATGGCTTCTGAAGAAGTCTTATCCTGCTGTTCACGATCCCACATATATACCTTTGCAAACAGTGTAGATCCAGATCAGATGGCTTCTGCTGTTCACAACAACCCCTACTTTTGTAAACAATTTAGATCCAGATCAGATGGCTTCTGAAGAAGTCTTATCCTGCTGTTCACGATCCCACATATATACCTTTGCAAACAGCGTAGATCCAGATCAGATGGCTTCTGAAGAAGTCTTATCCTGCTGTTCACGACAACCCCTACTTTTGCAAACAGTGTAGATCCAGATCAGATGGCTTCTCAGATCAGGATCTACACTGTTTGTCATTCAATTTGCAAATTTGGATGAATACAATATTCAGTAACATTCAGTTGATTGGCTGGTAATCAGAAATGGGTGTGGCTAAAATAATTTATTCAGCAGGATAATGGTAAAAATCGTTATACCACTGTATCTTGGGAATTTTTATTCAAATTTTCAGCAAATAGTACCCTTTGTTTGTGAACATCACAAAAAAACTGCATATTTTCTATCTACCGGAAAAAGCCTAAAATTCGTACCCCTGGAAGACTTGCTTTAATTCTCCTAAAATTTCATCCAGTTTGTTTCACGATCCAGCAAGGAGTCCAAAAAGGGCAGAACGAATGGCAAACAGTGTAGACCCTGATCAGACTGCTCCTTCAGGAGCAGTCTGATCTGGGTCTGCACTGTTTGCTTAGGCCTGTCTGTCCCAATACTCAGGATCATTATGGTAAATCATATGTTTGCTTATTCAACACATATGTGTAGTTAATTGAGACAGTTTGATATATTAATCAATACATTGATATAAAACCTTGGAGCCATTTTTATGGATTTTACCTTGGATATTTCTCCATATTGTTTCCTTATTTCCTTGTTAAAGTTGCTCATTTTCCTGGGAGATTGTTTAATTAAGGAGACCACTAGGTGCCTGGAAAGGTTTTGAAGAAAAATTTCTCCTTAAACTCATATTTAGGGTGAAGTGGCTGTGCTGTACTGTAGAAATAATGGAGGAGTGTACATGTATGTTTACCAACAGAAATCTGGAATTAAGAATCAGTGGAATTTTAGAATTTTTAAGAATACTGCGTCTAGACTTTTAGTGCATTTTATTTTTCTCTCCACCCCACACCCCCACACACACCCAGAAAAGAATGATTATCAGTATGCTGATTTGGTATATAAGATAGTTTGTTTACTGATCGTCTCATATAACTATGTTTACTGATCGTCTCATTTAACTATTTTAACAGGAATTTAAAGTTTGTGGAAAACAATGTAAACCCAGTAGGTTCCATTTAACTATTATAACAGAAATTTAACATAACATTCCAAAGTTCATGGAAAACAATGTAAACCCAGATCAGATTGCAAGACAGACAGCTCTTTCAGTCTGATCTGGGTCTGCACCCATTTGCCAGTCACACAGCACATTCTTTGTTGCAATACCTTGTGAAAGTACAAGTATTGGCTTTTTCCAAGAGCAGATGATTGCGCTTGTTGCATTTTCACACAGTAACTGTAATGTCTAATCATGCTGATGTAATCAATATGCTGACAGTACTGCGGTTGGGTGCAAGCTGGAAACATTGTCCTAAACAAGGAGTACCGTAAACATCAGAAAAAAATTGGGACACCTTGAGGACTTGCTGTAATTCTCCTCAAATTTTTACAAATTTGTTTCATGATCCAGCAAAGGTTGCAAAAGATGAAAATGGAATGGCAAACAGTGTAGACCCTGATCAGACTGCTCCTTCAGGAGCAGTCTGATCTGGGTCTGCACTGTTTGCTTAGGCCTAGCTGTCACAATACTTAGGATCATTACGGTAACACTGTTATGTTTAAGATTTAAGCCTTAAATTTCTGTACTTTACGCAAACTGTAAAGACCCTGATCAGATGCCGTGTTATGCCAAACCAATACATGTTTCCATTCCAGATTCTATAAATAACCGTCTTAAGCAACACTGACCTCACATTGATAAGAATAGCATGATTATTGATTGAATGATTGATTTGGGGTTTTACGTTCCCATCAAAACTATTTAGGTCATTTTGGACTTTTTCAAATTTTAGAACTTAGACCAGCTGGCTCATAATCTCAGCTCTCATATCAGGTTGCTTTCCTGAACCCGGCTGCTCAAAGCATCGTTAGCTTAATGAGCTTGTTAAAGGTCAAATTGTTAACTGTTCTAGCAAGTACAATAACAAATACAGTAGTGTTTTTGCTGAAAAAAAAAATGTGAGCAGCTTTTGCAAATGCAAAAGCTGCTCACATTTTTTTCTGCAAAAGACTTTGACTACTGTAATGATCCTAAGAATTGGGACAGACAGGCCTAAGCAAACATAGCAGACCCAGATCAGACTGCTCCTGAAGGAGCAGTCTGATCAGGGTCTACTCTGTTTGCCATTTAGACTCCTTGCTGGCTCGTGAAACAATTTG
Source organism: Lucinisca nassula (assembly GCA_963580285.1). Classification (NCBI taxonomy): domain Eukaryota; kingdom Metazoa; phylum Mollusca; class Bivalvia; order Lucinida; family Lucinidae; genus Lucinisca; species Lucinisca nassula. The sequence continues at coordinate 22,148,385 of OY757018.1, forward strand.
TTAAAATTTTAGGAGAATTACAGTAAGTCCTCAAGGTGTTCTTTATGGTATAATCTCCATAATATTATAGCATCAAAGTTTTAACAACTAGATAATAGTTTTGAACATCTCATCCCAGTTAACCCTTGTTGTACCAAATGGAATCTACCTCCTTATGTATAGCAGGAGTCTATGTCAAAATTTAGGGGTGTCGATCAGGTTGTGTTTTCTTCAAAATTTATTTGTGAAATGGCTTAACTTTTTGCAAACAGTGTAGGCCCTGATCAGACGCCACATTCTGCGGCGTCTGATCTGGGCCTGCACTGTTTGCCAGGGTACCCATTTTGGGGTTTCTGGCACTAAATGGGTTAATGATCATGATCAACCACATGTTGATTATAAGTGTCCAAATTCAGATATGAAAGACACAGGGATGAAATAGTTGATTGACAATGGATTAATTAATGATAGTTGGTCAGACATTATCTGAAGATTCAATGACTTTGGAAATATACCATGTTTCAATTTTACAACACCCTTTACCCAGAGCTGCTGAGGAGATTGTTGGCAAAGAAGCCTGCAGAAGAAAATAATGGTAAAAAAAACTAGTGCTCAAATTTCATTTTGTAGAATAGTGGGTAAAAAATTGCATACAGGAAAAGTAACAGCTTGGTATATGGAAGGATCAGATCATATTGAAATCAACATGACATTGTGTGCAGCCACTTTTTAGCTTGCCTGGACGAAGTCCGCTATTACACTACACTCGGCATTGTGGCATAGGCGTAGGTGTCCACGTTTATGTTACTGTTTTTTCAAGAGCTCATATTTTTCAAACCATTTAGAGGTTCGGTTCTTTTTGACATGATGATCTGAATAGGCCCAAAGTTTTATTCAACAATAACCTCGCCCAGGCCAATGACCTCAAGGACAAAGTGGAAGATCTAGACTTGGAAATTTTATGTTTATGATTTTATGAACTCATATTTTCTAAAGCCTAGGATGAAAATGGTATGATGATAAAAGTGCGAGGGTTATTCAGCAATACCTCCACTTATGCACACCTTTCCAGGTGAGCTATGCTATCTAATGACAGCTCTTGTTGGGTGGGTTGTTTATCAAATTACATTTATTGCTGATGTTTGACCAATAAACTTAAGGCTTCAAGCGCTTAACCCATAAAAGGATTTCTCTGAAACTACTAGACAAATTGGAACCGAATTACCTGTAAGGCCTCCATTGGCTTGGGAACAAAAGTTTGTAATGCCTTGGACACAAGACCAAGATGACTGCCATTCCCATATATGGTAAAACTTTGAAATCCTCTTTGGTTCTTTGAAACTTGGTATATTGCATTGGGGACCATTGTCAAAGGGATCCACCCACACCCACACCATGAGTCATTGTCAGTTAGACTGAGCCTGCTCATCTCTGTTTGTTGCAGTAGGAGCTGACTCTCAATGTCCACAAGGTGCCCAGATAGTGACATACAAGTCAGCTCTGTATTGTCGAGGGAATGGATACCCGCCCCCTTTTCTCCATAAGTCATTGTTAGTTAGTTAAACTGAGCCCGTTCATCTCCTTTTGGTGCACTAGGACCTGTCCCTCAATGTCCAAAGGATACCCAGATAGTGAAATACAAGTCAGCTCTGTATTGTCAAAGGGAACTTTTGAAAGACTTTTTACTAAAAAAAGAAAACACTTTGAATTAACTCTGATAATTTTACACTGAACATGACAGCCACCAGAAAAAAATTATATATACATGTATATATATAAACCTTAAAATGACTTAAGTGGTGGCTGTTGATGTCACCTCAATCATCCCTAGTATGCATAAAATATTCTGTTTTCATAGTTGTTGCTTTAATTTTAGATTATAAAGGCATTGAAAGGAAACTGTGGACCCCAAATAATACTATTGCTAGTAGACTGTTATAAAAAATGCATAGATTATATAGTCTAAGAAGAATGACCATAATTTTATATGGTCATTTTTAGCTCAACGTCACATAGTCACGAGGTGAGCTTTTGGGATCACTTTTTGTCCATCGTGCATTCGGGCATCCGTCCATCCTTGCGAGTGTAAACAGTTTCTTCAAACGACATCTCCTCCTAAACCACTGATCGGATTTTGACTAAACGTCACAGGAATGATTCTTCGGTGGTCCCCTTTCAAAGTTGTTTAAATGGTTCCGGTCCGTTGCACATCTAGGTCACATGAGCCAAAAATAGATTTTTTTCACTGAAAACTTAAAAAATCTTCTGCTCTGAAACCACAAGGCCCAGGTCTTTGGTATATAATATGAAGCTTCATCTAGTGGACCCCTACCAAGATTGTTCAAATTAAAATGCTGGAGCAAAAAATGACCCCACCCCGGGGCCCTTTGGTTTTACATAGGCTTATATAGGGAAAATCTTTAAAAATCTTCTTCTCTCAAACCACAAGACCCAGGACTTTGATATTTGGTATGAAGCTTCATCTAATTAACCTCTACCAAGATTGTTCATATTATAGCCCTTGGGCTAAAAATGCCCCCGCTCCAGGGCCCCTTGGACTTACATAGAGTTATATAGGGAAAATCTTTAAAAATCTTCTTCTCTGAAACCACAAGGCCTAGGTCTTTGATATTGTGTAAGAAGCTCCATCTGAAGGACCTCTACCAAGCTTATTCAAATTGTAGTGCTGGGGCCAAAAATGCCCCCGCCCCGGGGGCCCTTTGGTTTTACATAGGCTTATATAGGGGTAATCTTTCAAAATCATCTTCTCTGAAACCGCAAGGCCCAGGACTTTGATATTTGGTATGAATCTGCATCTAATGGACCTATACCAAGATTATTCAAATTGTAGTGCTGGGGCCAAAAATGCCCCCGCCCCGGGGGCCCTTTGGTTTTACATAGGCTTATATAGGGGTAATCTTTCAAAATCATCTTCTCTGAAACTGCAAGGCCCAGGACTTTGATATTTGGTATTAATCTGCATCTAATGGACCTATACCAAGATTGTTCAAATTTTAGCCCTGGGGCCAAAAAATGCCCCCGGTCCGGGGCCCTTTGGTTTTACATAAATATAGGGAAAATCTTTAAAAATCTTCTTCTCTGAAACCACAAGGCCTATAGGTCTTTGATATTTGGTTTGAAGCTTCATCTAAAGGATCTATATCAAGATTGTTCAAATTATAGCCCTGAGACCAAAAATGTCCCCGCTCTGGGGCCCTTTGGTTTTACCTAGACTTATGTAGGGAAAATCTTAAAAAATCTTCTTCTCTGAACCCCATGGCCCAGAACTTTGATATTTGGTATGAAGCTTCATCTAGTGGACCTCTATCAAGATTGTTCAAATTATAGCCCTGAAACCAAAAATGCCCCCACTGTGGGGCCCTTTGGGTTTACTTAGACTTATATGGGGAAAATCTTAAAAAATCTTCTGCTGTGAAACCACAAGGCCTAGGTCTTTGATATTTGGTGTGAAATTTCATCTAGTGGACCTCTATCAAGATTGTGCAAATTATAGCCCTGAGGCCAAAAATGTCACCCCCCCTGAGACCCTTTGGTTTTACGTAGACTTATAAAGGGAAATCTTTAAAAATCTTCTTCTCTGAAACTGCAAGGCCCAGGTCTTTGATATTTGGTATGGAGCTTCATCTAGTGGACCTCTACCAAGGTTGTTCAAATTATAGCCCTGGGGCCACAAATGCCCCATCCCCGGGGGCCTTTGGTTTTACATAGACTTATATAGCCCTTGGGCCATTTGGTTTTGCATAAGCTTATGTAGGGAATATCTTTAAAAAATCTTCTTCTCTGTAACCTCAAGGCCCAGGTCTTTGATATTTGGTGTGTAGCTTCATCTAGTGGACCTTTGCCAAGATTGTTCAAATTATAGCCTTTGTTGATGTTTGGTATGAAGCTTCACCTTTAAGACCTCCCTTAACATTATGCACATTAAAGCCCTGGGGCCAATAATGGCCCTCCCTGTGGCCCACTTGTTACACTATGGATCATGTGAGCGATCCAGGGCCATCATGGCCCTCTTGTTCTATGTAATCATACATTTTGTTTGAATATTGTTTCACTAACATTCTTTCTGCTTTGGATCATAACAGTCGTATTAAAAGAGGTTTTTGTTATGAAAGCTTATGAAAGTGTATGACAGTTATAACTATAAACATTGTCTGGTATCTGCATTTCAGTGACAAGAAGCCCACCAAGACTTTGTCACATCATAAAAGGGCCAGGCTATGGCCCCACGTACGGTTTCATCTTCGCAGTGTACCAGGACGGGGCTTACATCAAACGAATCGACAAGGACTCTGCTGCGGAAACAGCTGGTTTGCATGAAGAAGACAAAATCATTGAAGTTAACGGTTTTAATGTTGAAGCTGAAAACCAGGACCAAATACTAGAAAAGATGAGAGGTCTTCCAAATGAAATGAAGGTGTTTGTTATGGACAAGGCAACGTACGCACACTATAAAAATAGTGGTGTACACATAACAAGCTCGATGGCCTCTGCAGTTTATATGAAGTCGATGCCAGTTCAGTCAGGTATGCAGTAATAAATTATCTTGCACACCAGATATGGAGATCCTGGACTTAACCCTGGGAAAGAAATTCTTATCCTACCCGGGGATATGATAAAAAAATCTAGAATTTTCATGTTTCATGTGCACTGGTTCAATATACAGTCAAACTTCAATGGCTCGAACACCTTTGGGACCACGAAAATCTGTGCAAGGCGGACGGTCCATGCTAATATACCCTATTGGTTTCATTGGGCGACAGGGCTTGAGATGTCATTTCATCCCAATGTTGGGTAAAAGTCCCACAAAATTGGAAGCAACGTCTCAAAAATGACCTTTACAGTGTTGAAGGGGACGTGAAATCTCAAATCAAACAAACAAAAACCAAGAAAATCTGTTCGAGACAGGGGTAGTTCGAGCCACTGATGGTTACTGCCAGGAGACATAACGAGATACTTTTAGACATCTTTTTGGTGTTCTATAATGAAAATGTATGCTGTGTGTACTCATTGAGGCGATTCTAATGAGTACACACAGCATACAATTGCAGGATAATAGACTAAAATCTCCTTAATTATCCCTCACTATTTCTTATGTAGAGGATTTCGCTTGGGGCTCAAGAATGGGTTCGACACATCCATGGTAAACGAGCCATCGGTGTTCGAGCCATCGAAATTCTACTGCATATAGGACGTGATGTATGCCATCATTAAGTTTGGCGTCACTGCACATACAAAAAGTCAAAACCAACACATTATTATTGTCATCAGAATATGACAGACATCCACAATCGATGTTACTGGATTGTAATAATACACTCTCAGAAATGAAAGGTATGCAAGAAAAAGAATCTTACATGGGTGTGAGGGATAGATAGAATTCTTACTGTTCAAACAAAATAGAAGGGAAGGCAATGATCTGGAATCAATACAATTTAATACCTTACACCTTTCTGTCCAAGACACCAAAAGGAATGATGGGTGCTATCTACCAGTATCTATCTACCATCTTATAATGAGTCGGTCCCATTTGGCCATTACCTCAGATGAATGGGTGGCTAAATTTAGAATTTAGTTAAAAAAAAAAGGAAAAAAGAAATCACAGGATGAGCCCTTAACCCTTTTTGTAACAAATGAAATCTTCCTCCATATATATAGCAGGAGTTCCTTTCTAAATTTAAGGGCATCAGGTTGTGTTTTCATCAAAATTCATTTTGGAAAATGACTGAACTTTTCACAAACAGTGGAGGCCCTGATCAGACGCGGCGTCTGATCTGGGCCTGCACTGTTTACCAGGGTACCCGTTTTGGGGTTTCTGGTACTAAATGGGTTAAAACTATTTACAATCTGAATAACAGAGGTATCCTAGAAGGCATACCTCTTGAGTCTCAATCTGGCACTGTACAGGCTTTGAACTCTATTGCGGCCTTGGCACTCACCGCAGAAGAGGGAAGAATATATTCCATTGATGAATAGTTATAGGAAAGAAAAAGTTTTTCAGGGCATCGCTATATGACTGGTACCTGTGATAGTGTGAGTTGTTTACTTTTGATGCCCTTGTTTGGGTTGAGGCTATTGCAGGCGTCAAGTACCTATCTTTATTAAGAGACACTGTATCAGAGTGTATCTTATAGAAGAAGGTTAAAGAGGACTGCTCATGACGGGCCTCTAGGGACGGCCTCTGTAGCTCTTTAATAAGCATGTCACCGACACTACTTCTATTTCGCCATGGCCAGCAGGTCCATGGAGCAGCTGTCCTCTACACCTTCTCCACCTGCTGAATCTGAGTTTTAACATAGGGATGCCAAATGGGTGATGCATATTCAAGTTTAGGGCGAACCATTGTTTTATATGCAACATCCTTTGTCTGCCTAGGTGCAAAGGCCAAATTACATCAAAGGAATCATTAAGTCCTAGTTGCTTTAGATGTTATCTCTGAGATATGTTGATCCCAATCAAGTTCGTCAGTCATGGTGATACCAAGATATTTGGCGGATTGAACATGCTCCAAATTTTGCTGGTGAAGTGTATAGTCAAACTTCATTTGCTTGTCCGGAGGGTGTCGTGACACCCTCAGTGAATGACATTTGGCAACATTGAACTTGATCTGCCAATCAGCCTCCCATTGTGTAAGTTTATCTAGGTCACCTTGTAAAATAAGAGTCAGAAGGAGAATATTTGTTCCTATACAGGACACAATCATCAGCAAACAAACAGACCAATGACCTGATATTATCAGGGAGATCATTGATCAAGAAGATGATATAAGCAAAAGCTTCTGTCAGATCCTGTTAGTTGCTGTTGTAACTGACTGTACATATACATTATTCTTGACAAATAAATACTGTTTAAACCAAGAAGATGACTGATCCAAGAACAAAACCTTGGGGGACACCAGATAAAACAGGGACTGGATCAGACGCTTGGCCATCAAGTACAACTTGCTGTGAGCGCCAGAGAGCCATGAGCTAATCCATTTATGTGTGGATCCTCTTATCCCACAGTGCACACTAAGAGATGTCATTGTAATTAAAACATTACAAGTGGATTAAAGCCAAAAGAACAGTATCTTTCCCCCAGAATGGCTGAAAAGCTATCAAGAAAAAATAAAGAAAATGAAATATACTTGCCAGAACATGCATGCAAAGACATACAATATGACAATGATAAACCACAACAGAAGAATACTATATGACAATAATAAACCACAACATAAGCATACTACATACTATATGACAATAATAAACCACAACAGAAGCATATTATATTACAATAATAAACCATAAAAGAAGCATACTATATGACAATAATAAACAATAAAAGAAGCATACTATATGTCAATAATAAACCACAACAGAAGCAAACTATATGACAATAATAAACCATAAAAGAAGCCTACAATAGGACAATTATAAACCACAACAGAAGCAAACTATATGACAATAATAAACCATAAAAGAAGCCTACAATAGGACAATTATAAACCACAACATAAGCATACTATATGACAATAATAAACCACAACAGAAGCATACTATATGACAATAATAAATCATAAAAGAAGCATACTATATGACAATAATAAACCACAACAGAAGCATGCTATATGACAATAATCAACCATAAAAGAAGCCTACAGTATGACAATAATAAACCACAACAGAATGACAATAATAAACCACAAATCAAACACAAACAGAAGCATACTATATGACAATAATTAATCTGCAACAGGAGCATACAATATGACAATAATAAACTGCAACAGGAGCATACAATATGACAATAATAAACCACAGCAGAAGCATATTATATCACAATAATAAACCACAACAGAAGCATACAATATGACAATAATAAACCACAACAGAAGTATACTATATGACAATAATAGACCACTACAGAAGCATCAATATAAAATACATGGCTGCCATAGGGCAGTGCCCACCTGAGCGCTGGTTTATGAAATTTGCTATGGCCATTGACTTATAATGGGGAAAATTGAAAAATGACATTTATGCCTTTCAAGATATTTTGTCAAACTTTCGTAGAATTGTTCCTTAAATAATGTTCTTTTAGGCCTATTGGTTGCCAAAGATGAGGAAATTGTCGATTATCATCTGTTGTTCTGCAAGAGCACATTCAAGGGACATCAGACCTCTGAAGCCACTAGGCTGATTGGGTCCAAATTTTATCTGCAGCATCCTAGGGCGCAGGGTTTTCATGGTTAATTAAAATAAATTGCTGCCAGTGGGCAGTGCTCTCTGAGCTCAGGTGAGCATAGTGGCCAATGGGCCTTTTGTTTCAAAACTAATGACATCGTTGCTGACTGTATCACTTAAACTTTGATCATTAAATACAAAAAATACACTAACATTTTTGCTGAAAAAAATGAGTAGCTTTTGCAACTGCAGAAGCTAGGTGCACATTTTCTCAGCAAAAATCTCACAGCGTTATACCTGCTAGAACAGTGAACATCATCACGAAAATACGCCTGTATAATTTTGACCCCCCTTGAACCCCACTTTCATATAGTAAAACTGGGGTTTACAGTGGTATACCTTATTAGCTCACCTGAGCCGAAGGCTCATTGGTGAGCTTATAGGGTGGTCATGCTGTCTGTATGTATGTCAACATTTTCAAACATCTTCTCCTCTGGAACCGCTGGGCCGATTGAAGCCAAATTTCATGTGGGGCCTCAGTGGGATGGGGGAACGAAAGTTCCTTCGCGGGGTCCAGGTCACATGACCAAGATGGCCGCCATGCCCATATATGGTAAAAACCCTTCAAAAATCTTCTTCTCCGGAACCAGTGGGCCGATTGGCCTGAAACTTGGTATGTAGCATTGGGGACTCGGGCCCATCATATTTTGTTCAAATGATGACCCTTGGATGACCTTGACCAATTTTAGGCCAAGGTCAAATTTGGTCGCATAGACTTTTGTATGGGAAAAAGTCAATCCGTGTTTTTTTTGGAAACTATTGCAGCCTGTGATCTGAAAATTAGTAGATGCAGTAAGCTAAATGGGTGGATGAAACCACATGAGTATTCAAGGTCAAGGTCATTCTTTGACCTTTGTTCAAGGTCATTCAGATAGGAGAATTAAAACTTATTTTTATCAGAAACCACAAAGCCATTTGTAACGAAATTTCATATGAAAGTTTTTTAGAAAAAGGTTATGACAATTGATCAATATGAATTTGGTCACGTGACCAATATGGCCACCATGCCCATATATGGTAAAAACCCTTCAGAAATCTTCTTCTCCGGAACCATCAGGCCGATTGGTCTGAAACTTGGTATGTAGCATTAGGGACTCGGATCCATCATATTTTGTTCAAATGATGACCCTTGGATGACCTTAACCAATTTTAGTCCAAGGTCAAATTTGGTCGCATAAACTTTTGTATGGGAAAAAGTTAAAACCGTGTATTTTTGGAAACTATTGCAGCTTGTGATCTGAAAATTAATAGATGCAGTAAGCTAAATGGGTGCATGAAATTACATGAGTATTCAAGGTCAAGGTCATTATTTGACCTTTGTTCAAGGTCATTGAGATATGAGAATTAAAACTTATTTTTCTCAGAAACAACAAAGCCATTTGTAACGAAATTTCATATGAAAGTTTTTAAGAACATGGAATGACAATTAATCAATATGAATTTGGTCACATGACCAATATGGCCGCCATGCCTATATAAAGTTACTTTAAGTAAAAGCCCTTCAAAAATCTTCTTCTCCGGAACCATCAGGCCGATTGGCCTGAAACTTGGTATGTAGCATTAGGAACTCAGGCCCATCATATTTTGTTCAAATGATGACCCTTGGATGACCTTGACCAATTTAAGTCCTAGGTCAAATTTGGTGGCTTAGACTTTTGTATGGGAAAAAGTCAAAACCTTGTATTTTTTGGAAACTATTGCAGCCTGTGATCTGAAAATTAGTAGATGCAGTAAGCTAAATGGGTGAATGAATCTACATGAGTATTCAAGGTCAAGGTCATTATTTGACCGTTGTTCAAGGTCATTCAGATATCAGAATTAAAACTTATTTTCTCAGAAACCACAAAGCCATTTGTAACAAAATTTCATATGAAAGATTTTAAGAACAAGGAAATGACAATTAATCAATATGAATTTGGTCACATGACCAATATGGCCGTAATGCCCATATAAGGTAAAGCCCTTCAGTAATCTTCTTCTCCAGAACCAGTGGGTCGATTATCATGCAACTTTGTATGTAGCATTAGGGACTTGGGTCCATCAAATTTTTTCTCAAATTATGACCCTTGGATGACCTTGACCAATTTTAGGCCAAGGTCAAATTTGGTTGCATAGACTTTTGTATGGGAAGAAGTCCAAATCGTGTATTTTTTGGAAACTATTGCAGCCTTTGATCTGAAAATTAGTAGATGCAGTAAGCTAAATGGGTGGATGAATCTACATGAGTAGTCAAGGTCATTCTTTGACCTTTGTTCAAGGTCATTCAGTTATTGAGAATTAAAACTTATTTTTCTCAGAAACCACATAGCCATTTGTAATGAAATTTCATATGAAAGTTTTCAAGAACAAGGAACTGACAATTTATCAATATGAATTTGGTCACATGACCAATATGGCCGTCATGTCCATATAAGGTAAAAACCCTTCAGAAATCTTCTTCTCTGGAACCAGTGGGCCGATAATCATTTAACTTGGTATGTGGCATTGGGAACTTGAGCCCATGATGATGACTCCTGAATGACCCTGACCTATTTTAGGCCAAGGTCAAAGTTTTTCGCATAGACTTTTGGATGGGGAAAAAGTCAAAACTGTGTCTTTTTTTAAAATATTGCACCTGGTGATATGAAAATCGGTAGATACAGTAAGCTAAATTAATGGATGAAATGACATGAGTATTCAAGGTCAAAGTCATTCTTTGATCTTGATTCAAGGTCATCCAGATATGAGAATTAAAACATATTTTTCTCAGAAACCACTGAGCCATTTGTAACAAAAATTTCATATGCAGCATTGGGGGCTCGGGCTCACCACATATTTTTCAAATGCTGACTTTCTGATACCTATTTTACGCCAAGGTCAAATTTGGTCACATAGATTTTGGGATGGGAAAAAGGTCAAAACCATGTTTTTTTTTCGGAAACTATTGCAGTCTCTGATCTGAAAATTGATAAATGCAGTTAGCTAAATGAGTGGATGAAACAACATGCGTATTCAAGGTCAAGGTCATTCCTTGACCTTGGCCTAAGGCCTTTCAGATATGAAGATTAAAATTTATTTTTAACCAGAACCTCTGTGCCGTTTGTGACCAAATTTTATACTAAGCTCGTAGAAACAAGTAAATGAAGATTTAAATACATGCGTTTGCTCAAATGACCAAAATGACCTTCATGCCCATATAAGGTAAAAACACTTCAGAAATCGTTTACTCCAGAACCAGTGGGCCGATTTTCATTAAACTTGGTATGTAGCATTTGGGATTTGGGCCCACTATAGTTTCTTCAAATGATGACCCCTGGATGGCCATAACCTGTTTTACGCAAAGGTCAAATTTGGTTGCCTATACATTTGTATTGGAGAAAGTAAAAAAAATGTGTATTTTTTGGAAACTATTGCAACCTGTGATCTGAAAATTGGTAGATGCAATAAGCTAAATGAGTGGATAGAACTAAGGTCAATATTATTCTCTGACGTTGTCCCAAGGTCATTCAGATGAAATTAAAATTTATTTTTCATAGAAACCACTACTCCATTTGTAGCCAAATTTCACTTGAAAACTTATAGGAACAAACAAATGAAAATTTATTAATATGAATTTGGTCACATTACTAAAATGGCTGCCATGTCGATATACATGTATACCCTTCGGTTTTTTTTCTTCGAACCAATGGGCCCATTATCAAGTCACAAGACCGAGATTAATACTTGGTAAAAACCCTATAAAATCGTCTTCTCAGAAATGAAATTGCTCCATAAGCTCTCAGCACTCAGGTGAGCGGCTCAGGACCAATGGTCCTCTGGTTTTTCTTATTTCTCTATTAAAATATAGATTGTGGGTACTCATTAGAACCGGTTCTAACAAGTGTCCACAATCTATATTTTGAGCAGAAATAAGAAAAATACCACAATTTTTCATCATAAAATTTTCATATTTTCGGCGATAAAGGTGGCTATGTATTTGTATAGGCGTGTTTGCGTAATGTTTACCTATTACAAGGTGGTTGTCTTAACCCTTGTCCTGCTGAGCCTGGATATGTCTTATCTTCCAAACAATGTAGATCCAGATCAGATGGCTTCTGAAGAAGCCATCTGATCTGGAACTTGATTGTTTGTCATTCAGTTTATGAATTTGTTGCAATAATTTGCATCAAGGAATCTGATTGGTCGATGTTCAGTTGTGGGTGTGGCATATTTAAATATGCAGCAGGATAAGGGTTCAGTGCTTTGATCAACTGAATCCTGGTTATAATTGGGTTAACCCTTATCCTTCTGAATATTTTAATTAGCCACACCCATTTCTGACTATCGGCCAATCAGATTACATGATACAATATTTGCAGTCAAATTCACAAACTGAATAACAAACCGAGTAGATCTGGATCTACACTGTTTGCAAAGAGAGGGGTTGTCATGAACAGCAGGATAAGACTTCTTCAGAAGCAATCTGATCTGGATCTACACTGTTTGCAAAGAGAGGGGTTGTCGTGAACAGCAGGATATGGATTAAGTGTTTATCAATCAACCCAAAGCTACTAAATGCAAAAGTTTATCTTGTGATTGTCCATGTGACTATCGTGACTATCACTGATCATGTTGGAAATCCAAGAAAAGGTTAATTATAGCTGTACTATTCTTGTCACTATGATGTCAGAGTGCTGTGTAAGAAGGAGTGACCCTTAGCCCCGATAAGCGGGGGAATCCAAATATTATTTTTCTTATTCCTCCATGAAAACATAAATTGTGGGTACTCATTAGAAGGGCCTCACTGAGGCCCTTCTAATGTGTACCCACAACATATATTTCCATGCCGAAATATGAAAAATGTCAGTACTTTTGGGATGAAAAAAGTGCCTTCTCTGGAGCTATGGAGGACTATCTGTAAAGCATGGACTGGGCTGATTTGCTGGAACACTTGGAAACAGTGTTGACCCAGATTAGATATCTCAGATTGTGACATTTGGTTTAAACAATATTTATTTGCAAATAAATTACAAAGACATACATAGATACATACATGCAAAATGACATAGGATCTGACGGTAAGCATAGTGCTTATATGGAAGTCATTTCCTAATTGTGACATTTGATCAGGGTCTACACTGTTTGCTAAAAATACAAGAATTTGAGCCTAAAACAAAACAGTCAAAGTTCTTATACAGGACCATGTTTGCAGCTTACACTCAGAGACTCACCAGTGCTGTTGTTGCTTTGGTTTTGCAGGTCTGTCAGTAACATATCCAAGACCAGATCGACGGCCACAAAGTAGCTCTCCTGTGATGCCAGTGCTACAAGCTACAGTTGAGCCTGCAACAGTCTCACATGTACCTGTTCACAGACCATATATTTATGGAGAAAAAGGGATACCAGATGAACCAGATGATAGAAAATTGATGGGACATTGGTATGCTCAACCTCAGCCATATGTGGCTAAACCAGCTACAGCAACTCCAGAGAGAAATGCAGAGACGAGAACACCAGAAAATGACAGTACAAATGCAATAACAACTTCAGTTTCTCTTAGGAACGGTGCAAATGAAACCATTACAACTGAAGCTGGGAATGCTGAAGTTAATGTGACTAACTCTCCAGATGATGTACTAGGTTTGCAGAGGGCATTCTCGCCAAATTCTTTAATGCAGGCTAAAATATTTGAAATGATCCAGAAGGGAACTCCTTACAATCATTTCAATGATCCTAGCCAAGAAAAGTCACCGAGTGCATCAGAGGCAGCCAGTACTTCAGTGGCAGCCAGTACTTCAGTAAGTGTAGGTGTGACTAGTGCTGGAATATCATATGTTGGCAGCTACATTTTGGGTCAAAGTGGAATACGAAAAGTTACAATGCCTTACAATCAAGAACACAGAAAAACACCACCCTCACAGGTGAATGTGAATCAGAGTGAATCCCAGGGAACAAGTTCACTTGTGCATGAGTCTGAGATTGACACTAAAGAAGGAATAACATTGATTCATATGGATAAAGCTGTTGGAGATCCAAGAAGGGATTCTACTGCTAATGTTCAAACAAGAGGGACTGACACTGAAATGAGAGAAAATTTGAAAGGACAATTTACAAGTATTAATCCTGATTCTGTGAGTGCTATGAATCTTGCCAATCAGTTAGAGTTGGACAAAAATGCTGCTTTGAGTCACTTGAATATTGACATTGGTTCTGTTATTGACAAAGAATATGCTGTTGATAGTGTCACAACAAACAAATACAGACAAGATATGGCACGTCAAGCAGCTGGAACCAGTCAAGAAACCGAGAAAAGTATACATCATATCAATACATCAGTGTCAGAAACAAGTAATTTTAGTAATTCTTTACCAAGTAGTAGAAACATTGCTGAACCAGTTGTAACCAGTAGCTCTGTACTTAGTAATGGTATCACAGCCAAACCAGCTGTAACCAGTGATTCTGTACCAAGTAAAAGTTACACTGCCAGACCAGTTGTATCCAGTAGCCCCGTACTTAGTAGTGGTATCACAGCCAAACCAGCTGTAACCAGTGATTCTATACCAAATAATACTAACACTGCCAGACCTGTTGTAACCAATAATTCGGTACCAAGTAAAAGTAACACTGCCAGACCAGCTGTAAGCACTAATTCTGTACCAAGTCATAGTATCACCTCCAAACCAGTTGTTACTCAGTCTCCCTCCAAATCAAAGGTTTCTGAAAGAACTAAAACTGTTGAAAAGCAGAAAAGTAAAAAAGTAGATTCTTCTAGAAAGTTGAAGGTGAAGTTTGGTCCACCAGCAAAGAAAGTCACTGGATCAGATTCACCCTCCAAACATATTTCATTCACCTGGAAGAAGAAGGCAGCAGCCAAAGCTTTGAAGGAACATGAGCCACAAATTGACACAGAAAAACATCCCGAAAAGGTAATATGTATAAACATTTTTAACCCTTATCCGACCTTACCTTTGCAAACAGTGTAGATCCAAATCAGATGGCTTCTGAAGAAGCCATCTGAGCAGGATCTACACTGTTTTGGTTTCATTGGGTGACAGGGCTTGAGATGTCATTTCATCTCAATATCGGTAAGAGTCCCACAAAATTGGAAGCAACGCCTCCAAAATGACCTTTACTGTGTTAAGGGTGATGTTAAACCTCAAATCAAAGAAACAAAACAAACAAACACGTCACTCAGTTTGGAAAGTTGAATGAATACTTTATATCAAGTAATCTGATTGATTGAGAGTCTGAAATGGGTGTGGCTAATCAATTTATTCAGCAGGATAAGGGTTAAAGAAGTAAACCCACGCTTAAAATTTGCTGCTAATTAATAATTCCCTCCTTTCGCATTTTGACCTATTTTAGCTGTGAAGTTTAAGGGGAATGGGAACACCTTCAGGGGAGGCAACTCATGCAAAAGTATTTTTGTCTCCCATAGGGGTAAACTCTTAAAGTAAAGAATTAATTTTGCTCCTAGCAAATCCTTTCCTTTAACCCTTCTCTTGTTTATGCAGTTTAGCCACACCCGTTTCTGACTTTAAACCAATCAGATTGCTTGATGTAATTTCTGATCTGGATCTACACTGTTTCCACAGACAGGGGTTGTCGTGAACAGCAGGATAAGAATTAAGAGTTGACCCCTTTTTCAGTTGGGCAGTGTTTAGAGAAAACGAACAGGAAGTCCAAAAAGTTGTCTCCTTTTGAAAAATGGCAGAAAAATCTGCCATGTGCTCCCATTCCATTAAATAGGACATTTTTATTATTTCTATACATTTTGTCAATCTTCAGACACCCTTAAGTGGACACCCACTCTATATACAATACAAATATCACCGAATTCTGATAGAGGCTGGTTGTCATGGTTCAAATTTTTATAGCTCTCTTTGCTGTGGGGACGTCTGAAATATTGCACTCTTTGACATCAAATTATGCTACGTGTGCACGCCATTGCATTGGATGTTTTAAACACAGCACACTGTCTGCAGTCTTTTTGGTGAAATTTGCTGAATTTATTGCACAACTCTGTAATTGTTTTGGATGAAATCATCTTCACCATCATCATCATAAACTGAACACATCATTAGCATGATTAGTGTCTTTAAATAATAAAATATAATCGTTGTGCCGTGACAGTTTTATAGGGGCTCGCTAAAGCTCGCCTCTATGAGATTGTCTAAGCCTCATCGATTATATTTTATAATTAAAGACACTAACAATGTATTTACTATATACACATGTAATAGTTTTCCTTACAAAGTGATTTTGGATATAACATGGTTTAATCCTTTTTGTACCAAATGGAATCTTCCTCCTTATATATAGCAGGAGTCCATTTCAAAATTTAGAGGTGACAGGTTGTGTTTTCTACAAAATTAATTTGAAAAATGGCTAATTCTTTTGCAAACAGTGTAGGCCCTGATCAGACGCCGCATTGTGCGGCGTCTGATCACAGCCTGCACTGTTTGCCAACTACCCGTTTTGGGGGTTTCTGGTACCAAAATGGTTTTGATCGTTTGATTTGAGGTTTATCGTCCCCGTCAACACTGTAAAGGTAATTTTGGAGACGTTGCTTCCAATTTTATGGGACTTTTACCCAACATTGAGATGAAATGACATCCCAAGCCCTGTCACCCAATGAAACCAATAGCAGGGTTTTCACTAAAAATTTTCTTAAGTGGCCAGTCACCAGTTTGAGGCGGTCAAATTCTACTATTTCATGAGTTAAATTAACAAAAGTTACATTTTAGGCGACCAGAAAATCAATTGAGGCAGTCATTTTGGCCTCCTGCCGCCTCGTAATGAAAACCCTGCAATAGGTTTATTAGCATGGACGGTTTGCCTTGCACCTCGGTTCCTGGACAGGCTTAGATCCTCGAAGCGGTTTACCAGTACTAGTGTGTGGGGGTACCAAAATGGTTAAAGATGACTCCCGAATATTCATTTTTGTCATGCTTGCTATAAGCATAGCGCAATGTGATAGGAGTCTGATTTTTTGTCAGTTTGCCCATCCGTTTGTCCATCCGTTTGTCTGTCAAGCGTACAACATTTGTGACCACCCTAGCCTTCACCCTTATGGTCAAGTCCATTTCTCAAGAGCTATTATGAGGAGCTTCATTAACCCTTATCCTGCTGTTCAAGACAGCCTCTATCTTTGCAAACAGTGTAGATCCAGATCAGATGGCTTCTGAAGAAGCCATCTGATCAGGATCTACACTGTTTGACATTCTGTTTATGGATTTGTAAGAATAAATTACATCAAGTATTCTGATTGGTTCAAAGTCAGAAATGGGTGTGGCTTAAATGAAAATTCAGCAAGATAAGGGTTAATGATACTTGGTACCAATTTGCATCTAGTAGATCCAGATCAGACGGCAGAAGCCATGATCTGATCAGGATCTACATGGTTTGTCATGCAGTTTGTGAATTGAACCAATACATTATATCAAGTAATTTGATTGGTGGATAGTCAGAAATGGGTGTGGCTAAATGAATTATTCACCAGGATAAGAGTTAAATTGTCCTCATAGTTCCTCATTATAATTCTCTTGGTGGCAGTGAAACTTGAATGGCCCAAACAATGGTGGCTTGTAGAAGGCTGTTCATAAAAATCCTAAAAATTCGGACACCTTGAGGACTTGCTGTAATTCTCCTAAAATTTTAACAAATTTGTTTTATTTTCCAGCAAGGAGTCAGAATGGCAAACAATGTAGACCCTGATCTCGGGCTGCACTGTTTGCTTAGGCCTAAGTGTTCCAATACATTAAAATTCTGATATTAAGACCACATTTGGGACTGTTCAAAAGTGGTCTTTAAAGACCACTTTTGAACAGTCTCAAAGGTGATCTCTGACCAGAGGACACTGTTTACAGAAAACACACAGAAAGAATAACTGAAGCCAACTACCGGTAATTAATAAGCTTTTGAAAGCAGAATTAGTCTTAATTTTAGGTGGTCTTAACCCATTTTGTACCGGAAACCCCGAAAAGTGCAGGCCCAGATCAGATGCTGCAGAATGCGGTGGCTAATCAGGGCCTACACTGTTTGCAAAAAGTTGAGCCATTTTCCAAATAAATTTTGAAGAAAAATTAAGACAAACTGACACTCTTGAATTTTGAAATGAGCTCCTGCTATTTATAAGGTGGAAGATTCCATTGGTACAAATCGATCCTGGGCTTCTCCAGACTTTCGGATGAGTCTTTAAACCGAGGTCCTGTCATCATATGACCTTAGCTGTTGGTGGGACATAAAACTCAAACACTCACTCACTGACGCCATTTGGTACAAAAAGTGATAATAGCGGAATTTCACTGTACGTAGGATAATTACGGTTTTGTTAGTTTGCTTGATTTGAGATTTAACGTCCCTGTTTAGGTCATTTTGGAGACGCTGCTTCCAATTTTGTGGGACTTTTACCCGACATTGAGATGAAATGATATCTCAAGTCCTGACGTCCAATGAAACTAATATGGTTTATAAGAATGGACCGGCCGACTTGCAGCAATTTTCCTGGGCAGGCTTTGACGTTCTAAGCGGATTACCAGTACTCGTGTGCGGTCGGATTCAGCTCAGCGTGGAAGCATCATGCAGCCCATCTATGTCTTCAAGCCTTGATGGGGGAGGGGGGGGGGGGGGGGGGGGGACGAGGAATTTCACTATACTTACCATTTCTGACTTTGAACCAATCAGATTACTTGATGTAATTTACTCCTACAAATTCATAAACTGAATGCAAAACAGTGTAGATCCTGATCAGATGGCTTCTTTAGAAGCCATCTGATCTGGATCTACACTGTTTGCAAAGGTAGGGGTTGTCGTGAACAGCAAGATAAGGCTTCTTCAGAAGTCCCCTGATCAGGATCTACACTGTTTGCAAAGGTAGGGGTTGTTGTGAACAGCAGGATAAGGCTTCTTCAGAAGTCCCCTGATCTGGATCTACACTGTTTGCAAAGGTAGGGGTTGTCGTGAACAGCAAGATAAGGGTTACCGGGTAAGGCCAATTTGTGCGGGTAACTGCTCATTTAACCCTTTTTGTACCAAATGGAATCTTCCACCTTATATATAGCGGGAGTCCATTTCAAAATTTAGGGGTGGCAGGTTGTGTTTTCTTCAAGAACTGTTTGGAAATAGGCTGAAAATTCTGCAAACAGAGTGTAGGCCCTGATCAGACACCGCGTTCTGCCGCGTCTGATCTGGGCCTGCACTGTTTGCCCACTTCCCGTTTTGGGGTTTCCGTTACAAAATTGGTTGAAGTCAAACAACTACATATATTTTTCAGACTGAGATATCTCCTACCAAACATGCTAGTGAAGTGACAGAGTCTAGTAAGAGTGATACGGATAAGATGCCCAAAAAGAGTGACACGGATAAGACACCGAAAAAGAGTGATATGGATAAGACGCCGAAAAAGAGTGACATGGATAAGATGCCGAAAAAGGGTGATACGGTTAAGACGCCGAAGAAGAGTGATACGGATAAGACCAAGAGTGATACGGATAAGACGCCAAAAAAGAAGAAAAGAACATCTTCAGAGGCCTTTTTAAATGAAGACAGAGAACAGCCCCCTACCAGCAAGCGAGGTCGGGGTAGGGGCAGCAGCGTTGGTGGTAGGGGTAGGGGTAGGGGCACAGGGAGGGGTCATGTCACGAGAGGCAGAGGAAATTCCAGAGCTGGGTCCAGTGTAGGGGGCAGAGGACGACAAACTGTAAGGGGGAGGGGAAGAGGTAGAGGTTTGAGAGTGATAGCTCCTGCTCAGAACATGAGCTGGCAAGAGTTATTGGCTCTGAAACGCGGACAGTCAGGGGGTGACGACTCTCCACAGCCAATCATAGAGGTAGATGTTGATGAAGTAGATGCTGCGCCCTTTGACGACATAGAAGTCTCACCTGTAGCAGAGCAGGTAAACACTTATATTATAAACATTACATGCAATTTTTCAGACCTTCAAAATGGTTATTTTTCCTATGAATATATGTGATATTTTTCTTATTTATACTCCAAACATAGGTTGTGGGTGCTCGTTAGAACCGCCTCATTGAGGCGGTTCTAACGAGTACCCACAACCTATGTCTTTGAGCAGAAATAAGCATAAAAATGCATACCCCCGTAAACCAAAGTTTTCTCATTATAAATTGGTGTTTAGGGGGTTGTTCATTTCGCGGACTTGATAGATGATGATTAGAAGATACGAGCTCGTAACTGTATTGAAAATTATCATCTTGGGAAGTAAATTGGTTGTTTTTCAGTCAGAGATTTTGTTTTGTAGATCTCAGACACATCAGTGGACCTGCAGAACATATTTTGCAACTGTAAAACCACTGATTTACCACCTTGGTGCCATTATCCCCATTCATTTGTTTCTGTAAGGGAATAGAGAATACCAGGTTCGTGTTTTTGATATCAAGTTTATCAGGCAACGCTTCGAGAATGCTTGTAGAATCTCAAGGCTTGCCGAATGATTCTACATGCATTATCGAAGCCGATTCTGATAAACTTGATATCAAATGACACAAATTTATCTATTTATCAGTTTATCTCCTTGTACACTCTTAGAGTTTTGCCAATTTTTCCAGTTGTCCAGTTCATAGAAGTGCAATGTCACGTTGACCTGATAAAGCTCACTTGTCCTGAGATAGCATATCTTTATCAGGCCATTGTGTTACAATGCAATTAATATAAGCGGTAACTGATAAAATATACTATTTGCACAAAACTGCTAGCACTTTGAGCTGCACAAAGTTAAATTCTAGCCAATGAAATGGGACATTTTGTTATGATGTTGGGTTAGTTTAATGAATTCAATTAGAAAATGGTGGAGTTTTTTGCAAACAGTGCCAGCCCAAATCAGATGCCACATTTTGCGGCATTTGATAATTATGTGCCTGCACTGTTTGACAGTCAGTGTACCCGTTTTGAAGTTTCTGCTCTGAGGAGTGGTCTTAATAATCAGTATGTGGTCTTAATCCTTATCATGCTGATTAAATTAATGTGCCACACCCATTTCTGAATATCAGGCAAAATGGTGGGAATCAGACCGTCCAGTGCATATAGTAAGTCTTTTGGTTTGATTGGGCATCAGGGCTTGAGGTGTCATTTCATCTCATTATGTCGGGTAAAAGTCCCACAAAATGGGAAGCAGCGTCTCCAAAATGACCTAAGTAGGATTGATGGGGATGTTAAACCTAAATTCTAACAAACTACGGATCATTGAATCAAAGTACTTGATATAATGCAGTTTTTCAGTTTCCAAGCTGCATGACAAACAGTGCAGATCCTAATCAGACGGCTTCTTCAGCTGATCTGAATCAACACTGTTTGAAAAGGTAGGGGTTGTCATGTTCAGCAGAATAAGGGTTAATTACAGAATTTTACTGAATATAGAATAATTAATAATTGACATAAACAGCAAGGAGCCCAAAAAGTGCACACCAAATGGCAAACAGTGTAGACCCTGATCAGACTGCAGTCTGATCTGGGCCTGCACTGTTTGCTTAGGCTTGTCTGTCCCAATACTTAGGATCATTACAGTACCTGTTAGAATCTCTTCATCACTATTTTTTTTTTATATCCCTAGAATATTTTTCTAACAAGAAATCAGAAAAAAGTCCACAAAACTGTAATGATCCTAAGTATTGCGACAGACTTATGGTCTGATCACGGTCTACACTGTTTGCCACTCTGTCTGCACCTTTTGGACTCCTTTCAGCTGGATCACAAAACAAATTTGATAAAATTTAGGAGTATTACAGTAAGTCCTCAAGGTGTCCAAATTTTTATGATTTGTACGGTAATTCTCTTTATATTCCTACTTAAGGGGAATGGATACACCTTCAGGGGAGGCAACTCCTGCAAAAATATTTTTGTCTACCATGTCAATAGGGGTCAACTCTTATAGGAAAAAATTTGCTCCAGAGGAGCAAATTCTTTCCTATAAGAGTAGACTCCTTTTACAGTGGGACTGAGCCTATAGAAAAGCGAACAGGAAGTCCAGAAAGTTGTCTCCCTTTGAAAAATGGCAAAAAAAAAGTGCTATGTGTTCCCATTCCCCTTAAAAGCAGCATTGTTTGGCATCACTGACGACCCTTACAATGCAGAACAAAGCCTCTTTTTTTTAGGTGGATTTTTTTATCAGGTAAGTCCTCGACCTGTAAATGATCTGTGAAACTCTTATAACACTGTTGTTGGGATTCAAAGCAGAAACTGTGTTAGTTAACCCGTTCATTACCAAATGGAATCTTCCACCATTTATATAGCCAGAGTCCATTTCTAAATTTAGGGGTGACAGGTTGTGGTATCTTCAAAATTGATTTAGAAAATGGCTGAACTTTCTGCAAATAGTACAGACCCTGATGAGACGCCGCATTCTGCGGCGTCTCATCTGGGCCTGCATTGTTTGCCAAGGTACCCCTTTTGGGGTTTCCAGTACTAAATGGGTTAAATAGCCAGGAACAAAAATGTTTAGTTCGTGTAGAAAAATTACAATTAATTTACACAGTTTTGAGATCTTTCACCAATGTTATATCCAAACATCACGAAAACATGCCTATATAATTCTGACCCCCTTGAACCCCACTTTTATATAGTAAAACTGGGGTTTACAGGGGAAAACATTATTTTCTTATTTCTGCTCTAAAATCTAGATTGTGGGTAGACGTTAGAACCACCTCGATGAGGCAGTTCTAACGTCTACCCACAATCGATATTTCAAGCAGAAATAAGAAAAATATCACAATTTTACATCTTAAAATTGTCGTTTTTTTTTTTTTAGTGGTAAAATTTACAATTTATTTATATAGGCGTGTTTTCATAATGTCTGTGATATAGGAACAGTGTTATAAAAGAGGTTGCAGTATATTCCATAGGTATGTCTGCTTAATGTCCAAACATGTTTTCTCCAGAATTCCCCTGAAAGACTGAATACTACTTCTTCAACTATTGATGAGGCCCCAGCTGCATCTTCATATGAAACACAAGCCAGTGCTGAGCATGATCACGCAACTAGTATTAGAGAGAGAGAAAGTAATGAATTAGTGAATACAGCTGAAGTAGCCAAGGTGAAAATTGAAGCAGCAGAGACTGAACTTGCAGCTGTTAAAACAGAACCTCATGAGGAATCTATAGAAAAGCCCACTCAGACAGAAAGTGTTGTTAATTTTGAAATTGCCCAATTGCATACCAATGATAACTTAGTCCGTAAAACTGATAAGCACACACTCAGTTGGGTGTTATTTCATGGTTGTAAAGTACTGTTGATAAACTCTGAAGATGGTGATTATATAGTAATGAAAGAGTTGGTTTTTGAAGTATTCAGGCCTCGTAAACCAGAGAAGTCCACACAGGCTTCTCGATATACTTTGTTTAAAGACTTGTCCAAGCAACTAAAAATTCAACATATCTATAAAACAAAAGAAAAAAAGCTTAAAATAATGTACAAACCTATGGATCCTGAAGTCTTTGAAATTGTACACCAGATTCTTCTTGAGAAAAGAGTGCTTCATAAAGAGCAAGAAAGGCTAGGTGTCATATCCCTGTCCGATGCTTTGCTGCTTTATCACTTTATTACTAAAGTTGGAAGAAGTGAGTGTGCAGACATTAATGTAAGGTGTGTGATCCCCTTTGATAGCCAGGTATATGAGCAAAGGAAGGGTGAAATGGATTTGATATACCCTGTTAAATTTGATGCAGTTTCTTCTAAATCTTTTAAGGCTGAGGTTAGAGAAGATGCTGAAAGTGTTGTTTCTAAACAAAAAACCAGAAAGACAAATGTGCGTAAACTAGCAACAGTTGTTGTACCACCAGAGGGTGTAATTGAGATTAGTTCCGATGAGGATTCGTGTCATAGTGATGTCACATTTCCGTATGTTGATGGTTTAGCTTTAACAGACTTAGCAGAGAGGTCAGTCATAAATGAATCGAATATCAAACAATCAGCTGATAAACATATCACTGGCACAGGTGAAGAGAACAAAAACAGTACTAATCAAGGAGACGTGATGGTTGCACCACAGTCTATTAGCACATTTTTGCTTTTGAACTCTATGACAAAAACAGCTGAATCCGAAACTTCTGCCGGTGTGCCAGTTAACATTGAAATGACTGATTTTGTAGATGTAAGTTCAGTAACCAAAGATAATTCTAGCTCAGGTAAAACAAATGAAGATGACATAGCCAAACATTTTGAAGCAGCAGACATTTCAGTGAGGGCAATTTCGGAAACAAAACCAGTTAAAGATGTTTCAGAGAACAGTATGGACACTAATTCTAAAGTAATTTGTAATGACAAAAATTTAGAATCAGACTTAGGAGAAACCAAAGAAGAAAGTACAGCAAGAAGACTTAGTACAACTACGGAGTTTAAAGATAATTGCTTAAAAACTAGTGATAATGCTGAAATTTCAGAACCGATAACAATTCATACCTCAGAAATTGAACTTTTAGCTTCAGTAGTGCCAACAGACATAGCCACAGAAATTTCAGATTCCAAGAAAGAGAATGACACTGCTGAGGGTGAAATGGCAATGGAAGTACCTGGTACCTCAGCCAGCAGAAACCAAGTTAAAAATCCAAAAGAGTTTTTCGATTTTTTTGATGATGATTACAATTTTGAAGAAGATGATGATCTCACACTGATTGATATTGATGGACAAGGAGAGCAGCTCTGTGATGAGGGAGATAAAAGGATAGATGAACTGGTCAGCCTTAGAAATCAGGCTAAAACAGATGACGAGATAAATCATGCATGGAGTGAGTTGTTTTAATTCACATTGCGATAACACACCCATGTGACATAGTGTTTTTTTCACAAAATGGCTACTTTTCTGATAAAAATTTGTAATATTTTTCTTATTTATACTGCAAACATAGGTTGTGTGTGCTTGTTAGAACCGCCTCATTGAGGCGGTTCTAACTAGTACCCACAACCTATATCTTGGAACAGAAATAAGAAAAATGATGTTTACCCCCGTAAACCCTAATTTTCTCTATATAAAGTGGGGTTTAGGGGTGGGGTCTTCATTTCTCGGACTTGTTCGCGTTATGCTGTGTTTTCTCTCTAATTGTATCTTCAAAACAAGTTAACCTTGTAACCTAATCATAAATTTACTGCTGGACTTTGAAACTATGGATGGCCAAATCAACACTATTTATGGCATCTTAAGCTGGTCAGTTTTTCCTGGGTAGGCTTATACTTAAGCAGCTTTCCATTTCAGTGCACATTCTTTAACTAACCACATTTTTCCTGGGTAGGCTTATACATTTTGTTTGTTTTGAGGTTTAACATCCCCGTCAACACTGTATAGGTCATTTTGGTGACGTTGCTTCCAATTTTATAGGACTTTTACCTGACGTTGAGATGAAATGACATCTCAAGCCCTGTCGCCCAATAAAATCAATAGGGTTTTTAAGCATGGGCTCTCACTCTTTTACATGGGCAGGCTATCTTAGATCCTCTAAGCGGTTACCAGTACTCGTGTGCAGTCGGTTTCAGCTCTGCGTGAAAGCATCATGCAGCCCATCTATTTCTTCAAGCCCCAATGGGCGGGGGTACCAGCAGATTAAACATAACGTCGCTCGGGAGTCAAAACCTCGTAACTCTGATTTTTGGTAAAATGACATTTTGATACCATTAGGTTCATGAACCACAGACACATCTTTTGCTCAAAACGGCGTAGCTCTAAGCCAATCAGTTTTCATTTTACAACAGTAAAACGTATCTCAGCATAATCTTGATTGATGTTAAACCTGAATCTCAAAACATCGTATCTCAAGTATGATGTGGTCAGCAGAACATATGGTCAGCAGAACAGCATGTCCAGACAGAGGTTGAGATTTTGATGGCCAGTAGGCAATTACCTAAGTAATAAAATGAAACAAAGATCAATTCAATTAAGTTACTGCAGATCTAAATAATACAGTCAACAAAAAGTGACAAAAGGATGTAACTCATGTATAATATGGTAAAAAAATCGTCAAAAACTCGTACCTCCATAAAAATCTAGGTCTCTTAAATGACAAAATCAGCAGCTTATATATTGAATATTTAAGGGGTATTGGTAATTCACCTTTGCTGGTAGAAATTTTTGAATAGAGTCCAGACAATAAGAAGAAACATGCTTTTTTCAAAAAAAAGAAGAAAATCGTCTCTCCTGAAAAGTTGAAAAATCTGAGTTAAGAAGTTTTGACTCCCGAACGACGATAAGCAGCTTACCAGTACAGTGTACATTCTTTTGCTAGATGCTGACAGCTGCCCTTCTTGAATCTGTGGAAGGGGAGAGAATGATCATAGAAAAGATCACAAGATCAATATCACCAAAAGAATGTTGCCAACCAGCAGGTTGTTCAAATCATCCTTAGTTTAACGAGCTCGTTAGTGGTCTCATTGTTAACTGTTATAGTTAGTACAATATCTAATGTAGTGTTATTTTTGCTGAAAAATCTGTGAGCAGCTTTTGCATTTGCAAAAGCTGCTCACATTTTTCAGCAAAAATATTAGCATATCTGCCAAACAAAATGATCAAAGTTTTAATGAGACATCAACTAATGACAATGACCAGGACTCCTGATCACTTGACAGCTGTTCATGGGATTGAGCCACCAAGGGTAGCAGCATGGATGAAGCTGGCTTCGGTAGCTCAGTCAGATACACGGCTGACTGGTGATTAGGAGGACATGGGTTCAATACCTGCCGGGGTTGACAACATTCTTTCATGGAGATTGATCATGAAATCTTTTCTGCGGTCATATTGTTAACTGTTACAGTGAGTGCAATATCTAATGTAGTGTTATTTTTGCTGAAAAATATGTGAGCAGCTTTTGCATTTTGCATTTGCAAAAGCTGCTCTCAGCGAAAATATCAACATATTTGCCATATTAACCCTTATCTTGCTGTTCACGACAACCCCTATCTTTGCAAATAGTGTAGCTCCAGCTCAGATGGCTTCTGAAGAAGCCATCTGATCAGGATCTACACTGTTTGGCATTCAGTTTATGAATTTCTAGCAATAAATTACATCAAATAATTTGATTGGTTGATAGACAGAAATGGGTGTGGCTTAAATGAATATTCAGCAAGAGAAGGGTTAAATGATCAAAGTTTTAACAATGCATCAACTAATAACAGTTTTGTTTGTTTGATTTGAGGTTTAACATCCCCCTCAACACTGTAAAGGTCATTTTGGAGATGTTGCTGCCACTTTTGTGGGACTTTTACCCGACATTGAGATGAAATGACATCTCAAGCCCTGCCGCCCAATGAAACCAATAGGGTTTATAAGCATGGACGGTCCGCCTTGCACCGCGGTTCCTGGACAGGCTTAGATCCTCTAAGCGGTTTACCAGTAGTAGTGTGCGAGCCGGATTCAGCTCTGCGTGGAAGCATCATGCAGCCCATATATTTCTTTAAGCCCCTATGGGCGGGGGCCGATGAGTTGATAGTTTTGAACAACTGTACCCTGGTAGGTATCAAACTGGTGACCAGGACTCCTGATCACCAGTTAGATGTTCATGAGGCCAGCAGCATGGTTACATGTTATGATTTAAGCTTTAGCACACTCACATCACGAAAACATACCTATATTATTTTGATCCCCTTCAATCCCACTATTATACAGTAAAACTGGGGTTTATGGGGGGGTAAACATTTTATTTCTGTCGTAAACATAGATTGTGGGTACTCATTAGAACCACTCCGTTGAGGTGGTTCTAACGAGTACCCACAATCTATGTTTTGAGCAGAAATATGAAAAAATATATTTTTTTTATCTGAAAATTTTCATTTTTTTGCGGTAAAATTTTCTATATATTTTTTCATATTTTCGTAATGTTTGTTTAATCCTCAAAGCACCAAAGACAGTTTGAAGGCAGAGACAGCAATTTTCTTGCACACCAGACAAGGAAATCCGTGATTTTACGCTGGGATAGAAACTATGTTCTGACCCTGGTGTTCCGACCCAAACTCGAATATTCCCACGTGTTTGATAAATGCACAGGTTGAATACGACCTCGTATGCGCCATCATTAAGGTTGACGTCATGCACCTTACGTGACGTCGCTAACTTTCCTGTAGTGTCATCACAATATGGTGGATGTCGGTACTCGAAGTGACAGCAGCATTAATAATCCGCGCAAAGAAATGAAGGTATGCAAGAAAAAGAATCCTATATGGGTGTGAGGTGCGGATAGAAATATCCGTCCCTCGGGATCACGGTCGGGCATCACTCAGCAAGCCTCGTGATGCCGGACAGTGACCCTTGGGACGGATTTTTCCATCCACCCCTCACACCCATATAAGATTCTTATATTATTTTTAAATTGTTTTGCATGGAAAATAAGACTTGCCAATTCGTGTGACTTCTGTGCCCAGCAGGTGATTCACATGCAATGTCAATCAGAATTTTATGTGAGAAAAAAAAAAAAAAAAAAACAATCTGAAAAATGATTGTCAGATTAAGGGTTAACTAGAATGGGCAGTCAATGGAACACCATTGCAAATCCTCACCCTTTCCCCACCAGGGCTAAGCACCAAATGAGCCAGCACATGACAGAACCTACAATACGACATGTGCGCCCAACGAAGACTCAGATCATCCTGCGCATCCACGCAGTCTGATCAGAGTCTTCGTTGTGCGCTCTAAGGATAGCTGAGAGCCCAATGCTCCTCTATGGAGCAGGAGAAGTCTCTGGTTAGACTATATGGATGAGCAGTCTGATCTGAGTCTTCTTTAGGCCCACATGTCTTATTGTAGGTTTTGCCATGCGCTGGCTCAAATAACAACATATACATGTATTTGTAATTGAATTTTATTGACATTTGACCCCTCCCTCAGGGTGCCAATCTGACCCCACAGGATCAAAATTTCACTTGTAGTTTCTACTAATCATCCCCTTCGATTTGATATGCTACATGATTATGTTCCAAATAAACATTAATTTTTATCCCCACCCCCTCCTTATCATGTAATAAAAAATGATGACCCCTCCCCCCACATGTGTAATAACACATGGTTACTGGCGCGTAAAGTCTTGACAGTTTCAGTGACAACTCAATGGATTCTATGGAAATTCTTTTCAATGGAAAACCAATTTAAATCATACACAGAATCTTACACTCTTGGTCATTTTATATGAAATTTATGAAGCTCACCGCAGGCTCGTTTCATATTAAATTTCATATAAAATGACCACTTGTGCAAAATCTTTTATATATGTTAAAGTGATCTATAGTGATCGTTTGTCACTGTTTAAGCTTCTGCAACAGAAGGTTAGGTGTTTTTTCTCGCGGTACTCCGGCTTTCGCCCAACTCTGATTAACAATCGGCTCTATATGAGTGAAATAATCTTGAAAGGGCTTTAAAACTAAAAAAATCTTGCACTCTTGTTTGGTGTCAAATATACTTTTTTGCCCAAATATCCTGCTGAATAAATTAATTCAGCCACACCCATTGCTAGCTATCAACCAATCAAATACTTGAGTGTCTTCTCTTTTCAGGTCAAGCTGTGAAGTTTCAGCGACCAATCCACACACTACAAAAAGCCATCCTGGAAGCATTTGAAAAGGACAGAGGTACTGATGATACTAAATTTTAGATTTTTCTAACTTATTTGTTTCTGAGCAATTGACAGAAATGGGTGTTAACCCTTATACAAATATGTTCTATAATAGCGTTATCCTTCATAAACAAGGAACCACAGAATTGAAAAATATGGAGTGTACAAGTTTTTTTGTGCCAGACATTATATTTTTGGCCAATTAGGCCTCATTAGTGACCGTCAGATATTTTCAAAACAATGATTCCAAAGGACAAGAAAATATAAACTATAGGAAGTGGCTATTAACAGCAGGCTGTCTCCAGCGAACTTTCGCTGGTGACAGCCAGCAAACATATATAAATCATATATTGACCAGTAATATATGATATGTCATTTATGGACTTTGTTTTATTAATAGAACCTTTGTTAATAGCAAAGGCATGGTCCTTGTGATTTCAGACTAGAAAGTTTTCAAAGTTTCTTCCTCTAATGGGTGTATGTAGAACAAGACCCGTGGGTGGGGCAATTTTTGACCCCAAGGCTGTAATTATACCCCCGGCATACGGAGTATGCCATGGGGGTATATAGTTTTCGTCTTTTCTGTGTGTGTGTAAACTTTCTGTGTGTGTGTGTGTAAACTTTTTTTTGTGTCAAAGATTTCTCAGGAACTACTATACCTAGAAACTTGAAATTTGGTACAAACAACATGCATAACTAGTTGTATTGTGGGAAAGAAAATTGGGGCTGTGGGGCCAGGTTCTTTAGAGTTATTCCCCTTTGTTATATTTGCTACTGAGATGTGCATTTTGTGACTTACCTTAAATTTTGTGTCAAAGATTTCTCAAGATCTACTGTACCTAGAAACTTGAAATTTGGTACAAGCAACATGCATAACTTGTTGTATTGTGGGAAAGAAAATTGGGGCTGTGGGGCCAGGTTCTTTAGAGTTATTCCCCTTTGTTATATTTGCTACTGAGATGTGTATTTTGTGAGTTACCTTAAATTTTGTGTCAAAGATTTCTCAGGAACTACTGTACCTAGAATCTTGAAATTTGGTACAAACAACATGCATAACTAGTTGTATTGTGGGAAAGAAAATTGGGGCTGTGGGGCCAGGTTCTTTAGAGTTATTCCCCTTTGTTATATTTTTTTTATAAAATTTTGTCAGCAAGATATCTCAAAAACTATTGGAGCTAGAGCCTTGAAAGTTGGTGAATAGATTGGTGGTGATGAGTAGATGAACTGATTAACTTTTGACAATATTACGAAAAATACTTTGTGAGTTATGGCCCTTTGTCATTTTGGTAATTTGTGCCATTGTACTGTATGGTAAAAGTGATGCATAGCATAACTTTAGAACCATGTATGCTAGGGTTTTGAAATTTCATATATGGATTCCTCATGGAAAATTAGCCGACACGTATTTTTTTTCTCGTCCGGATTATGCTCCTTTCAAGAGTTATTGCCCTTTGAAATTTTTTTAATAAAATCTTGTCAGCAAGATATCTCAAAAACTATTGGAGCTAGAGCCTTGAAAGTTGGTGAATAGATTGGTGGTGATGAGTAGATGAACTGATTAACTTTTGACAATATTACGAAAAATACTTTGTGAGTTATGGCCCTTTGTCATTTTGGTAATTTGTGCCATTGATCTGTATGGTAAAAGTGATGCATAGCATAATTTTAGAACCGTGTATGCTAGGGTTTTGAAATTTCATATATGGATTCCTCATGGAAAATTAGCTGACGCGTATTTTTTTTCTCCTCCGGATTATGCCCCTTTCAAGAGTTATTGCCCTTTGAAATTTTTTTAATAAAATCTTGTCAGCAAGATATCTCGAAAATTATTGGAGCTAGAGCCTTGAAAGTTGGTGAATAGATTGGTGGTGATGAGTAGATGAACTGATTAACTTTTGACAATATTACGAAAAATACTTTGTGAGTTATGGCCCTTTGTCATTTTGGTAATTTGTGCCATTGATCTGTATGGTAAAAGTGATGCATAGCATAACTTTAGAACCGTGTATGCTAGGGTTTTGAAATTTCATATATGGATTCCTCATGGAAAATTAGCTGACGCGTATTTTTTTTTCTCGTCAGGATTATGCCCCTTTCAAGAGTTATTGCTCTAAGAATTTTTTTTTTATAAAATTTTGTCAGCAAGATATCTCAAAAACTATTGGAGCTAGAGCCTTGAAAGTTGGTGAATAGATTGGTGGTGATGAGTAGATGAACTGATTAACTTTTGACAAAATTCCGAAAAATACTTTGTGAGTTATGGCCCTTTGTCATTTTGGTAATTTGTGCCATTGATCTGTATGGTAAAAGTGATGCATAGCATAATTTTAGAACTGTGTATGCTAGGGTTTTGAAATTTCATATATGGATTCCTCATGGAAAATTAGCTGACGCGTATTTTTTTTCTTGTCCGGATTATGCTCCTTTCAAGAGTTATTGCCCTTTGAAATTTTTTTAATAAAATCTTGTCAGCAAGATATCTCAAAAACTATTGGAGCTAGAGCCTTGAAAGTTGGTGAATAGATTGGTGGTGATGAGTAGATGAACTGATTAACTTTTTGAAAACATTCCGAAAAATACTTTGTGAGTTATGGCCCTTTGTCATTTTGGTAATTTGTGCCATTGATCTGTATGGTAAAAGTGATGCATAGCATAACTTTAGAACCGTGTATGCTAGGGTTTTGAAATTTTTATATTTGCTACTGAGATGTCACCAGTAAACAATTCTGATGGTTACATATCTAAACTATAGAGAGCTTGCTGATGTTTTATGGCTTGGCACAGGAGTTATTACTGAATCAGACAATTGGAAGAGAAATAGCCTTTGTTCTAAAAAGACTAAACAGACAACTTGTGATACTGACATTTCAAACATCTGTTCAAGATCTCATTAGTTATCAGGTGAGTTATTTAGATGTAATGGTATTCTCCTTACTTTTGCAAGATTAATTCTGTGTTCATAATAGGTTTTTGTCAAACTTGATGGCTTTGAATTGCCAGAAAGTTACCGATGGCTTTGGCCGGGGGTATTAGTGAGCATATGCTCACTTGATAGTCTAGTTTGAATAAAATTAGTAGAGGTACACTAGATGAAGCAGCATATCAGGACCAGATGCCTGGACATTCTACCTTCAGGCAAGACGATGTAAAGGTTTTTCCCATTCAAGTCTATGTTAAACCAGTTGACCCCTGGGGGTGCTATAATGAGAACATGTAGATGTACAGGTGAGTGAGTGTTTGAGTTTTACGTCCCACCAACAGCTAAGGTCATACGGAGAACTCTATTAACATAATTTCACACCTGACTGAATGCATATATTTATCTGTGTTGTTTTCCGAAGATGGCGATATTGTTATACAATACATGTACATAGAGGTGGTTTAATGGGTTGCTATTCACGAGATGCCGAAAATTGACGAGAAGTTTACAAAAGCCGACATATTAGGCGATAGCATTGACTAATTTATTCCTTGCATAAAGGTCAGTCTCATGTCAAATTGTTCAAACTATACTTTTAATCCCAGGGCTATAATTTGAACAACTTTGGTAAAGGAACATAGGCAAAGCTGCATACCAAATATCAAGGACCTGGGCCTTGACATGAAATTTGTTTAAAGGTTTCCCTGTTATAAGTGTATGTGAACCCAGTAGGCCCAAGAGGCTTCTGGTATCAGACAAGAAGATTTTTAGCTCACCTGGGCCAAAGGGTCCAGGGAAGCTTATAGGAAGGTAGTAAAAGGACCCTCCGTCTTCCATCCGTCCACACTTTTGACCAGTTATATCTCTGCAGCCTGCAGGCTGATCTCGATCATTTCTTATTTGCAGCATGCCTCTGGTGGGGCATTGATGATGTTAGCTTTTTATCAAAATCAAACGAAAACTTTGGTTTCTATGGCAACCACAAGGTTCCATAGACTTTCAATGGAAAAATGCTTGTCATCACCGTAGCACCTTCAGTTTTGATCAGATCTTTCTGAAACTTATATGTAAGAAGACTGGGGATGAAAGTTCAGATGAGTTCGAAAAACTGGCAAGGTTGGTCCATTAATAATAGAGTTACCTCCCCTTGATTGCTGAAAATGCCTATTTTTGACCTTGTCATAATCATAGCCCCTTCAGTTTTGATCTGATCTTCCTGAAACTTATATACAAGTAAGTGAGGGTTAAAAGCTTGTATGAGTTCGAAAACTAGCGATGTCGGTCAGGTACCCACGGAGTTATGTCCCCTACTTTGCTGAAAATGGTCCCCCAAATAACAATAGAGTTATGCCCCTTCGAAATTTTTTGTAAACTTTTTGTTTCAGGATGACTCCGATTGAATTGAAACTTCATATATAGTTAGACCATGATGTGGGGCAGGGCATATTATTTCAAGGTTGTGGGCCACCAAATAATAATAGGTTTATGTCCCTTTGAAAAATTCTGTAAATATTTGGTGTCCGGATATTTCCTCCTACATTTTAGATCAGATGATGTTGAAACTTTACATACAGTAAGACCATGATATGGAACAGTGCATATTATTTTGCAGTTATGGTCTGCCAAATTTACCAGAGTTATACCCCTTTCACAGATTTTTCTAAACATTCTGTTTCCGGTTAACTCCTCTCACATTTTATATTTGATGAAACTGAAACTTTACATATAGTAAGACCATGGTGTGGAACAGCGCATATTATTTTGAGGTTACGGTCTGCCAAATATATCCAGAATTATTCTCCTTCCACATATTTTTCTAAACTTTTTTTTGTTTCTGGATAACGCCTCCCACATTTTACATCAGATGAAGCTGCAACTTTACATATAGTTAGACTATGATGTGGAGCAGCGCATATCATTTCAAGGTTACAGTCCACCACTTATTGCCAGAGTTTCCTGTATGAAATTGTCCTGCAGTATTTCTGCAGAACTATTGTGACAGATTCAAGCATGAAACTGGTATGAAAAATAGAAGTTGAGGCAATGATCAGGAATCGACACAGTCAACCCACAGCTCCCATCAGAGACACCAAAGGGAAAGAAACACAAACACAAAACGACAGACCACAACTGAAACATCAACAGAAACATCAACGGAAACATGAAACCTTATTTCATATAGAATTTCCACAAATAATTTTCACTTCAATTTCAGACAGGATTCACTGTGGAAAACCTTGTGAAATATTTAAATTAGCAGGAAAATCGATGCAGGAATCCTGCAGAAAAACATGCATGATTCCTGCACAAATTGTTGACAGAATTCCTGCATGATTCCTGCATGAATCGTTGACAGAATTCCTGCATGATTTATTGACAGGAATCCTGCACAAATTTTTGACAGAATTACTTTCTGTGTATTCTTGCAGAATTCCTGCTAATTTAAATATTTGGTCCAGTTTTAAACATAGCATATATTCTTAACATAAACTGCCAAAATTTTGAATTATTATACACACAAAGGAAGGAACAAAGTTGTGCCGAAAAAGAACAAACTCAAAAGCTTGCATGCTACATACATATACACCAAACATGTTACTTTTGAAAGTAACTATACAATTTACTTTGCAAAAGTAAAGCTTTTGAAACCTCACAGGTTAAGTATTTTCTTTTCTCAATTTAAAATAATGTTATTCTAAAATACTAAAAAGTAAACTTACAATGTCTGTAAATTGTAATCTGAAGTCTTTAAAATCATATTCATTTGTACAACAACAAAAAGCCATGCAGTCACCATCCTAGATACTTTTGAATGTGTGTTAACTGCCAATATATTATGTTACAGGATGTGATTCTGCCGTGTTTTCATGCTTGACATTAAACAGAAATTTGGTCAACATTTTCATGCAGTATTTCTGTTAAAGTCTGTCCCTGTTCCTTGTGGAATCTGTAACCTAATTTGGTTTACTGCAAGATTCAGACAAGAACATATGCAGAATTTCTGTAAAGGTTTGTCCATTTTCTTTGTGGAATCTATTACAGAATTCCATGTTCTGATAGACTCAGACAGGAAAATAATTTTCCACAATGATTTCTGTTACTGTCCACAAGGACACCATGTGGAATCCTGTCAGAATTTTCATATTGGTATGCCCATATTATTTTGAGGTTATGGTCCACCAAATATTACGGACCATGAAAATTTGTTGGAGACAGGTAGTTTGAGCCATTGAGGGTTATTAATAGTGCCAGGTAAGAATATATGGAGTACATTCTGTTCCTTGGTTACATTCCACATACGCAAACTTGTGCAACAGTCAGTATATATGCTCCATCTTACTAATTGCCATGGACGTATAATGCCCCGCTTGCGGAGCTCTTGTTGACCTTGTCATCACCAAAGCCCCTTAATTCAGTTTTTATCGGATCTTCTGGAAACTTTCTTATAAGCAAGTCAGGGATAAAAGCTTGAATAAATTTGAAAAACGTTTAGATGGGCTTATTTATCATAGGAGTTATGTCCCCCTTGATTGCAGAAAATGCTCATTTTCGACCTTGTCATCACCGCTGCTCCTTCAGTTTTGATCTGATCTTCTTGAAACTTGCAAACAAGTAAGTCAGGGATAAAAGGTTGGATGAGTTTGGAAAACTAGTGTGGTTTGCCTATTTATCATACAGTTACTTCCCTTTGATTGCAGAAAATGCCTATTTTTGACCTTGTCGTCACCATAGCCCAATCAGTTTTTATCAGAACTTCTTGAAACTTACTTATAAGCAAGCCTGGGATAAAAGCTGGAATGAGTTCAAAAACCGGTGAGGTCGGTCTATTTATCATAGGAGTTATGTCCCCCTTGATTGCAGAAAATGCAAGTAAATTTCAGGGATAAAAGCTCGGATGAGTTCAAAAACAGATGAGGTCAGCCTATTTATCATAGTTACATCCCTTTGAATGCAAAAAATGCCTGTTATTATACCCCCGGCATACGAAGTATGCCATGGGGGTATATAGTTTTTGTCTTTTCCGTCTGTCCGTAAACAATTATTTTGTGTCAAAGATATCTCAGGAACTGCTTCACATAGAAACTTGAAATTTTGCACACATGATCAGTATGACTACTTGTATTGTGGGAAAGAAAATAAGGGCCAAGGGGTCAGGCCTTTTAGAGTTATTTCCCTTTGTAGTTTTTGTAAATTTTGTGTCAAAGATATCTCAGGAACTGCTTCACATAGAAACTTGAAATTTTGCACACATGATCAGTATGACTACTTGTATTGTGGGAAAGAAAATAAGGGCCAAGGGGTCAGGCCTTTTAGAGTTATTTCCCTTTGTAGTTTTTGTAAATTTTGTGTCAAAGATATCTCAGGAACTGCTTCACATAGAAACTTGAAATTTTGCACACATGATCAGTATGACTACTTGTATTGTGGGAAAGAAAATAAGGGCCAAGGGGTCAGGCCTTTTAGAGTTATTTCCCTTTGTAGTTCTTGCTGTTTAATAGTGTATATTTTTATTTTGTGTCAAAGATTTCTCAATAACTACTGTACATAGAAACTTGAAATTTTGCAAACATGATCAGTATGACTAGTTGTATTGTGGGAAAGAAAATAAGGGCCAAGGGGTCAGGCCTTTTAGAGTTATTTCCCTTTGTAGTTCTCTGTCTTTGTGTCCGTAAACAATTATTTTGTGTCAAAGATATCTCAGGAACTGCTTCATATAGAAACTTGAAATTTTGCTCACATGATCAGTATGACTACTTGTATTGTGGGAAAGAAAATAAGGGCCAAGGGGTAAGGCCTTTTAGAGTTATTTCCCTTTGTAGTTCTTGCTGTTTAATAGTGTATATTTTTTTATTTCGTGTAAAGATTTCTCAATAACTACTGTACACAGAAACTTGAAATTTTGCAAACATGATCAGTATGACTAGTTGTATTGTGGGAAAGAAAATAAGGGCCAGGGGGTCAGGCCTTTTAGAGTTATTTCCCTTTGTAGTTCTTGCTGTTTAATAGTGTATATTTTTATTTTGTGTCAAAGATTTCTCAATAACTACTGTACATAGAAACTTGAAATTTTGCAAACATGATCAGTATGACTAGTTGTATTGTGGGAAAGAAAATAAGGGCCAAGGGGTCAGGCCTTTTAGAGTTATTTCCCTTTGTAGTTTTTGTAAACAATTATTTTGTGTCAAAGATATCTCAGGAACTGCTTCACATAGAAACTTGAAATTTTGCACACATGATCAGTATGACTACTTGTATTGTGGGAAAGAAAATAAGGTCCAAGGGGTCAGGCCTTTTAGAGTTATTTCCCTTTGTAGTTCTTGCTGTTTAATAGTGTATATTTATACCCCCGGCATACGAAGTATGCAATGGGGGTATATAGTTTTTGTCTTTTCCGTCTGTCTGTCCGTAAACAATTATTTTGTGTCAAAGATATCTCAGGAACTGCTTCACATAGAAACTTGAAATTATGCACACATGATCAGTATGACTACTTGTATTGTGGGAAAGAAAATAAGGGCCAAGGGGTCAGACCTTTTAGAGTTATTTCCCTTTGTAGTTCTTGCTGTTTAATAGTGTATATTTTTATTTTGTGTCAAAGATTTCTCAATAACTACTGTACATAGAAACTTGAAATTTTGCAAACATGATCAGTATGACTACTTGTATTGTGGGAAAGAAAATAAGGGCCAAGGGGTCAGGCCTTTTAGAGTTATTTCCCTTTGTAGTTCTTGCTGTTTAATAGTGTATATTTTTATTTTGTGTCAAAGATTTCTCAATAACTACTGTACATAGAAACTTGAAATTTTGCAAACATGATCAGTATGACTAGTTGTATTGTGGGAAAGAAAATAAGGGCCAAGGGGTCAGGCCTTTTAGAGTTATTTCCCTTTGTAGTTCTCTGTCTTTGTGTCCGTAAACAATTATTTTGTGTCAAAGATATCTCAGGAACTGCTTCATATAGAAACTTGAAATTTTGCTCACATGATCAGTATGACTACTTGTATTGTGGGAAAGAAAATAAGGGCCAAGGGGTCAGGCCTTTTAGAGTTATTTCCCTTTGTAGTTCTTGCTGTTTAATAGTGTATATTTTTATTTTGTGCCAAAGATTTCTCAATAACTACTGTACATAGAAACTTGAAATTTTGCAAACATGATCAGTATGACTAGTTGTATTATGGGAAAGAAAATAAGGGCCAAGGGGTCAGGCCTTTTAGAGTTATTTCCCTTTGTAGTTCTGTATATGCAAAGAAGCTTTTGACATTGCTATTTTCAGCTGAGGTGATGGCACTGGCCGGGGGTATACGTGCCCCACTGGGCACTTTTGTCTAGTTGACCTTGTCATCACCGTAGCCCCTTCAGTTATGATTGGATCTTTTTATAACTAACAAACAAGTAAGTCAGGGATAAAAGCTCAGATGAGTTCAAAAACTGGTGAGGTCGATCATCTGGGTTTACACTGTTTGTTCAGGCATATCTTTCTGAATACTTATGGTAAATATGTTATATCAAATGTCAACCTATGTCAGCCCACGTGCCTTTGACATCACATGCACATGGCTGGAAAATTATTAAAAAATTTACTCGTCCTGCATATAAGGGCATGTAGATTTTGGTAAAATTCATAGGGACTGAACAAAATTTTTTGGCGAGAGGACAAGTGGAATTTTCCAGCCCTTGAACAAGTATGTGAAAAGGAGATCCCTCTTAACCCCGCCACTTTATATTGAGAAAACTGGGGTTTATGGGGCTAAACATTATTTTCCTTATTTCTGCTCCAAGTCATAGATTGTGGGTACTCGTTAGAATCTTCTCATTGAGCAGGTTCTAACAAGCACCCACAACCTATGTTTGCAGTATGAATAAGAAAATTATTACACATTTTTGTCGCACCCGCTGGACAATCTGTTACAGTTTTGTTACGTAATTGATTGAAACATTATGAAATAGGACTGTAACATACATGTGTTCTTGTTTCTGTTACAAATCTGTTTCGAAATGTTACATAACATCTGAAACATCACGTAACAGATACCTAGCATTCTTGAAACAAAATGTAAGGACAGTCTGTTACAAGTCTGTTACGTTACGGACTAAAACGGTACGAAACCGGTCTGTAACATGTTTTCGTTACAAATCTGTTACAAAACGGACCGAAACGTTACGTAACAGATTCTGTTAGGCCGTTACGTTAGGTTTCACTTTTTTTCCTTGAAACAAAATATAAGGACAATCTGTTATAATTCTGTTACAAAACGGACTGAAACGTTACGAAACAGGACTGTAACATACATGTTTTCTTGTTTCTGTTTCAAATCTGTTATCTTATGTAACAGATTTGGTTACGCCTTTTTTTACGTTTCACTTTTTCCTTGAAGCAAAACGTAAGGCCAATCTGTTAAAATTCTGTTACGTAGCGGACTGAAAGGTTACGAAACAGGACTGTAACAGACATGTTTTTTTTATTTCTGTTACAAATCTGTTAAGAAACAAACTGAAATGTTACGTAACAGTTTGAAACATTACAAAATGAAATGGTTCCAAAGGATATATAGATACCATGTTGATGACTTCGTTACACGTTACAGAAAAACATGTCCACCTCTAGGGCTACATAGATTTTGTGCAATATATATAATTTTGCCAAGGAATGAGGATGTGCATGTGGTTTAGAAATAATTCTTGGATCAAATTTTGTTTATTTTTTATCACATTGTGAACGTAGTCATTTTTAACCTTCAATTGATATACAGTTTTTAACCTTCAATTGATATACAGTTTTTAACCTTCTATTGATATACAGTACTAAGGTACCTCTTATCATCTCAACTCCTCTTACAGTTATACACCAATCTTTGTGAAACTTTGCATGTGTTTTTGCCATGGTTTAAGGATGTGCATGTGGTTTGGATATAAATCTTAGATAAATTTTTGTCACTTTTTACACATTGAGAACTTAGTCATTTTTTATGTTCCCCAGTAGCGAAAGCGGGGACGTGGATAACTTTAACATTGGTCATAACTTTTGAACCGTTTGAGATAGAGCCTTCATATTTGTCTTGTAGGTTCCTTGTGACAAGAGCTTTCCAAACTTATAAAAATTTGACCTGAGACCTTGACCTTGACACATGACCTACTTTAAAGAAAAAGAAATGTTTGTTGGTTTGTACGTGGACAACTTTAACATTGGTCATAACTTTTGAACCATTTGAGATGGAACCTTCATATTTGTCTTGTAGGTTCCTTGTGACAAGAGCTTTCCAAACTTATAAAAATTTGACCTGAGACCTTGACCTTGACACATGACCTACTTTAAAGAAAAAGAAATGTTTGTTGGTTTGTACGTGGACAACTTTAACATTGGTCATAACTTTTGAACCATTTGAGATGGAGCCTTCATATTTGGCATGTATGTTCCTTGTGACAAGGGCTATCCAAACATACAAAAACTGACCTGTGACCTTGACCCATGACCTTCTTTAAAGAAAAAAAAATAACATTAGTCATAA
Source organism: Lucinisca nassula (assembly GCA_963580285.1). Lineage (NCBI taxonomy): Eukaryota > Metazoa > Mollusca > Bivalvia > Lucinida > Lucinidae > Lucinisca > Lucinisca nassula. The sequence continues at coordinate 22,189,529 of OY757018.1, forward strand.
CTACTGAACTGTTTGAGATAGAGCCTTCATATTTGGCATGTGGGTTTCTTTTTAACAAGGACTTCCCACTTACACAAAAACAGTTGACCCTTGACCTTGACCCGTGACCTACTTTAAAGAAGAAAAATAACATTTGTCATACTTTTTGAACCTTTTGAGATAGAGCCTTCATATTTTGCATGAAGTTTCCTTGTGATAAGGGCTTCATGTCCATACAAAAGAAATTGCCCTGTGATCATGACCTTGACCTTTGACCCACTTAAAAGAAAAAAATAACATTGGTCATAAATTTTGAAATGTATGAGATAGAGCCTTCACATTTTGCATGTAGGTTCCTCATGACGAGGGCTTCACATCCATACAAAAAATGACTTGTGAATGTGACCTTGACCTTTGACCTACTTAAAAGTAATAAATAACATTGGTTCTAACTTTGGAACCATTTGAGAGCCTTCATATTTTGCATTTTGCATGTTTGTTCCTTGTGACGAGGGCTTCATGTCCATACAAAAAATTTTGACCTGGGACCTTGACCATTGACCCACTTAAAAGAAAAAATAACATTGGTCATAACTTTTGAACTGTTTGAGATAGAGCCTTCATAGTTTGCATGCAGATTCCTTGTGACAAGGGTTTCACGTCCATACAAAAAAATTATGACCTGTGACCTTGACCATTGACCTACTTAAAATTTTGACCTGTGACCTTGACCATTGATCTACTTTAAAGAAAAAAAAATAACATTGGCCATGACTTTTGAACCGTTTGAGATAGAGCCTTCTTATTTTGCATATAGGTTCCTTGTGACAAGGCCTTCATGCCCATACAAAAAAGTTTGACCTGTGACCTTGAAATTGACCCACTTAAAAGAAAAAAAAATAACAATGGCCATAAATTTTGAACTATTTGAGATAGAGCCTTCATAGTTTGCATGTAGGTTCCTTGTGACAAGGGTTTCATGCCCATACAAAAAATTTTGACCCGTGACCTTGACCTTTGACCTAGTTAAAAGAAAAAATAACATTGGACTTAACTTTTGAACCATTTGAGATGGATCCTTCAAATTTTGCATGTATGTTCCTGGTGATAAGGACTGCACGCCCATACAAAAATTTTGACCTGTGACCTTGACATGTTTTAAAGATAAAATTATTATTGGTCATAACTTTTGAACCATTTGAGTTTGAACCTTTGTATTGAGCATGTAGGTTCCTTGTGAACATGTCTTCCTACTCAAACAAAAAATCTTGATCTTGACCTGTGACCAACTTCGAATAAAAAATGACCATGCCCGGGGACATATTCGTGTTTCACAAACACATCTTGTTTTTCTACTAGTTGTAAAAAGTTTGCTTCCATGATTATTGTTGATTGGTGTTAACCCTTTTCCTGCTGAGCCCGGATATGCCTTACCTTTCAAACAATGTAGATCCAGATCAGATGGATTCTGAAGAAGCCATCTGATGAGGATCTACATTGTTTGTCATTCAGATTGTGAATTTGTTGCAATAATTTGCATCTAGTAATCTGATTGGCTGATAATCTGTAGTGGATGTGGCATATTTAGATATTCAGCAGGACAAGGGTTAAAGTACAAGCAATACTGTCAGAGCATTTTGGCAACGCCATAATATAGGGATCAATCATGGTTTTTCATGCATTAACATTCGCCGGGTCCCGAGGAAGCTGTTTGAACATGAGGCCGCTAAGCCGAATGTTCAAATATCTTCCGAGGAATCCGGAAAATGTTAATGCAATGAAATAACCATGGATGATCGTTGTTCTTGCATAACTTACGATTACGACAGCAAATTTTGACGAAAACGCCCAAAAGCTCCATATAAATTTCATATAAAATCTTAAAATGCGACAGGCAAACCAAAATGGCGACCTGTTCAGAATGTTGTTTACAATGACGTTGTCATGCAGTAACCCTCTAACGTCAACATAGAACCCTAAAATGCTACGTTCAGGGCGACAACGTTACCTTTCTCAACGTAACGTAAACAAAGCAAGTCCCGTCTTGTGATATCAAAAACTCAAAATCCATGTTCAAACAGCTCACGAATCTCATGATTTGAACATGGTTTTTGCTGTTTGAGCACAGCTTTCAGTCCATTTGACAATGGCTTCAAACAGTCATGTGCATAGGTATTTATGCAAGAATAGCTAATAGCAAACTTTTCTACTAATTAGTGGTTACAGTGAATAATTAGTCCAGATTTGCGACCAAAATGATCAGACTTCATTTGTTTGTACTTAGAATAAACAACTGAGCAAAGAAAATGTTTGTTTTTTGTCGCACCTGCTTTAGCAGGAAGACATAGGCGTGCAAGTTTCCGTCCGTCCGTCCGTCCGTCCGTCCGTCCGTCCGTTCGTCCGTCCGTTCGTCCGTCCGTCCGTCAACATTTTACACTGGATGTCTTGTCATCGCAACTCCTCCTACACTTTTAGACCGATCATTTGGAAACTTTGCATGTGCTTTCGCCATGGTATGAGGATGCGCATGTGGTTTGGACTTAATCTTCGAATCAATTTTTGTCACTTTTTCCATATTGTGAACTTAGTCATTTTTAGGTATGCGATACGTACCTCTTGTCATCGCAACTCCTCTTGCAGTTTTATACCGATCATTTTGAAACTTTGCATGTGCTTTCACCATGGTATGAGGATGTGCATGTGGTTTCGACATAATTTTCAGAATATTTTTTTCCGCTTTTTGCACATTATGAACTTAGCCATTTTTAAGCTTCATTTGATATACGATAGGTACCTCTTGTCATCGCAACTCCTCCTACAGTTTCATACCGATTATTTTGAAACTTTGTGTGTGATTTTACCATGCTATGAGGATGCGCATGTGGTTTGGACTTTATCTTCGGATAAATTTTTGTGACTTTTTCCACATTGTGAACTTAGTCATTTTTAACCTTCGATTGATATATGATAGGTACCTCTTGTCATCGCAACTCCTCTTGCAGTTTTATACCGATCATTTTGAAACTTTGCGTGTGCTTTCGCTATGGTATGAGGATGCGCATGTGGTTTGGACTTTATCGTCGGATTATTTTTTTTCACTTTTTCCACATTGTGAACTCAGTCATTTTTAACCTTCAATTGATATATGATAGATACCTCTTGTCATCGCAACTCCTCTTGCAGTTTTATACCGATCAGTTTGAAACTTTGCGTGTGCTTTCGCCATGGTATGAGGTTGTGCATGTGATTTCGACATAATTCTCAGAATATTTTTTTTTCACTTTTGCACATTGTGAACTTAGCCAATTTTAAGCTTTAGTTGATATACAATAGGTACCTCTTGTCATCGCAACTTCTCTTACAGTTTTATATTGATCATTTTAAAACTTTGTGTGTGTTTTTACCTATGGTATGAGGATGTGCATGTGGTTTTGACTTTATCTTGGGATCAATTTTTATCACTTTTTCCACATTGTGAACTTAGTCAGTTTTTTACCTCACATATATAGGCTATGGATTCTTCTCAAAGCCCTATATTCATTTCTTCTGCCTTAAATAAACTTTTAGTTTTTTGTGTGGGGCAGGTGGGGAGCAGGTGCGACATCAACTTCACCGAAGTTGAATTTCTGGTGTTTTATTTCCATACTTAACATGTTAAACAAGGTTTTTTACAAAGGTGTGATCCACATTCAAGCCTAACCTTCAACAAAAGTAAAGCTATTGACCATATATGGACCGGTTTTACTGTGGTTGAGAGCACTTGAATGAAAATCGACCTTTGTAAGGGAAATGTAATCTGTAAGCAATTTACACCTGATTAAGCATGACCACAAGCCCACGCCCCGGTAATTAGAAAGAAACCAATCTATTCAGTAAATAGCATAATTTGATTGTAATTGTTGCATCTGACGGTTCTTTTACGCACTGAGCTGAAAAAGATGAAACGCAGTCATTAAGGATGTTTAATTATGATCAAAGAGCATCATGATGACCATGACTAATTTATATCAATTCAAAAATCACCGATCGGCTTCTTCCTTACGTCTCCCTTCACTGGACATTGCAGAAAAAAAAAATGCAGCCCATGACCTGGGCTATAAGTCGAGGTCTTTTTTATGCCCCCGCATCATATGATGCCGGGGGCATATAGTTTTTCAGTTTTCCGTACCTGCGTACATGTGTACGTCCGTCTGTACGTGTGTGTGTACATACCTACGTACGTACGTGATCCTGTAACCTCAGGTTAAAGTTTTTGTAACAGGTAGAGCCTGAACTTTTAGAACTCATATTTTCCTAACCATTTGATGGAACTGGTTCATCTTTGGTATGATGATAGATATAGGTCCAAAGTTTTATTAAGCAGTACCCCCACCCATGCCTGTGACCTCAAGGTCAAGGTCACAGACTTAGAAATTTTCAATGTTAAAGACTCCGGTTAAGGTTTTTGTAACAGGTAGACTTGAACATTTTAGAACTCATATTTTCCAAACCATTTGATGGAATTGGTTCATATTTGGTATGATTATAGATATAGGACCAAAGTTTTATTCAGTGATACACCCACCCATGCCCATGGCCTCAATGTCAAGGTCATGGACTTAGAAATTTCCCATGTTAAAGACTCCAGTTAAGGTATTTGTACCTGGTAGAACCTGAACTTTTATGATGGCTTTGGTTCATATGATGATAGATATAGGTACAATGTTTCATTCAGCAATACCCCCACCCATGCCTATGACCTCAAGGTCAAGGTCACAGACTTAGACAATTTTAATGTGAAAGATTTTAAATATCTCACATTTTCCAAACTATATTATGGATTTGGCTTATGTATGCTATGATGATAGATACAGGTCCAAATGTTTATTTGGCAATACCCCCACTCATGCCTATGGCTTCAAGGTCAAGGTCACAGACTTAGAAATTTTTAATTAGATATATTAAGAGTTGATATTTTCCAAATCGTGCGATGGATTGAGTTGATATTTGATATGATGTTAGATACCTGTCCATTTTATTCAGCGATACCCCCACCCATGCCCATGAGGTCAAGGTCACAGACTTAAAAATTTTTAATTATCCCCGCGCACAACATAGCTCTAGCATCTATATTTCTTCACTGATTTCAATATAACTTCACACAAATGTTCCTTTTGACAATACCTCGAACGAGTTTGACTTTCAAGGTCAAGGTCACTGTGGCTATTTTTAGAAAAACTTTGTCATTGCTCAAGCACTTACATTTTTTCACCAATTTCAATATTACTTCACACAAATGTTCCTTATGACAATATCTCTAGCAAGTTCCACTTTGAAGGTCACTGTGGCTATTTTTAGAAAAACTTTGTCATCGCTCTAGCGCTTACATTTCTTCACCGATTTCAATATAACTTCACACAAATGTTCCTTATGACAATATCTCAAGCCATTTCGACTTTCAAGGTCAAGGTCGCTGTGGCTATTTTTAGAAAAACTTTGTCATCGCTCTAGCGACTACATTTCTTCACTGATTTCAATATAACTTCACACAAATGTTCCTTATGACAATACCTCGAGCGAGTTCGACTTTCAAGGTCAAGGTCACTGTGGCTATTTGTAGAAAAACTTTGTCATTACTCTAGCGCTTACATTTTTCACCAATTTCAATATAACTTCTCACAAATGTTCCTGATGACAAGGTCACACTTTTAGAAAATTTTGTGGCAACATGGATTTTCGGGGTGAGGCGGGGCCCTTGGCGGGGGCATCTGTGTCGTCTGGACACATTTCTAGTTTTGAGCTCATTTTGGAGTGAAAAATCCTTGTCTTGTAGCCGAATTTTTGTGTAATGCAGTGCTTGGTTTCGTGAACAGCCAAGAAAAGGTGTTCTATAAAAGTGGCATTGAGGCTCTTAAACACCGCTGGCAAAAGTGTATAGATACTGAAGGGGATTACATTGAAAAATAATACAAAAATCAACCTCCATATCTTGTTTACCCATTGAAGGCTTTTAGGGAAATGATGTGCAGAACCCATAACTCAACCATGCCAGGTGAATGTCACAATTGAAGGTCACAAGTTTGAGCCTTGAATTTAGTGTCTGCTCTATATCTCTTTTACACCTAGAAAGAGTTTTATTAAGCTTTATTCAAAGGGTGGCCTAAGTGATATGATGTGCAGAACCTGTAGCTCCACGGTCAACCAGAGCTGAAACAGACCAAACATTTGAGTACTTGTACACCTTGTAGGAAGTCTAAGCCTGCCCATGCACAGCAGTACCAGTCTGACTGACCCTTAAACTCTAGCAGTTTCCCTGGAGGTAGGGCTTGAGAAGTCATTTTATCTTGATGTTGGGTAAAAGTCCCTCAAAATTTGAAGCAATGTCTCCAAACTGATCTAAATAGTGTTGACGGAGACATAGACCCCAACATAAACAAATTAACCTTTATCATGCTGTTTACGACAACCCTATCTTTACAAACAGTGTAGATCTACAGGATCTACACTGTTTGACATTCAGTTTATGAATTTGTAGGAATAAATTACATCAAGCAATCTGATTGGTTCAAAGTCAGAAATGGGTGTGGCTTAACTGAATATTCAGCAAGTGAAGGGTTAAAAGTAATTCTTTCCATCCTCATCAGATAAACTTTTTGTCACACTTTTCTCAAGAACTGTAAGAGTTACAAAGTTGAAACTTAAGACATACATTGGCAGTGGAGGCCCCCGCCTATAGGGGCTTGAAGAAATATATGGGCTGCATGATGCTTCCACGCAGAGCTGAATCCGGCCTGCACACTAGTACTGGTAAACCGCTTAGAGGATCTAAGCCCGTCCAGGAACCGCAGTGAGAGATGGACCGTCCATGCTAATAAACCCTATTGGTTTCATTGGGCGGCATGGCTTGAGATGTCATGTCATCTCAATGTCGGGTAAAAGTCCCACAAAATTGGAAGCAATGTCTCCAAAATGACCTTTACAGTGTTGACAGGGACGTTAAACCTCAAATCAGACAAACAAAAACATTGGCAGTGGGTTGATATATAGTGTTTACTGAAATCAGGGCCAAGGGTCGGTAACTCTTGGTACCACAGCCCTTGATAGGTATTACAAATTTACCAAACTTAAAAAAAAAATGTTACTGATTGTTTAGGAATTATGAAATCTCTGAAGTTGAAACTTGGTACACATGGACATTGGGCTGATGTATGGTATACAGGCATCAGCCAAAAGGTCCTATAACTCTTAAATTTACATCCCTTGATGGGTTTTACAATGTGCCATTAATGAAAATGTTTTGTCACACTTAATTCACTAAAGATTTGTAAGGATTATGAAGTTGAAATCTGGTATAGGCATGGACAGTGGGTTGATTTATTGTGTATATCAGAACTGGAGCCAAGGGCTGATGTATTGCATAAAGCAAAATCACAGCTAAGGACCCATAACTCTTGGCATTACAGCCGTCATTGGTGGTACCATAAATAAAAAAAAAAATGTAACCTATTTTATAAGCAACTATGAAAGTGTAAACTTGTTGCACACATGGACGGCAGGATTATAGAGGGCGTGGCCGCTGTTGCACATTTCAGTACGGGTCATGAACAAACTTAACAAATCGAGTCTGCTATTTTCCTTTATTTGGTAAATTCTTTGCTTCCAAAGGATCTAATTTTTCAGAACTTATTTATCTAATATGTATAAATTATCTCCAAAGGGACAAACAATCAATGGCACATACTATGCTTCACTTCTGACGGAGTTAAGGGGAAATATTAAACTTAATTGCCGCGGAAAGCTCACTATAGGTGTGTTGTTCCATCAGTAAAGGTGTGTTGTTCCACCAGGAAAATGCTCCTGTTCTCAAGTCTGTCATTGCTATGGTTGCCATTCAAGATTGTGGCTTTAAACTGATTGAGCATCTGCCTGTTCACCTGATTTCGCTCCATCCGACTTTCATTTATTTCCAAATGGCTGTTTCAGGCACCCACTTTCAGTCTGATGATGACATCATATAAATTATGCAGTGGATGACTTTCTGAACAGCCAAGAAAAGCAGCTCTATCTATAAAAGGGGCATTCGTTGATTTGTTTGTTTTTAGGTTTAATGTCCCCATCAACCCTTTATAGGTCATATTGGAGACGTTGCTTCCAATTTTGTGGGACTTTTACTTGATATCAAGATAAAATGACATCCCAAGCCCTGCCGTCCAATTAAACCAATAGGGTTTATATGCATGGAAGGTCCTACCCACATCACTCCTGCGCATGCTTAGAACCTCCATGGGGTTTACCACAAAGTACTCCTTTGCTTTTGGTTTCAGCTCGTGCAGACAAGTCTATTTCTTCTAGCCCCACTGAGCGGGGGCCGAAAGTGCCATTGAGGCCCTTAAACACTGCTGGAAAAATTGTATAGATACTGAAGGGGATTATTTTTGAAAAATAATACAATATGTCTGACAAAAATCAAATCCTTCAATATGAGGCGCACAACCTATCAATCAGCCCTCGTATATAAATAACAGAAAATTATGAGCCGGGCGTGAAGAAATAGATGGGTTGCATGATGCTTCCACACAGAGCTGAAACCAACCACACATGAGTACTGGTAAAATGCTCAGAGGATCTAAACCTGCCCAGGCAAAGCGGTGCGAGTTGGTCTGTCCATGCTTACAAACAAACCTGATTGGTTTCATTGGGAGACAGGTCTTGAGATGTCATTTCATCTCAATGGCGGGTAAAAGTCCCACAAAATTGGAAGCAACATCTCCAAAATGACATATACAGCGGGGACAATAAACCTCTACCGGCCCCGATAGCTCAGTTGGCAGAGTGTCCGCTCCGGGGAACGGGAGGTCTCGGGTTCGATCCCGGGCCGCGACATACCAAAGTCGTTAAAAATGGTACTAGCTGCTCCTGGCTTGGCACTCAGATTTACGGGGTAGAGCTAGGACTGGTCGACCCAGTGTCAGGATAATGTGACTGGGTGTGGTATCATGTAATGTGTCTGGGACATGATACTTCAGTGAGGCAACACTATAAACGTGAGCATTGAGCTCCCTGTCGCAACCAGACACCGTCGTGATATGACTGAAAAATTGTTGAAAGCGACGTTAAACCCGAATTCACACACACACAATAAACCTCTAATGAAACAAACATATAAATTTAAATTGTAGGAAATACTGTGCCTCAGCTCATATATGAGCCAGCGCATGACAAAACCTACAATAAGACAGGTGCGCCCAGCAAAGACTCAGATCAGCCTGCACTTCTGTACAGTCTGATCAGAGTCTTCATTGTGTGCTCTAAGGATTTATAAGGGCTCAATGCTCCTTCATGCACCAAGTCTCTGGTTAGACTATATGGATGCCCAGGTTGATCTGAGTCTTCGGTGGGTGCACATGTCTTATTGTAGCTGGCTCATAATACATACAAGCAGAAAATATGTCTATTAATTTTATTAACCCTTATCTTGCTGTTCACGACAACCCCTATCTTTGCAAACAGTGTAGATCCAGATCAGATGGCTTCTAAAGAAGCCATCTGATCAGGAACTACACTGTTTGGCATTCAGTTTATGAATTTGTAGCAATGCATTACATCAAGTAATTTTATTGGTTGATAGACAGAAATGGGTGCGGCTTAAATGAATATTCAGCAAGATAAGGGTTAATATATCAGAAGTGTTTTTTGGCTCACCTGAGCATGAAGTGCTCATAGTGAGCAGTGTGATCAGTCAATGTCTGTCATGCGTCGTGTGTCATGTGGCTTCAACAATTTGCTTTAAATGCTAACTCCTGACCCTTTGGCCAATTTCATTCAAATTCATAGAAATGTTTCTTAGGTGGTCCCTCTACCAAAATAGCTAAAATTGACCTGCTCAGATGAACAAGATGGCCGCTAGAGCTAAAAATAGAAAAAATCTTTGAACAACAACCCCTCCTTTACCTTTGGGCCAATTTCGATCAAACTTCATAAGAATGTTGCTTAGGTGACCCCCTACCAAACTAGCTAAAACGGTTCCTCTCTAATGAGCAAGATGGCCTGCAGAGCTAAAAATAGAAAATAGCAACAATTTGCTTTAAATGCCTGAACTGCTGGACCAATCTCATTCAAACTTCATAGGAATGTTGCCTAGGTGACCCTCTGCCAAAATAGCTAAAATAGTTCCGTCTGCTCGGATGAACAATTTGGCCGCCACAGGAATGTTGCTTAGGTAACCCTCTACTAAACAAGCTAAAACTGTTTTGCTCCGATGAGCAAGATGGAGGCCAGAGCTAAAAACATAGAACAACGTCAACAATTGGCTTTAAATACCAACACCTTCTGAACCCTAGGGCCAATTCCAATCAAACTTCATTGAAATGTTGCTTAGGTGACCCTCTACCAAAAAGCTAAAATCGCTCTGCTTGGATGACCAATCTGGCCACCAGAACTAAAAAATATAAAAATCTTTAACAGCAGCTCCTCCTATACCCTTGGGCCAATTTCATTCAAACTTCAAAGGAATGTTGCTACGGTGACCCTCTACACGAATAGCTAAAGCAGTTCTGCTCTGATGAGCAAGATGGAAACCAGAGCTAAGACCAGAAAAACATCAACAAATCGCTTTACATACCAACGCCTCCTGTACCCTTTGGCCTTTATAGGAATATTACTTGGATGACCCTCTTCCAAAATAGCCAGAATCATTCTGCTTGGATGAACAAGATGGCCACCAGAGCTAAAAATAGAAAAATCTTTAAGTGAATCCACCTTTTATATCCTTGGGTCAATTTCATTCAAAGTTCATAGGAATGTCGCTTAGTTGACTCACTACCAAAATAGCTAAAACATTTCTGCTCTGATGAGCAAGATGGCCACCTGAGCTAAAAATAGAAAAATTGTCAACAATTCCCTTTAAGTGCTACATTGGGGGCAATTTCAGTCAATCATCATTGGAATGTTGCTTACGTGACTGTCAGTAATCCACATGACTTTCAGAAGCTTTGTGACATCTTGAAATCAGGTGAGCAAGTCAGGGCCATCTTGGCCCTCTTGCTTCTTGGCCCTCATGTTTTTAGCTCACCAGAGCCAAAGGCTCTGGGGGAGCTTATAGGATAGGCAGTTGTCCGTCTTCGGCGGTGGCGGAGTCTGCGCCGTCTGGCATCAACACTTTCAAACAACATCTGGGCCCTCTTGTTTGTAAAAAGCAGAGTTATGAAATATTGTATTCCGACTGACATTATGTGGTTAATATGAATAATGATTTTTGATATTTTATCAATTTTCAGAACAAATTGAAGAGATAGAAGAACTGAGACGGGAGAATGAGGAACTGAAAAAATTTGTTGAGCAACATAAAGGTTGGTTTTCTGACAAAGACATCGTCTCTCGATTGGGGTTAGAGACTTAGGTTTAACCCATTGTGTATCAGTGGACTCTCCCATTGCTAGTTGTTGGACAACTCCATTTGTCATATAAGGGGTGGCAGGCCTACTTTTTCGCTTTTTTCTGTTTTTGATGGAAAATTCTGTCAGCAAATTGTGCAGGCCCTGATCAGATGCCGCATTTGCGGGCGTCTGATCAGGGCCTGCACTGTTTGCCAAGGTACCCCTTTTAGGGGTTTCCCGTATGCAATCGGTCAACAAAAAATTTGGGGTTTTAACCAAAAATTGTTAAAATGCAAGGATTTTCTACCAATTCTTTCATGAATGCAATCTTCCATCTGATATAATTATAGCAAGTTCTTAATTTTGAAATAAGTGGGGTTAGGTTGAGTTCATTTGAGAAATTGATTGAAAAATCGTTGAACTTCTTGCTAACAGTGATGGCCTATATCACTGTTTGGAGGTCAGTTGTGAACTTGATCAAATCACAAGCGGGGAGTGCGAGTGATTTGTCTACTTACAACTGACCGACAGACAGTGATTAATCGCTCAATAATTACGGTACTAGAACTGATCTACAGTAGAACTTCGATCGCTCGAACACCGATGGCTCGTTTACCATGGATGTATCGAACCCATTCTTGAGCCCTTAGCGAAATCCTCTACATAAGAAATAGTGGGGGATAACTGAGGAGATTTTAGTCTTTTAGCTAGCAAATGTATGCTGTGTGTACTCATTAGAATTAGCAAATGTATGCTGTGTGTACTCATTAGAATCGCCATGATGAGGCGATTCTAATGAATACACACAGCATACATTTTCATTATAGAACACCGAAAAGATGTCTAAAAGTATCTCGTTATGCCTCCTGACAGTAACCTCAGTGGCTCGAACTACCCCTGTCTCGAACAGATTTTCAAGGTCCCAAAGGTGTTCGAGCCATTGAAGTTCGACTGTATTTCGATTCTAGCTTACTTAAAGTTGACAAAAATGGTATTGATTCCTTCAGATTCTCCCTATCTTCCACCATTGTTTAAATGAATCCCGCCAATATGACTGACAGTAACACATGCGTTTACCCGTTTTCATAACATCTGATACAAGAAAATGACGTTACACCATCTAACGTCAAGGTAATATTCAACGACGTCATGAAACGGGATAAAAATTCAGCTATTCACGTCATACTCTTCTGCCCAGTGATTTATCACCAATATATCACAAGATTTGACTATTGGCTATATAGACGACTAGTGTTAGAATTGGAGTTTAACAGCACTGTCAACACTGTTTAAGTCATATCAAACAGGGTCCAGTTGTTCAAAGCATCATTAGCTTAACTAGCTCATTAGTGGTCAAATTGTTAACTGTTCTAGCAAGTACAATATCTAAAATTTTGGTGTTTTTGCTGAAAAAATGTGAGCAGCTTTTGCATCTGCAAAAGCTGCTCACATTTTTTTCAGCAAAAAATACTAGCATATTTGCCATATTTGATGATCAAAGTTTTAACAATTTGTTAACTAACGACGTCGTTAGTTTTGAACAACTGGGCCCTGGTCTGTTTCCCCCACTTTCCTGGGCAGGCTTATTCATAAGCGGTTGGTTTAAGCATATTTATTCAGAAGTAGCAAGTTAACATACATACATATACAGGTACATAATATGACAGGATTTGGATGGATAGAGTTTATTTCCTCAAAGGATATTATGCGAATAAGTAAGTGGCGAAATAACACAAGTGAATAATAACATTGATCATACAAATATACTTTGGCAGTTATGCTTAAACAAATTATGAGAACTTGTATAGCAGGTTTCAGAGAAAGAAGGAAAATAAAGACACACAATTTATCTAGGATGAAGTCTTATAATAATAATAATAATAATAATAATAGTGTCATAAAATTATAATAATAAACATTAAGAAGTTTCTGGTCCACACCTGACTCCTCCCTAAGCCCCGTTAATAAGTACAGTGCACATTCTATCCCCAGAATCTGACAATTGGGTCTTTTTCCTCTAACAGCAGTGCTGCAGTAGGGCTATAGTGATATCCTCTGACAGCCTCATTGAGGTGATTCTAACGAGTAGCCACAACCTATATCTTGGAGCAGAAATAAGAAAAAATAATGTAATCCCTTGTTAACCCCAGTTTGCTGTATATGAAATATGTTTTAGAGTGGTGTTTATTACACAGACTTGTAAACATTATGTGAAATTAGCTTCTTCAACCTCAGAGACAGGTTTAATTGTTTAAAGTTAACCCTTATCTTGCTGTTCACAACAACCCCTATCTTTGCAAACAGTGTAGATCCAGATCAGATGGCTTCTGAAGAAGCCATCTGATCAGGATCTACACTGTTTGGCATTCAGTTTATGAATTTATAGCAATAAATTATATCAAGTAATTTGATTGGTTGATAGGCAGAAATGGGTGTGGCTTAAATGAATATTCAGCAAGAGAAGAGTTAACATGGAGTATTTTATTTTCAAGATAGAATCTTATTCATTTCTTTAAAGAGTGGAACTTTCTTAGTCAAAGGACAGAGTGTTAGTTACTGTATTAGGATAGAATTTTATAATTTTCTTTCCAGAGTTCCTAGATCAAATGCCAGAGTGTGATAGAGGCATAGGAAGTGGAGAACCTGCTGACGAGGCTGGCAGTGACAGAAGTTAGGCAGCTTGTGTACAGCGAGAACATTAAAACTATGTACCTCAGCGTAAAGAGAGGCATCTTAATCAGAAAATGTTACTGACTCTTTAAAAAAATATTTTCTGTAACACTAGGTTCTACTCTTAAGGGGAATGGGTACACCTTCAGGGGAGGCAACTCCTGCAAAAGTGTTTTTGTCTCCCATGTCAATAGGGGTCAACTCTTAAAGGAAAGAATTTGCTCTTAAGGAGCAAATTCTTTCCTTTAAGAGTAGACCCCTTTTTCAGTGGGACAGGGCTTATAGAAAAGCGAACAGGAAGTCCTGAAAGTTATCTCCCTTTGAAAAAAAGCGGAAAAAAACTGCCAGGTGTTCCTATTCCCCTTAACTTGTATAGTTCTGTGGTGTATTCTTTGCTTCCAAAGGACAACATAGAACATATTTTAGGTCAGTCACAGTTAGAAGGTCTAAGCCTACCAAGGCAAAGTGGTGTGAGTCTGACCATCATTGCATGTAAACCCTATTGGTTTCATTGGGCGGCAGGGCTTGGGATGTCATTTCGTCTCAATGTTGAGCAAAAGTCACACAAAATTGGAAGCAGCGCCTGCAAAATGACCTTAATAGTGTTGACAAGGACATTAAACCGGAATTCAAACAAACAAAACCAGGACATTTAATATTTTGACCACCAGGCGTATTTTGGGGTTGGCATCTATGCTAGCTGTTAACCAGATGCAACAGTTTGTATACATGTGACACTTTATGATAACAGTAAAAGTCAGATGAAATCTATGACAAAGTTGGTTAAGAGTCCTTACATTTTAACTCCTTAATCTCAAACTCTTGTTATCTCGAACTCCTATTATCTCAAACCAAGGTTGAGTTGTTCAAAGCATTGTTCGCTTAACAAGTTTCATCCTAGTGGATAAGAGCGCTGACTCTTAGTCATTAGGTCTTTCACCGCCGTAGGTTCGAGCCCCGCTCGGGCCACGTGTGAGACGCCAAGTTCTGCAACAGAAGGTCAGGTGGTTTTTCTCCGGGTACTCCGGTTTTCGCCCACCTGATTAACGATCGGCTTGATATGAGTGAAATAATCTTGAAAGGGCCGTAAAACCCAAACCAAAAAAAAAAAAAAAAATAACAAGTTTCAAAGTTTATTGAAGTAAAAGCCACTAAGGAACATATTAATATGAAAGAATGAGATAACACTAATACAAAGAAACAATGAAAGATTGAAACAAGATAATATACAATAACATACACCATAGACTTGCCCAAGTCTTGTTAATAGAATTAATTGTTTGCAAAAAAATAAAAATAAAATAAATACATTGTAAATAAAATAGCAATACAACCGTGAGATGAAAACTAAAGAGACTTTTACATATTTTTTGTGTAAAGGGACTTCCATTTGATATAAAAAAAAAGAAGAAAAAATGAAAATGTAGGGACTTGGGCAAGTCTATATACACGACATCCCTTAACACGGGCAGCCCCCACCCATCGGGGCTTGAAAAAATAGATGGGCTGC
Organism: Lucinisca nassula; assembly: GCA_963580285.1. Lineage (NCBI taxonomy): Eukaryota > Metazoa > Mollusca > Bivalvia > Lucinida > Lucinidae > Lucinisca > Lucinisca nassula. Next base: position 22,205,042 of record OY757018.1, read on the forward strand.
ATGATGCTTCCATGCATAGCTGAAACCAACTGCACATGGTAAACCGCTTAGAGGTTCTACGCCTGCCAAGGAAAAGTTGTGCGAGTTGGACCGTCCATGCACATAAACCCTGTTGGTTTCATTGGGCCGTAGGGCTTGAGATGTCATTTCTTCTCAGTGTTGGGTAAAAGTCCCACAATACTGGAAACAATGTCTCCAAAATGACCTATACAGTGTTGACGGGGACATTAAACCGCAAATCAACCAACCAACCAATCCCTTAACACGGTTCATTATTATATAATAACACAATTTTAGATAAAATACATTTGACAGATGGTTCCTAAAAATGTGTAGATCATAGATGGTCACTTTTCTATATAATCTATGCATTTTAATTAGAAGCCTCTGTGATGTAGTGGATAAGCTACTCGCCTCATAAACCAGGAGTCGTGGGTTTGATCCTGGGCTTCTCCACACTATCGGATGAATCTTTCAAATGAGGTCCCATCTCTGTATAACCTTAGCTGTTGGTGGGACATAAAACTCAAAGCGCAGTCACTCACTATACATTTTAATTAGAAATAATATGTTTACTAACATGATTACATGTTTTGGACCCCTAAAACCATGCTATAAAGAGGTAGTGTGGTACATAAGAATATCAGCATATCTTCATAAAAAAAAAAACAACAGAAGTTTGGACATTCATAACAATCTTGTTTGTAGCTAAAATGGTAAAAAGTTTGCAAAAAAATTCAGCAGACAACATAAGCAGACAACAAAGATGGCCACTTTATCCTGGAATCTTTAAAACTGGGGTGTTGCGATGGTGGGGGTCGGGGTGGGGTGAGTATCTGGGTCTAGTTGTTCAAAACTAACAATGACCTTAGTTGACATATTGTTAAAATTTTGATCATTTAGTATGCTGATCAGAACCATGGCTAAACCTTAAGTTAAGGATTCATTCCATGGAAATTGTCATTTTAACGAGTTTTGTCGTTATAACAAATATGGGTATAAAGAGGGTTGATTGTACATCAAAAGCTGTATAAAATTAGTGCCACCTCTTGTGTTCATGTTTGAGATTTTATGTGTTCTTATTGAAGATACCACAATGTTTTTCATGTATTATATGTACGATTTACAAAAAATGCAATAATGAAGTTCCATTGGAAACTTGAGGACTGTTTTTTTGACGAAAACAAGCTGCACTGCCATTTAACCCTTTTTGTACCAAATGGAATCTTCCTTCTTATATATAACAGAAGTCCATTCCAAAATTAAGGGCTGTCACATTTTGTTTTCTTCAAAATTTACTTGTAAAATGGCTTAAATTTTTGCAAACTGTGTAGGATCTGATCAGATGTTGCATTCTGCGGGGTCAGATCTGGGCCTGCACTGTTTGCCAATTACCTGTTTTGGGGTTCCTAGTACAAAATGGGTTAAATAGTTTATGCAGAGGACCCTCGTTATAACGACTGTATTTGTCCCCTTACACCTTGCCGTTATAAAGAATTTGTCGCTTTACATAATCCCAATAAGAAGTTATGTAGTGTAATTTGTTATAAAGGGCCTTTTCCCCTCAGTTACTCCATGAAACAAATGTTGTGGACGTGGACATTTGTTAGAATCGCCTCACTGAGGTGATTCTAACAAATATCCACAACATTTGTTTCTTGGAGTAACCTTTATTCTTGAATCATCATGAAAACACGCTTATATAATTTTGACCCCTTTAACCCCAGTTTTATATAGTAAAACTGGGGTTTACAGGGTTTACAGGAGTATACATTATTTTTCTTATTTCTGCTCTAAAACATAGATTGTGGGTACTCGTGAGAACTGCCTTGCTGAGGTGGTTCTAACAAGACCTCACAATCCATGTTTTGAGCAGAAATATGAAAACTATCAGAATTTTTGATCAGAAAATTTTCGTGTTTTGGGTAGAAAAAAATTCAGTAGATTTGAATAGGCATGTTTTCGTAATGATCCTGAATAACACCTTCTATCTAGTGCTAAGGATCCATTCCATTGAAATTGGCGTAACAAGATTTTACGTTATATGAAATGTTGGTATAAAGTGGGTTATCTGTAGTTATCCTGCATCATATTAACAAGTCCATATATGAGAAAAGTGGAGATTACAAATGAATGTATTTTCTTTATTTTTGCTCAAAAATATATTGTCGGTACTTGTAAGAACCACCTCCCTACCTGTGATACCTCCCTCATCAGGAGGGAGACTCCCTCATTTTGATGCTAATTTTTGCCTAATTATGCTAAATTTTAGTAAAATTTTGGAGTCACCCTCATTTGAACTGAGAATTTCCCTATATATTCTTTACGTCTACATCTTTACAATGGCAAATCTCCCTCATACAGTTCAAAAACTTATCACAGGTATGCGCCTCAGTGAGGCGGTTCTAACAAATACCTACAATCTATGCTTGCAACAGAAATAAAAAAAAATGCCTGTTTTCATTTAGAAATTTCATGTTTGGAGCATTATGAAATACTTATTTTGGTGAAATGGTTTTATTGGTGTGTGTTTATGCTTCAGAGGGAGGTTATTGGATAGAAGAATCCATTCTCAGTTATTATCCAGTTTCCTTCCTCAAGACTTTGAACAGCAGGCCTCTGGGGCTTGTTGGCTGATCTCATTCAAATCTTATCTTAGCATGCCTTTGACATAATGATTATGCATTTTAATTTTTTTTTTACATAACGAAAACATGCACTGATACATTGTAAACTTTACCGCCAAAATATATGATATTTTTCTTATTTCTGCTCATAATATAGAGTTTGGGTTTTCAGTAGAACCCCCTCATTGAGGTGGTTCTAACGAGTACCCACAATCTATATTTTAGTGCAGAAATAAATACAAATAAGTTATACCCCTGTAAACCCCAGTTTTACTATATAAAAGTGGGGTTCAAGGGGGTCAAAATTATATAGGTGTGTTTTCGTGATGTTTCGGAGTTGAGGTGTCCAAATATTTAGCTCACCTTTGAGCACAGCTCCAGGTCAGCCTATCCATAGCCTGTAGTCCGTTGTCTGTCATCTGTGGTCCGTCTGTTGTTAGCTTTTCACATTTTGACATCCTCTCCAAAACTGAAAGTCAGATACTTGGTCTCCAAAACCGTGGGCTGATACTTGGTGGGAGGCATTTAGGCAACATCGAGATTCAGATCTGCTAAAATCTTTACATTTTGATATCCAAGATGGCTGCCAGCCATGGCAGCCACCTTGAAATTCTTTAAATGACATTTCCTCAAGAACCAAAGGTCAGATTGAGGTAAAACTTGAGGCATCTGGGTGATAAGAAGATTCAAATTTGCTAAAATCATTTTGTTAAGATATTCAAATGACATCTCCCAAACCAAAGATCAGATTAGGTTGAAACTTGATGGGAGGCTTAAGGGCGACATATAATTTCAGATTTGCTAAAACTGATCAGTTCTGATATGCAAGATGGCTGCCATGGCAGCCATCTTGAAATTCTTCAGAGGGCATCTTTTTCTCAACCCAAAGGTCGGACCAAGCTAAAACTTGATGGGAGGCATCAGGACAATATGGAGATTCAGATTTATTAACCCTTATCTTGCTGAATATTCATTTAAGCCACACCCATTTCTGTCTATCAGCCAATCAAATTAGCTGATGTAATTTATTGCTACAAATTCATAAACTGAATGCCAAACAGTGTAGATCCTGATCAGATGGCTTCTTCAGAAGCCATCTGATCTGGATCTACACTGTTTCCAAAGATAGGGGTTGTTGTGAACAGCAAGACAAGGGTTAAAATCATTCCGATGGCCGCCATCTTGAAATTCTTCAAACAACATCTCCTGAACCAAAGGTCAGATCAAGCTGAAACTTAATAAAATGACTGGTGCATCATGGAGTTTCAGATTTGCCAAAATCGTTCCATTCCAATGTCTTGAAATTCTTCAAATGACATCTGCTCCAGAACCAAAGGTGGTGGCCATCTTGAAATTCTTTAACCCATTTTGTACCGGAAACCCCAAAACAGGTACCCAAGCAAACAGTGCAGGCCCACATCAGATGCCGCAAAATGCGGCATCTGATCAGGCCAGCACTATTTGCAAAATTTTCAACCAATTTCCAAATAGTTTTTGAAGAAAACACAACCTGTCACCCATAAATTTTGAAATGTACTCCTGATTTATATAAGGTGGAAGATTCCATTTGGTACAAAAGGGTTAAACGACATCTCCTCCTGTACTGAAAGTTGTATTAGTTGAAACTCGATGGGATACATTTGGGAGACATGGAGATTCAGATTTGCCATAATCTTCCCATTCTGGTTTCCAAGATGGCCACCATGGCCGCCAGCTGGAAATTTTTTAAAAGACATCTCTCACCAAAAATTGGATTGAGCTGAAACTTGATGAGAGCAATTAGGGCGACATGATTCACAATAACTAATTCCGATATCCAAGATGGCTGCCATGGCGACCATCTTCTTGTCACAACCTATGTCTTGGAGCAGAAATCAGAAAAATAATGTATACCCCCATAAACCCCAGTTTTCTCAATATAAAGTGGGGTTTAGGGGAGAGTGGGGGGAGTTCATTTCATGATTTGTTCACGTGACCCACCTCAAATAATTTTTCATGGTTCCAAAGATGTTTCAGCAATTGAAGTTCAACCATATTGAAATTAGCATATCATTGTCTTCTTCTTCTTCTTTGTCTACTTCTTCAACAACTTCTTCTTCTTTTTCTTCTTCTTTTTCAGCATCATAACTATCATGTTTAAATTTAAGTAGAGTCCATTATTTTTACACGGTGTTGTATAGTTTCTTTTATACTTCATTTAAAGTGCTTTTGTACTTATCGAGCTTTAGCGAGAAAACTTCGTATACATGTATAGTGTTATAAATTGTGATTATTATCATTGATGAATAAAATTTGCAATAAAGCTGTGCGTGAATCTTGTTAATAACAATTAACCAACAAAATGCCAATCATGACTATTGTCGTCTGCTTTGCCGTCTGCTGGTTACCTTAAAAAGTATTTTTTTTTGCAAACAGTGTGGACCCAGAACAGACTGCTCCTACAGGAGCAGTCCAGTCTGATCTGGGCCCACATGGTTTGCCTGTATGCAAATATATTTTTAAAAAGTTTGCAAAAAAAAAAAAATTCAGCAGACGACAAGCTTAGCAGACAACATTTTCAGATATTTTTTCGAAGATTTGGTCTGTTGAATTCTGGTTTATTGTCCCTGTCAACACTATTTAGGTCATTTTGGAAGACGTTGCTTTCAATTTTGTGGGGCTTTTACCCAACCTTGAGTTGAAATGACATCTCAAGCCCTGCTGCCCAGTGAAACTAAAAAGCTTATATGAATTGGACGGTCTGACTCATATCAATTTGCCTGGGGAGACTTAGTCCTTCTAAGGGGTTTACCAATACTCATGTGTTGTCAGTTTAAACTCAGCCTGGAAGCACCATGGAGCCCAATCTATTTCTATATAAGCCCCGATGGGCCGGCGCAATAACAATGAAGGAAATATGCAGAATACCCCTGTAATGAATACCCCTGCTGTAAACTCTTTATGTATCAAAAAATTATTAGCATTTTTTTTATTTTAGAAAAAAGCAGTGTAATATGATTGCACATCAGTGTATTGTATCATTGTGCATTCTTTCATACCTCCAAAAAGGTTAATTTTCTGACGAAAATGTGTGATAATTGTCTTATTTATACTTCAAACATAGGTTGTGGGTGCCTCATTAAGGCAGTTCTAACGAGTACCCACTACCTATGTATTGGAGCAGAAATAAGAAAAATACTGTATACCCCTGCAGATCCCATTTTCTCTATATAAAGTTGGGTTCTGAGGGGGAGGGGTGTTCATTTCACGCAATTTGAGGAATAAATCACAGTTTGGAGTTTATTTTTGGTAAGTTGATTTGATCTACTTCAAAGATGACCTTTGGCCCCTGCCCATAGGGGCTTGAAGAAATATATGGGCTGCATGATGCTTCCACGCAGAGCTGAATCCGGCCAGCACACTAGAACTGGTAAACCGCTTAGAGGATCTAAGCCTGTCCAGGAACCGCGGTCGGACGGTCTATGCTAATAAACCCTATTGGTTTCATTGGGCGACAGGGCTTGAGATGTCATTTCATCTCAATGTCGGGTAAAAGTCCCACAAAATCAGAAGCAACGTCTCGAAAATGACCTTTACAGTGTTGAAGGGGACGTTAAACCTCAAATCAAACAAAAAAAAACAAATCAAAGATGACCTCCAAACTGTGATTTGTTACTCAAGAATTTACTGCTAGGGCCCCATCCATCGGGGCTTGGAGAAATTGATTTGGCTGCATGGTGCTTCGTTCTGCACATAGCTGAAACTCACCAAACATTTCATTTCTGGTAATAGAAGCCTTCATGGTGTAGGTGATAAGCTATCAGCCTCCTCATTAGGAAAACATGTCCATGTGAAATAATGGTGTCCAACATTGTGTCAGAAATGACAAATATTAGGTAAAAATCATAACATTTTTATGCCCCCGCATCATATGATGCCGGGGGCATATAGTTTTTGGGTTTTCCGTACGTGCGTACATGTGTACGTCCGTCTGTACGTGTGTGTGTACGTACGTACGTGATCCTGTAACCTCAGGTTAAAGTTTTTGTAACAGGTAGAGCCTGAACTTTTAGAACTCATATTTTCCTAACCATTTGATGGAACTGGTTCATCTTTGGTATGATGATATATATAGGTCCAAAGTTTTATTAAGCAATACCCCCACCCATGCCTGTGACCTCAAGGTGAAGGTCACAGACTTAGAAATTTTCAATGTTAAAGACTCAGGTTAAGGTTTTTGTAACAGGTAGACTTGAACATTTTAGAACTCATATTTTCCAAACCTTTAGATGGAATTGGTTCATATTTGGTATGAATATAGATATAGGTCCAAAGTTTTATTCAGCGATACCCCCACCCATGCCCATGGCCTCAAGGTCAAGGTCATGGACTTAGAAATTTCCCATGTTAAAGACTCCAGTTAAGGTATTTGTACCTGGTAGAACCTGAACTTTTATGATGGCTTTGGTTCATATGATGATAGATATAGCTACAATGTTTTATTCAGCAATACCCCCACCCATGCCTATGACCTCAAGGTCAAGGTCACAAACTTAGACAATTTTAATGTGAAAGATTTTAAAAATCTCAAATTTTCCAAACTATATTATGGATTTGGCTTATGTATGCTATGATGATAGATACAGGTCCAAATGTTTATTTGGCAATACCCCCACTCATGCCTATGGTTTCAAGGTCAAGGTCACAGACTTAGAAATTTTTAATTAGATATTTTAAGAGTTGATATTTTCCAAATTGTGCGATGGATTGAGTTGATATTTGGTATGATGCTAGATACCTGTCCATTTTATTCAGTGATACCCCCACCCATGCCCATGAGCTCAAGGTCAAGGTCACAGACTTAAAAAATTTTAATTATCCCCTCGCACAACATAGCTCTAACGTCTATATTTCTTCACTGATTTCAATATAACTTCACACAAATGTTCCTTATGACAATACCTCGAACGAGTTTGACTTTCAAGGTCAAGGTCACTGTGGCTATTTTTAGAAAAAACTTTGTCATCGTCCTGCGCCTGCATTTCTTCACTGGTTTCAAAATAACTTCACACAAATGTTCCTTATCACAATACCTTGAACGAGTTTGACTTTCAAGGTCAAGGTCACTGTGGCTATTTTTAGAAAAACTTTGTCATTGCTGTAGCGCTTACATTTTTTCACCAATTTCAATATTACTTCACACAGATGTTCCTTATGACAATATTTCTAGCAAGTGCCACTTTCAAGGTCAAGGTCACTGTGGCTATTTTTAGAAAACTTTGTCATTGCTCTAGCGCTTACATTTCTTCACCGATTTCAATATAACTTCACACAAATATTCCTTATGACAATATCTCGAGCTATTTCGACTCTCAAGGTCAAGGTCGCTGTGGCTATTTTTAGAAAAACTTTGTCATCGCTCTAGTGACTACATTTCTTCACTGATTTCAATATAACTTCACACAAATGTTCCTTATGACAATACCTCGAGTGAGTTCGACTTTCAAGGTCAAGGTCACTGTGGCTATTTTTAGAAAAACTTTGTCATTGCACTAGCGATTACATTTTATCACCAATTTTAATATAACTTCTCACAGATGTTTCTGATGACAAGGTCACACACTTATAAAATTTTGTTGCAACATGGATTTTCGGGGTGAGGCGGGGCCCTTGGCGGGGGCATCTGTGTCGTCTGGACACATTTCTAGTTTTTATTTATGCTTTCAACATAGATTTTTAGCTCACCTGTCACGTAGTGACAAGGTGAGCTTTTGTGATCACATTTTGTCCGTCGTCCGTGCGTCCGTCCGTGCGTGCGTGCGTAAACAATTTCTTGTCCGCATGATAGCATCTTCATTTATGATTTGATTTTAACCAGACTCGCACACAACTTGTACCACCATGAGATCTGGGTTCCTTTCTTGAACCAGCCATATCCCATCATGTGTTACGGAGTTACGGCCCCTGAAAGGGCAAAAATTGCCTATTTTGGTCTTGTCCGCACGATAGCATCTTCATTTATGATTTGATTTTAACCAGACTTGCACACAACTTGTACCACCATGAGATCTGGGTTCCTTTCTTGAACCAGCCATATCCCATCATGTGTTACGGAGTTACGGCCCCTGAAAGGGCAAAATTTTCCTATTTTTATCTTGTCTGCATGATAGCTGTTTCATTTATGATTTGATTTTAACTAAGCTTACACACAATTTGTACCACCACAAAATCTTGGTTCCTTTCTTGAACCAGCCATATCCCATCATGGGTGCCAGAGTTATGGCTCCTGAAAAGGCAACAATTTCCTATTTATACCCCCGGCATACGAAGTATGCCATGGGGGTATATAGTTTTTGTCTTTTCCGTCTGTCCGTAAACAATTATTTTGTGTCAAAGATATCTCAGGAACTGCTTCACATAGAAACTTGAAATTTTGCACACATGATCAGTATGACTACTTGTATTGTGGGAAAGAAAATAAGGGCCAAGGGGTCAGGCCTTTTAGAGTTATTTCCCTTTGTAGTTCTTGCTGTTTAATAGTGTATATTTTTATTTTGTGTCAAAGATTTCTCAATAACTACTGTACATAGAAACTTGAAATTTTGCAAACATGATCAGTATGACTAGTTGTATTGTGGGAAAGAAAATAAGGGCCAAGGGGTCAGGCCTTTTAGAGTTATTTCCCTTTGTAGTTCTTGTTTGTGTCAAAGATATCTCAGGAACTGCTTCACATAGAAACTTGAAATTTTGCACACATGATCAGTATGACTACTTGTATTGTGGGAAAGAAAATAAGGGCCAAAGGGTCAGGCCTTTTAGAGTTATTTCCCTTTGTAGTTCTTGCTGTTTAATAGTGTATATTTTTATTTTGTGTCAAAGATTTCTCAATAACTACTGTACATAGAAACTTGAAATTTTGCAAACATGATCAGTATGACTAGTTGTATTGTGGGAAAGAAAATAAGGGCCAAGGGGTCAGGCCTTTTAGAGTTATTTCCCTTTGTAGTTCTTGTTTGTGTCAAAGATATCTCAGGAACTGCTTCACATAGAAACTTGAAATTTTGCACACATGATCAGTATGACTACTTGTTTTGTGGGAAAGAAAATAAGGGCCAAGGGGTCAGGCCTTTTAGAGTTATTTCCCTTTGTAGTTCTTGCTGTTTAATAGTGTATATTTTTATTTTGTGTCAAAGATTTCTCAATAACTACTGTACATAGAAACTTGAAATTTTGCAAACATGATCAGTATGACTAGTTGTATTGTGGGAAAGAAAATAAGGGCCAAGGGGTCAGGCCTTTTAGAGTTATTTCCCTTTGTAGTTCTTGTTTGTGTCAAAGATATCTCAGGAACTGCTTCACATAGAAACTTGAAATTTTGCACACATGATCAGTATGACTACTTGTTTTGTGGGAAAGAAAATAAGGGCCAAGGGGTCAGGCCTTTTAGAGTTATTTCCCTTTGTAGTTCTTGCTGATTAATAGTGTATATTTTTATTTTGTGTCAAAGATTTCTCAATAACTACTGTACATAGAAACTTGAAATTTTGCAAACATGATCAGTATGACTAGTTGTATTGTGGGAAAGTAAATAAAGGCCAAGGGGTCAGGCCTTTTAGAGTTATTTCCCTTTGTAGTTCTTGTTTGTGTCAAAGATATCTCAGGAACTGCTTCACATAGAAACTTGAAATTTTGCACACATGATCAGTATGACTACTTGTTTTGTGGGAAAGAAAATAAGGGCCAAGGGGTCAGGCCTTTTAGAGTTATTTCCCTTTGTAGTTCTTGCTGATTAATAGTGTATATTTTTATTTTGTGTCAAAGATTTCTCAATAACTACTGTACATAGAAACTTGAAATTTTGCAAACATGATCAGTATGACTAGTTGTATTGTGGGAAAGTAAATAAAGGCCAAGGGGTCAGGCCTTTTAGAGTTATTTCCCTTTGTAGTTCTTGTTTCAGCTGAGGTGATGGCACTGGCTGGGGGTATACGTGCCCCACTGGGCACTTTTGTCTAGTTTTGGTATTGTCTGCGCAATAGCCGTTTCATTTATCATTTGATTTTAACCAAATTTACACACAATTTATACCACAACAAGATCTTGGTTCCTTTCTTGAACCAGGCATATCACATCAAGGTTACTAGAGTTATGGCCCCTGAAAGGGCAAAAATTGGCTGTTTTGGTCTTGTCTGCATGATAGCTGTTTTGTTTATAATATAATTTTAACCAAAATTACACACAACCTGAAGCACCATAGGATCTTGGTTCCTTTGTTGAACCACCCATATCCCATCATCTGTTCCAGAGTTATGACCCCTGAAAGGGCACAAATTGCCTACTTTGGTCTTACCTGCACAATAGCGGTTTCATTTATGATTTGATTTTAACCAAACTTGCACACAACTTAAACCACCATAAGATCTTGGTTCCTTTGTTCAAATTTGAATAAGGGTCATGTCTGGTCAAAAATGAGGTCACTAGGTCAAATCATAAAAAAAACCTTGTGAACACTCTAGAGGCCACATTTTAAGTCCAATCATCATGAAACTTACTCAGAATGATTGCCTTGATGAATTCTTGGCCAAGTTTGAATATGAGTAATGTCAGGTCAAAAAGTAGGTCAGTAGGTCAAATCATGCAAAAACCTTGTGAACACTTCAAGAGGCCAAAGTTTTGATCCGATTGTCATCAGTCTTGCTCAGAATGATCATCTTGACAATATCTGGGTCAGGTTCGAATATGGGTCATGTCTGGTCAAAAAGTAGGTCAGTAGGTCAAATCATAGAAAAACCTTGTGAACACTCTAGAGGCCACAGTTTTGGTCAGATCGTCATCAAACTTGCTCAGAATGGTTGTCTTAACAATATCTGGGTCAAGTTCAAATATGGGTCATGTCGGGTCACAATGTAGGTCATTAAGTCAAATCATAGAAAAAACTTGTAAATACACTAGAGGCCATAGTTTTGGTCCTATCATCATCAAACTTGCCCAGAATGATTATCTTGACAATATGTCAGTCAAGTTTGAATATAGGTCATGTCGGGTCAAAAAGTAGGTCAGTAGGACAAATCAGAGTAAAACCTTGTGAACACACCAGTTTTGGTCCGATCATCATCAAACTTGTCCAGAATGATCATCTTGACAATGTCTCAGTCAAATATGGGTGTTGTCTGGTCAAAAAATAGGTCAGTAGGTCAAATCATAGAAAAACCTTGTGAACACACTAGAGGCCACAGGTTTGGTCCAATCATCAAACTTACTCCGAATGATCATCATGATAATATCTTGGTCACGTTTGAATATGGGTCATGTCGGGTCACAAAGTAGGCCAGTATGTCAAATCATAGAAAAACCTTGTGAATACACTAGAGGCCACAGTTTTGGTCCAATCAGCATCAAACATGCCCAGAATGATCATCTTGACAATGTCTTGGTCAAGTTTGAATATGGGTCATGTTGGGTCAAAAAGTAGGTCAGTAGGTGAAATCAGAGAAAAACCTTGTGAACACTCTAGAGCCTACCGTTATGCTCTGATCATCATCAAACTTGCCCAGAATGATCATCTTGACAATATCAGTTTTGTCTGGTCAAAAAGTAGGTCAGTAGGTCAAATCATGGAAAAACCTTGTGAACACTCTAGTAGCAGCATTTTCAGACTAAACTTCATTAAACTTGCTCAAAACTATCACCTCGACAAAATCTTAGTCAAGTTCTAATATGGGTCATGTCCAGTGAAAAATAAGGTCATAGGAAAACCTTGTGAACACTCTAGAGGCCACATTTTAAGTCCATTCGTCATGAAACTTACTAAAAATGATTGCCTTGATGAAATCAGGGTCAAGTTCGAAAAAGGGTCCAGTCAAACAGTAGGTCAGTAGGTCAAATCATGGAAAAATCTTGTGAACACTGTAGCAGCCACATCATGATCCTGAACATCATGAAACTTGCTCCTAAAATCATCTTTACCAAATCTCAATCAAGTTCAAATATGGGTCATGTCTGGTCAAAAATGAGGTCAGTAGGTCAGGTCATAGAAAAATCTTGCGAACACTCTAGATGCCACATTTTAAGTGCAATCTTCATTACACTTGCTCAGAATGATGCCTCTTTGACGTCTTGGTCAGGTTTGAATATGGGTCATGTCTGGCTAAAAAGTAGGTCAATAGGTCAGATAAAAAAAACTAAGTTTGTATAAACATGGACCATGACTGGATGTACCGTATATAACAGAATAAAGGTCAGTGGTCCTAAACTTTTGGAGTTACGTCCCTTAGTAGGTGTTCAAAAATCAAAATGCTTTTTGCTTCACTTTCATATTTTTGTTCCTATTTCAATGAAACTTATACCACACTTTGTCTCTAAGATAAGGAAGGTGTATTATGGGTGGAATAATGGCCAAGGGTCCATAACTCTTGGATTTTTAAACATCAAAATTTTCCAGCTCTCATCTCATAGCCCTGTAGCAGAACTATAGTCAGATTACCTGACAGCTCTAGTTATACCCCCGGCATACACAGTATGCCATGGGGGTATATAGTTTTCGTATTTTCTGTGTGTTTGTGTGTGTGTTTGTGTGTCTGTTAACATTTTTGTGTCCGCTCCATAACTTTTGAACGGCTCGACATATTTTCATGAAACTTCACATAAATGTTAAACACCATGAGACGACGTGCAGAACACAAGAACCGTAACTGTTGCTTTTCTACTTTCAGAGTTATTGCCCTTTGTATGTTTTAACTTGCATTTTCGTGTCCCCTCCGTAACTTTTCAACCACTTGATATATTTTCATGAAACTTCACATAAATGTTAAACACCATGAGACGACGTGCAGAACACATGAACGTAATTCTTGCTTTTCTACTTTCAGAGTTATTGCCCTTTGTATGTTTTAACTTGTATTTTCGTGTCCACTCCAGAACTTTTCAACCACTTGATATATTTTCATGAAACTTCACATAAATGTTAAACACCATGAGACGACGTACAGAACACATGAACCGTAACTCTTGCTTTTCTACTTTCATAGTTATTGCCCTTTGTATGTTTTAACTTGCATTTTTGTGTCCGCTCCATAACTTTTCAACTGCTCGATATATTTTCACGAAACTTCACATAAATGTTAAACACCATGAGACTACCTGCAGAACACATGGACCTTAACTCTTGCTTTTCTACTTTCAGAGTTATTGCCCTTTGTATGTTTTAACTTGCATTTTGTGTCCGCTCCATAACTTTTCAACCACTTGATATAGTTTCATGAAACTTCACATGAATGTTAAACACCATGAGACGACGTGCAGAACACATGAACCGTAATCTTGCTTTTCTACTTTCAGAGTTATTGCCCTTTGTATGTTTTAACTTGCATTTTCGTGTCCACTCCATAACTTTTCAACCGCTATATATGTTTTCATGAAACTTCACATATGTTAAACACCATGAGACGACGTGCAGAACAAATGAACGGTAACTCTTGCTTTCCTACTTTCAGAGTTATTGCCCTTTGAATATTAAGAGTTTTACCATACACTTGTGTCCGCTCTGTAACTTTAAAACCGTTTGAGATAATTTCATGAAACTTCAAACAAATGTAAAGCAAGATAATAGGATGGGCAGAACACAAGAACCATAACTATTGTTTGCATATATTTCAAATTATTTCCCTTTGAAGATTGTAAATTATGTGTCTGCTAACATTTTCGTGTCTTCTCCATTACTTTTAAACAGCTTGACATATTTTCATGAAACTCCACACGAATGTTTAACACCATGAGACAACGTGCAGAACACATGAACCATAACTCTTGCTTTCCTTCTTTCAGAGTTATTGCCCTTTGAATCTTGAAAATGGCCATTCTATGGAATATGGCCTGTATATGCAAAGAAGCTTTTGACATTGCTTTTTTCAGATGAGGTGAGGGCACTGGCCGGGGGTATACGTGCCCCACTGGGCACTTTTGTCAAGTTTTGATTAGTCATTCTTTTCAGTGATCTTCTTCTTCTTTTCAGGAGCTGGGTACACAGACCAGAAGATATTTTTCAACATTCTTTAAAATTCTGCACTTGCAGAATTGTACCCATTATTTGAAAATGATTGCATTCAACTAAATACACATCGTTCTGTCTTAATATTGATTACTAAGACATTATGATGTGGGTAAAACAGGTATTCCTGTACCGGGTAAGTGCCATTGGTAAAAGAGGAAATTTAATTTGTTAATTCTGTGAAAACAAAATAATTCTTTATATTTTGTTTGTTGCAACATCTGAAACAATTTTGTAACAAAGTAAGTATTTTCTAAAACTTATAAATATCATATGCTCACATACAAAAACTTTTATGGCAAAAATTATCAATGCACAAGTGGGTCTCTTCTTGGGATAATGCCTCCTTGCTGATCACGGTGTTTCCTTTGTATGATTGTAAATTGTGACTATTCAGTTTTGTTTCTTCATAAAACTACTATGTCTTTTCTTTTCTTTTTTAGTATCGACAAACAGATTTTCTATCTGAACATTCTTCTGTGAACAATTGTGTTTAACAGTTATTTATATTCATAACTATTTTTACTGTACATTAATTTTTGTGAGACTCAAATTTGTGTTGGATTGAGGAATAAGGATGCCACGTTTATTGAAAAAGTCTTTAAACCAAAGGAGAAAGGAAGACAGAGTTAGAAAGGAAAGAAGAAGACATGAAGTATCAGATGTGGAATCTCCTGGTGTGGCAGTACAGATGGGTGTTATTGGTGTATCAGATGGGGGCCTAGCCCACCCTTTCCTTTCATCTGTTTCAGATGAAGGGCCATCTGTGTCTATGGGTGTTATTGGTTTATCAGATGGGGGTCTATCCCAGCCCACAGAAAAACCATCTGTGTTCATTGAAGAGTCACCTGAAAATATGTCTGAAAATGTGTCTGAAAACATGTCTGAATACTTGTCTGAAAATGTGTCTGAAAACTTGTCTGAAAACATGTCTGAATACTTGTCTGAAAATGTGTCTGAAAAATTGTCTGAAAACATGTCTGAATACTTGTCTGAAAATGTGTCTGAAAACATGTCTGAATACTTGTCCGGAAACTTATATGAAAACAAGACTGACTGTCTTTCCAGTTATTGTTGTGAACCTTTCGAAAATGTTATAGAAGGTTCTTCAAATACCTGTATACATGAAACAATGAGATCTAATGTAAATTTAAGAGAACAGAACTGTTTGATGGATTCTAATAAGCCATTGTGTAGTGCCATTCCAGCAAGTGAACATGCTGAAACAATGCTATGGAATCCTTCTATTGGTCCATTTAATTCTGTCAAATTTGAACTGGGATCTTTTCACCAAGGTTCTGAAATATTTAGCAATGAGTCCAGAGGATGTCAATGCACTGCAAATGCTCTTTGTTCATTAATATATGCAGTCTACTCGGACATTTCTTGTAGTACAGATTTAGACAACATTCTTTTAGCTGGAGATTGTCTGTATGTTAAGATTATATGTGAATTAAAGGCTAAAGGTAAATTCAGAAGTAAGTTGCTCAACTTTGATGAACTCCCAAGATTAGTTTCAATTTTAAACAAAGAAGTCATTGTTAAAAAATCTGCTATTATGACAGGTCTTTGCACAGAACAGTTTGTCAATACCAGTTTACCTACTCTTCACCAAGCATTATACACTGCTTTACAATGTTCTTCAAATGTTTTAATAATGATAGGTTCAGTTTGTTCTTCTGTGTTCAAGAGAGATTGCAAATATTTTATATTTGATTCACATTCCCATGGTTTCAATGGATTATCAGTTCCAGATGGAAAATCATTACTAGCTGCTTTCAGTTGTTTAGATGATCTAGTTACATTTCTATATGTGTTGTATGAAAGTATGATGATTTCTCTTTCGACACAGTTCGAAATTCTTCCTATAGACTTTGACTTATCTGATCTTGAGCATAATTCAGCATTTGATATTGAAAATAGTGCAGAGTGTCATACTGGCACTCCATATGACTATTCTTGGAAATCTGTAACTTACAAGAGAAAGATGTCTGAAAGCCATATGAGGAATGCACATGCAGGAGAAGACTTTTTTGATGATACAAGTAGTGAGGGTCATGCAACCCTTATTGGCAAATACTTCAAGGATCAAAAACATAGACTTGAACAGAAGACTGGAAATAGCACAAAGGTAATTAAAAATCAAAAGATTAGGAACAAAGAGAAAACAAATAAGAAAAAAATTACAGACAGAAAAGAATATATGAGAGCTTATATGCAGAAACTGAGGCAGTGCTCTAACTTCAGAGTAAAAGACAAAGAGTATACACTTCAATCTATGCAGAGTGCTAGACAATCTGAAGAATACCAAAAAAAGGATAGAGAATATACGCTTAAATCTATGAAGAGTGCTAGACAGTCTGAAGAATACAGAAACAAGTTGGCTGCTTTCAAAAAGCATCCAATAGGTTTGGTCTTGTCAGTCTACATTCTGATTTGAGCCAGCTGATATCATTATCCCACTGGGCTGCACGATGCTTCCACGCAGAGCTGAATCCTGCCCGCACACTTGTACTGGTAAACCGCTTAGAGGATCTAAGCCTGTCCAGGAACCGCGATGCGAGGCGGACCTTCCATGCTAATAAACCCTATTGGTTTCATTGGGCGACAGGGCTTGAGATGTCATTTCATCTCAATGTCGGGTAAAAGTCCCACAAAATTGGAAGCAACGTCTCCAAAATGACCTTTACAGTGTTGACGGGGACGTTAAACCTCAAATCAAACAAACAAACAAAATCATTATCCCACTTAATGCTTTTTTTTAATAAAAATAATAACTTTAATACAAAACGTGTATATAAAATTTCGAAGTCTGTGACCTTGGTATCAGGAGGGGTAGGTAGTGATGAGTATTCTGTGGTAAATTGTTTAACGCCATGGAAAGTATAAACTAACTGTAACTTACATATTGTTTACATATGTATAGCACAAAACTTAACCAAACGAAAATGTAAACCGAATTTTTCAAACGGTCATAACTCTGTTAATATTTGGTGGACAGTATTTCTCGAAACTTAAGGCACATCGTCACATCTTAGCCTTACTACATACACATTTTAGGCTTGATCCGATGAAAACCTTATATTAGGAGTTATACGGAAACAAAAAAAAAGTTTACGAACGGAAGGACGGACACCAACCCCATATCTTAATACGACCGTTTTTGTTGTTGTTGTTGTTGCTGTTCTTTTTCAAACGGGCATATAAAAAGATTTTTTCCTAAGTCATCAGGCCTTCTATAGGGCCTTGGTTATTTATTTCATTTGTTGTTAACGTCCCTGTTGACACTGTATGAGTCTTTTTTGAGACATTGCTTCCAATTTTGACTCAGTACTGAGATAAAACGGGCAGATAAAACTCCTTCTCAAGCCCTGTCGCCCAATGAAACTAAATGGTTGAAATACATGAACGGTCCGACTCGAGCCACTTTTCCTGGGCAGGCTTAGACTTTCTAGGCGATTTAACACTACTCATGTGCGGCTGGTATCAGCTCTGCGTGGAAGCATCATGCAGCCTAATCTATTTCTTCAATCCCCGACGGACGGGGGCCAATCAGACCTTGGGGCAATATATTGGACTGCATGAGCTAAAACCGACCCAACTTTGAAGTATTGCTGAACCGCCTAGGAAGATCTAAGCCTGCCCAGACAAAGTGCTGCGAATCAGACTGTATCTTAAACCTCGGCAGTTTCTTTGACCGGTACCTCCGCAAAAAACCTGAAATTTGCAATCCTTTTGTATATCTTTCTGGATCACAATTTAATTGTAAAAGAAACTGATTAGTAAAACGTCAAGTATTGAGTGGAAATAAAGAACACCACTCTCGGCTTATCAGATACAATAGCTCCCATCGAATGCGCCAAAAAGTCTTTTAACAACTCAGTCTGTAACTGGTGGCAGGTCACTTAGTAGTCATGAAGTTTTTGACCAAAAACTATCGCTATCTGGGCTGGGCTCAAGAACAATAAACAACGACCCATCAACGTTATGACTTTGTTTCGCTTCCTAAATATTTTAGCTCACCTGACCAAAGGGCATGGTGAGCTTTTGTGACTGTGAGATGTCGGGCGTCGTCGTTCGTCGTGCGGTGTTCGTCGTGTGGTGTGCGTCGCGCGTCATGCGTGCGTAAACTTTTCTTGTTACCACTCTAGAGGCCACAGTTTTGATCCAATCATCATCAAACTTGGTCAGAATGATCACCCTGACAATATCTCGGTCAAGTTTGAATATGGGTCATGTCTGGTCAAAAAGTAGGTCACCAGGTCAAATCAAAGGAAAACCTTATTAACACTCTAGATGCCACAGTTTTGGCTCAATCATCCTCAAACTTGCTCAGAATGATCATCCTGACAATATCTCGGTCAAGTTCGAATAGGGATCATGTCGGGTCAAAAAGTAGGTCACCAGGTCAAATCAAAAGAAAACCTTGTTAACACTCTAGAGGCCACAGTTTTGGTACAATCATCCTCAAACTTGCTCAGAATGATCATATTGACAGTATCTCGGTCAAGTTTGAATATGCGTCATTTCGGGTCAAAAAGTAGGTCAGTAGGTCAAACCATAGAAAAACCTTGTTAACATTCTGGAGACCACAGTTTGGGTCAAATCATCTTCAAACTTGCTCAGAATGATCATCCTGACAATGTCTCGGTCTAGTTCAAATATTGGTCAAGCCGGATCAAAAAGTAGGTCAGTAGGGCAAATCATAGAAAAACTTTGTTAACACTCTAGAGGCCAAAGATTTAACCCAATCATCCTTAAACTTGCTAAGAATGATAATTCTGACAATATCTCGGTCAAGTGCGAATATGGGTCATGTCGGGTCAAAAAGTAGGTCACCAGGTCAGATCAAAGGAAAACCTTGTTAACACTCTAAGGGCCACAGTTTTGGTCCAATCATCCTCAAACTTGCTCAGGATGATCATCCTGACAGTTTCTGGGACAAGTTTGAATATGGGTAATGTGTGGTCAAAAAGTAGGTCAGTAGGTCAAACCATAGAAAAACCTTATCACTCTGGAGGCCACAGTTTGGGTCCAATCATCTTCAAACTTGCTAAGAATGATCATCCTGACAATATCTCGGTCAAGTTCGAATATAGGTCATGTCGGGTCAAAAAGTAGGTCAGTAGGTCAAATCATAGAAAAACCTCGTTACACTCTAGAGGCCCCAGTTTTGGTCCAATCATCCTCAAACTTGCTCAGAATGATCATCCTAACAATATCTCGGTAAAGTTCGAATATGGGTTATGTCGGGTCAAAAAGTAGGTCAGTAGGTCAAACCGTAGAAAAACCTTGTTAACACTCAAGAGACTGCAATTTTAGTCTAATTATCATCAAACTTGCTCAGAATGATCAACTCTGCAATATCTAGGTCAAGTTCGAATATGGGTCATGTCGGGTCAGAAAGTAGGTTAAATCGTAGAAAACATTGTGAACACACTAGAGACCACAGTGTTCGTCTGATCATCATCAAACTTGCTCAAAATGATCATCTTGGCAATATCTCGGTCAACTTTGAATACATGTCATGTTGGGTCAAACAGTAGGTCAAATAATAGAAAAACGTTGTGAACACTCTAGAGGCCACAGTTTGACAATATCTCGGTTAATTTCGAATATGGGCCATGTCTGGTCAATAAGTAGGTCAGTAGGTCAGATAATAGAAAAACCTTGTGAACACACTAGAGGCCCCAGTTTTGGTCCGATCATCATCACACTTGCTCAGAATGATCATCTTGACAATATCTGGATCAAGTTTGAATATGCGTCATGTTTGTTCAAAAAGTAGGTCAGCAGGTCAAATCATAGAAAAACGTTGTGAACACTCCAAGAGGCCAAAGTTTTAGTCCAACCATCATAAAACTTGCTCAGAATGATGATCTGGACAATATCTCAGTTATGTTCAAATATGGGTCAAGTCAAATGAAAAATTAGATCACTAGGTTATTTTGTCATAACTTTTGAACCGTTTGAGATAGAGCCTTCATATTTGGCATGTAGGTTTCTTGTGACAAGGACTTCCCACTCATATAAAAATAGTTGACCTGTGAACTTGACCTGTGACCTACTTTATCATAACTTTTGAACCATATGAGATAGAGCCTTTATATTTGGGATGTATGTTCGTTTAGACAAGGCTTTCCCAGCCATTCAAAAATTTTGACCCATCACCTAGACCTTTGACCTACTTTGTCATAACTTTTAAGCATTTGAGATACAGCCTTCATATTTGGCATGTAGGTTCCTTGCGACAAGGGTTTCCTATTCATTTTATGACCTTTACCTTGACATTTGACCCACCTTATCATAACTTTTGAACCATTTGAGATGGTGCCTTCATATTTGGCATGTATGTTCCTTGTGAAAAGGTCTTTCCACCAATACAATTTTTTTCCAATGACCTTGACCTTTCATCTACTTCGACTATTTGAGATAGAGCCTTCATATTTGGCATGTATTTGCCTTGTGTCATACAAAAATGACTTGGGACCTTGTCCTTGACATGTGACCTGCTTTATCATAACTTTTGAACCATTTGAGGTAGAGCCTTCATCTGTGTCATGTATGTTCCTTGTGGCAACGACTTTCACCAACACAAAAATTTTGATCTGTGACCTTGACCTTTGACCTTCTTTCTCATTACTTTTGAACCATTTAAGATAGAGCCTTCATATTTGGTATGTAGGGTCCTTGTGACAAGGGCTTCTCAACCATGCAGAATTTTGTACCTTGACCTTTGATTGTTTTTGTCATAACTTTTGTATCATTTAAGGTAGAGCCTTCATATTTGGCATGTATGCTCCTTGTGAAAAGGTCTTCCCACTCATGTAAAAATTTGAGCTGTGACCTTGACCTTGCTCTGTGACCTACTTAATCATAACTTTGGAACAATTTGAGATAGAGCCTTCAAATTTGGCATGTATATTCCTTGTGACAATGGCTACAAAAAGTTTGATCTATGACCTTGACCTTTGACCTACTTTATCATAACTTTTGAACCATTTGAGATAGAGCCTTCGTATTTGGCCTGTACTTTCCTTCTGACAAGGCACCTTACTGTATTACCACCATTTCATTACTACAGTGTGGATCAGGTGAGCGATCCAGGACCATCATGGCCCTCTTGTATATATTTAGAAGAGTTAGAACCTTCGACCTTGGCACTGACGTTAATTCTAGTAGCAAAGTCATGAAAATGTTTTTACACACCCAGCGATCTTTTTATGTTTGGTTTTACGATCCTTTCAAGATTATTTCACTCACATCAAGCCGATCGTTAATTGGAGGTGAGCGAAAACTGGAGTACCCGATGAAAAACGTCCTGACCTTCCGTTGCAGAACTTCTCATTATGTGACCTGAGCCATAATCAATCCTACAGCGTTGAGAGACCTAATGATTAAGAATCAGCACTCTTATCCATTAGGACACGGAGGCCCGTTACACCCAGCGATCTTTATAAATGAGGAAAAATAACGTTCTCTGTCTTTCCAACATTTACATATACGTATTATTAGAGCTATCAGTGTACCAAAAGATATTTAGAATATATAAATCTGTTCCTATCTGTGTGAAATTAACTTTGCATGTTTTGATTATTTGTATTTAACGGCCCAGTCAACACTGATTTGGGTCAAGTGTACCTATCCACGCTTTTCCTGAGCAGGCTTATCCGTAAGCGGTTTACCAGTTCAGTGCACATTCTGTCGCCAAAAACTGACCCTGCCCTTCCTGAATCAGCGGAAGGGAGAGAATGAAAATAGAAAAGATTTTATAATCAGTCTCCGGGAAAGAATGTTGCCGACCCCGGTAGGTATCGAACCCAAGTCTTCCTTATTGCCAGTCAGACTGCATCCGACAGAGCTACCGCAGCCAGCCACACTTTGTGAGTAGTAGTATGTTCTGTGGTTTTTCGTTTCCATGGCCCCATTTCTTACTCCATAATGGCATTGCAAGATGTAAAATTTGCGATAATGACTGCTACTCCTGCAAAAGTAGTTTCTCTTTGGATATGTCTAAGGGGTATACTCTTAAAGGAAAGAATTTGCTCCTGGGGAGCAAATTCTTCCTTTTTAGAGTAGACCCCTTGAGGAGCAAATTCTTCCCCTTTGAGAGTAGACCCCTTTTTCAGTTGGACAGAGCCAACAGAGTAGCAACCATAAGGTCCTTGAAGTTGTATTTCCATAACGAAATCATGCCTATAGAATTGTGATCCCCTTTAATTTGTTCTATAAAAGGGATATCCTTTGGAAGCAAGGAATACACCACAGAACTGAAAAATATGGTGTGCACATGTTTTCTGGGCCAGACTAGCTAGTTTCGACCAATAAGGCCTCATCAGTGACCCTAAGATTTTTTTCAAATGTAGGGCAGGGAGACGTTTTACCGCCGCCACACATTCCCACACACCAGTTGTAGTGAAGTTAAATACGGTAGGTGAACAATTAGTTCGAACACCCTAGCAGTTCGATCACCCAAAATTATTTCGAATTTGTGGCTGAAAACTTTCTCATTTAATTCGAACTCCCAAATTTTTCAGAAATCAGAATTTTTAATACTTCGAACACACAAAAAAATGCCTAAAAATGCATCCAGAACAAGCATTTCGGACCGTTCCTGGGTTTATCATTACAACATCGTACTGGTCGTATATGAGCTAGCGCACGAAAAAAAGAAAACTTAGCATGAAATGTGTGCGACATCCAAAGACTCGGATTAACATGCACTCTGTAAGGCAAATGATTTTCGCTTCTCTCACTTTGGATAGCCCTGTGGTAATGGAAGGTTCATACCCTCACCGAATACTGATCAGACTGCGAGAAACGCAGGCTGCAAGAGCTTAGATCAACATTGATGAGCCACAGGAGTTTCGCTTATTTATGTTGTGAAAATCCCATCCTCTGCATCAGGCTCATGCGATCAGCGAAGACTTAAGTTTTAAGGGTTCAGTAAAGACTGATCACATTGCATCGATGTGCAGGCTGATCCTAGTCGGTGATGTAGCATTGTGGCCTACAAAGGCTTGGATCACCATGCATATGCAAGTGTTTTCGCTTTGCTCTCAGACTCTTTTGAGCGTAGCTTCAACTTTAATTATTATTTGTATGACAGTGTTACCCTTTTTCCATGTGCTGTGGCATTGATTCAATGCCTCTTTGATAGCAGAAGCGCCCCTTTAATATTAATTGAGAGTTTCCCGCCTTTTTCCACAACGTGCGAGTGAAATTCATGGTTGTTGCATGCAAAAAAGGTAGTTTAATTCAGGTTACCTGTTGGGCTACCCTGGTTTTCTGAGGAGCAAGTGAAGATGCCCACTTATTTCACGGTGGAAGTAATTTCGGGGAACATGATTAAAAAAATAAGTCATATTCGGTGTGGGGGGAGGACTCAGGTCAGCCTGCACATGCATGCAGTCTGAACAGTCTTCGTTGTTCGTATGTGCCTACCATGGCCTCTGTGCTAATCAAAGAACAGGTGAAAACTATGGCAACATTGGCTAGATGCGCAGGCTAATCTGGTCCCTCGTTTGAAACGTTTTTTTTTTTTTCGCCGTGCGCCGGCTTAAAACGACGGCGTGTACATTTAACCGGCCAAATCTGCTTGCGACGTTAGCTACCAAGTACAGTAAAGACTGATAAGTCTGCGCAGTTGTGCAATCGGGATTGTGTCTTCAATGTTCAAGAGGTTTGAAACGTTTCAAGGCGCACAAAGTGAAGATCACACATGCACATGTTAAATTTGTGTATGATGTCCGCATTTTCTTTTTCTTGTTACTTGCCTATCTAAATAACATAATGGTTTTGCATCCGCACAGTCTAATCAGTCTTCACCGGACTACTGCGATGGGCATTGAATTGCTACATGCCCCCGGCTTACGCTGATTTGAGACTGCTTGTTAGTAAACAGAGAACACGCAAACAAGGCTGCGCAGTCTCGCCTGAGGCTTCACTATGCGCTTAAACAATATAGGTGGTGGGGTGGGGGTGGGGGTGGGGGGGGGGGGTTGGGGTGAAGTATCTATGCGCCTAGCTCCACGGGGTAGCTGCACGTGCGGGTTTCAACATAACATCCCATATATACATGTAGCTGGACTTTGTCTGCTGCGGTGTAGCCGGAACAAAAAAAAAAACTACAGACTGTAAGGAATATTCTTTGAAAAATCCTCTTTTTCCTAGATATGGGCTACTCTCACAAATTGACTCGCCCATTTTAAAGGGAATAGTGATAGTTCAATAGGTGTAAATGTCATTAATGACAATGTGTAACCTTATACTTGTAACTGCATGATAAACTCGCATTCAAAGACCCCCTGCACACACTGACTTATTTATAGGCAAACGGTTCTGCACTGCATAAGTAATATTTATAACTTCTAATCACGTGCGGATTGACAGGGTTTCGCTATTCAGACAGGCTGTTTCCTGTAACTGCAGTATAGTATTGCATCATCGTTAAAGCTGATTGGTTGATTGCGTCACGTGCCCCTCCATGGAACAGTTACAATCTGGTCATTAGACCCGGTTTGCCCGCCTCATGGCGACCAAACCAAAAAGGATAGAGAATATACGCTTAAATCTATGCAGAGTGCTAGACAATCTGAAGAATACCAAAAGAAGGACAGAGAATATACACTTAAATCTATGCAGAGTGCTAGACAATCTGAAGAATACAGAAAAAAGGATAGAGAATATACACTTAAATCTATGCAGAGTGCTAGACAATCTGAAGAATACCAAAAAAAGGATAGAGAATATACGCTTAAATCTAAGCAGAGTGCTAGACAATCTGAAGAATACCAAAAAAAGGATAGAGAATATACGCTTAAATCTAAGCAGAGTGCTAGACAATCTGAAGAATACCAAAAAAAGGATAGAGAATATACGCTTAAATCTAAGCAGAGTGCTAGACAATCTGAAGAATACAGAAAAAAGGATAGAGAATATACACTTAAATCTATGTAGAGTGCTAGACAATCTGAAGAAAACAGGAGAAAAGACAAAGCTATGACAAAGGCATGTAAGAGAAGAGCTAGATTGATAGATGAATATAAAAGATGGGAAAGTGAAAAGAAACGAGAATATAGAAAAAGCCATGAATTCAAACAGAAAGACATTGATATACAAAATCGGTCAAAGAGGAAGGCAAGGTCAGATCCATATATATTAGAACAAGAAAGGGTTGCAAAACAACAATGGAGGTTAAATGAAAGAAACAAAAAATGTGAAAACATTACAGACTGTAAAAGAAAAGCTGCCAAGCGTAAAGATCCATCCTTTTCACAAGTTGAAAAGATCAACAGAAAGCGCCGAAATTGTGGTAGTGATATTGATGTTTGTATCGAAAAGTTTCACAAGAATATATCAGTTGGACCTGTCTATGTATGTAGTTGTTGTCAACAGGCATGGTTTGAAGAGACTGTATCAAAAGCTAAAACATTTGTTTGTAAAGACAAGGAAAAATACTTAACAGGTGTGAAATCAGTCAATGAAGAAGAATGGATATGTTGCACATGCAAAGGCAATATTAAATGTGGTAAAGTCCCAAAATTATCTGTTTTAAATGGAATGAAGTGGCCACCAAAACCCAAAGAACTGGAGCTGTTTCCCCTTGAAGAACACCTTATTGCTTTACGTATACCGTTCATGCAGATGCGAGAACTACCCAGAGGTCGCCAGTTATCAGTAAAAGGAAATGTTGTTAATGTACCTGTTGATATTCAACCAGTTGTAAATGCTTTGCCAAGACCGTTTGACGAAAATGTTACAGTTGTAGTGAAATTGAAGAAGAAGATGTCATTTAACTCATATGTTTTCTCAGAAAATGTCCGACCTTTCCATGTACTGTGTGCTTTGCACTGGCTATTGAGTGGCAGTGAATTGTACAAACAAGCAAATGTTGAAATTGATCAGCAGTGGATAAAGAAAATCACAGATGAAAGCAATGAAACCCTTCATGCATTTTTGGAGTCACACAAAACACCTTGTTCAGAAACAAATGATGTTGGTTTTGATGATATTACTCATGATGAGAACCAAGCTGAGATTATACATAATTTTTTCGAGTGGTGTACAGAGGAATGTTCAAAATATGATATTGTTGATTTTGATGATGTTGTTAGTGAAATATTTGACAGTTGTTCAAGTGATCAGATTGATAATATTTCAAATGATAATACTTCTCATGTGGAAGAACTTTATGATTCAGATGCAGAAGAAATCACACAGGAAAATGTGGGAAATATTGACACTCTATTGGATGATGCAGATCTTGAAAACAGAAACTCTACTTTCACATTTGCTCCTGGAGAAGGCCAGCGACCTCTCAGTATATTTCAAGATAAAGATTCAGAATATCTTTGTTTTCCAACCATATTTTGTGGACAGAGGCGAATAGCTAATGATGACAGACAGGTGCCTGTACATTATAGTGATATTGCAAAGTGGGAATTGAGAAGTCAGGATAGGCGGGCTGCTAACAGTGTACCCAATATATTTTTTAAACTGAAAAAAATACAAATGAAGCAATTGAACGATAAAGCAAACCTTGCTGTTAGAAGGTGTCAGACTGGAACAAATAAGATTACTGCTGTACAAGCAAGAAACTCCGAATGCATTGACAGTATTGTAAAAAATGATGAAGGTTACTATTTGTTTAAGCAGCTTAGAAATTCTCCTGCATATTTAGAATCTAGAAAAAAAGATGTTTATGCTATGATTCGACAGTTGGGTTTGCCAACTTGGTTCATGTCATTGTCCTCGGCTGATACAAGATGGATTGACCTTTTGAAAATGTTAGCTATCTTAAATAAAAATTTGAAATACACTGATGATCAAATTGAAAACTTGACTTGGGAACAAAAGATAAAACTCATTCAATCAGATCCAGTCACTTGTTCCAGGTATTTCGAGCACAGAGTTAAAGAATTCATCAACACAGTTCTAAAGAGTGAACACGAACCTCTTGGAAAAGTTGTTGATTACTTTTTAGAGTGGAATTTCAGCAACGTGGATCGCCACACATTCACATGATTGTATGGGTACAAAATGCCCCAAAATTCAATGTGGATTCGGATGCAGAGTTGGCTGTTTATGTAGATCAGTATCTGAAATGTTCTCTAGACAATCCAAACCTTGGTCGTTTAATAGAACTTCAAATTCACAAACATTCTAGAACGTGTAGAAAACGAGAAGATAAAACATGTCGATGTGGTTATCCTCTTCCACCTCTTTCCAAAACTATGGTCTTGCAGCCTCTGGAAACCGAAAAAGACAAGTATTATAAACTGTACCAAAACATACAGAAAACAATGAACAATAAGAAAGATGGATATGATATGTCTTATGAAGAATTTCTGAAAGATGTTGTCCAAATGAGTGAGAAAGAATACATTAAATGCATTAGAAGTTCCTTAAACTCTTCAAAAGTGTTTTTGAAAAGAAATCCGAGTGAGATCCGTGTAAATTTGTACAATGATAGTGTATTAAAAGCATGGAAGGCAAACACTGAAATTCAATTTGTGTTAGATCCATATGCTTGTGCTATGTATATAGTTTCATATATTAGTAAATCTCAAAGAGGGATGAGTAATTTGTTGCATGCAGCTGCAAAAGAAGCTAGGAATGGCAATATGGATCTCAAAAGACAAGTTAGACATATTGGAAATGTATTTTCAAACAGTGTTGAAGTAAGTGCACAAGAGGCAGTTTATCTGGTACTGCAAATGCCATTGACTAAAAGTTCAAGGAGTGTTGTCTTTATAAATACTTCACTTCCAAACCAGAGAGTACAGCTATTGAAACCAAAATCAGTGCTTGATGAATTGCCGGCAGACTCAACAGATGTAATGTCAGACAATAAAATTAAAAGATACTCAAAGCGTCCAAAACCTTTGGAAACTTATTGTTTAGCCGATTATGTGTCAGAGTTGGAAGTAATTTATCCAAATGGCCAGAATGACAATAAAGATGAGGAAGAGCAAGCTGTTGAGAAAGATGCAGAAATGTCAGATGAAGAAAGCTTTGGTGATGGTGAAACTATTTTAACTTTAAAGAATGGCATAAAAATCAAACGATGTCGTAATTCTAAAATAATTAGGTATGTGAGATTCAATCACAAAACAGATGAAGAGAACTACTATAGAGAGAAACTTTTACTTTTCCACCCATGGAGAAAGGAAGAGACTGACTTACTTGGAACTTTTAGAACATATAAAGAACACTATGAGTCTATCAAGCATGTGATAGATCATAAATGCTCAACTTATGAACATCATGCTGAAGAGTTGGAATTAGCAAGAGACTTGGCAGAAATGGAATATGATGCATTTGATGAAACTGCACCAAGTACACAACAAGTTGAAGGTGATGATGCTGAAATGGAACCAATTCAGTCAGAAGAATTTATATATTTTAATCCTGATAGACCTGAACATAGGGATTATGATATAGGGACTGAAATTGGCTGTTATGTTTCTGCACCCCAAATTGATGTAAATGAAAATATCCTGTCAGATATTGATTATAGAAAGCTCCTGCAGTGTTTAAATTGTAAACAAAAGCAGTTTTACTATCATGTGATTCACTGGATTAAAACAAAGGATGCCCCTTTATATGCATTTCTTTCTGGTGGAGCTGGTGTTGGGAAAAGTCTAGTTATTCGAGCATTGTATCAGACTTTGTTTAGAATATTAAATTTGAAAGAAGGAGAAGATGTGGATCATACAAGGGTTCTTCTATGTGCATTTACAGGAAAAGCAGCATTTAATATTAATGGTTCTACCATCTCATCTGCATTTAAACAAAAGTATAAGCAGTCAGATCAAACATTAACTTGTGACAGTCTGAATACCTTTAGATCAAAGTACCGTGATTTGTCAGTTGTGATTATTGATGAAATTTCAATGGTTAGTAATTCTATGTTGAATTTTATTGATCAGAGACTTCAAGCATTGAAAGGAACAAGAACACCTTTTGGTGGTGTTAGCATTATTGCTGTTGGTGATCTTTACCAGTTAAAACCAGTGAGTGGTGATTGGATATTTAATGACATGAAACATGATGCGGCTGCTTTGTCACAAAATCTGTGGAAAGACTTATTTACTATGTTTGAATTAACAGAAATTATGAGACAGAAAGATGACCTTCAATTTGCAGAATTGTTAAATAGATTAAGGACGAATTCCTTGACTGCTGAAGACAAGACTAGATTTAAGCAGTGTGAAATTACTACAAATGATGTTGAGTATCAGAAAAATGCACCTCACCTCTTTGCAGAAAACTATTTCATGCATGTTTTTAATAATGAAATTATAAGAAGTATGGCAACAGAAAAGGTTGAAATACCATGCATGGATACATACGTTTCACCTAAGCTATCAAAAGAAACGATAGACTGTGCCCTTAAGAACCTTAAGAATGTAACAGATTCAAACCAAACAGCAAATTTACATTGCTCTTTAACAGTTGTTGTCGACATGCTTTATGATTTAACAATAAACATAAAAACGGAAGATGGACTAGCTAACGGAGCTTCATGTGTAGTTAAGTTTATTGAGTATAAACTACAAACCACACGACGCCCAAGCATAATTTGGGTTCAGTTTGATGACAAGAAAGCAGGAAAGGAAACAAGAATCAAATACAGAAACAGGGGACTTTATCATAGTGGTATCGATGATAATTGGACACCAATGTTTGATGTCAACAGGTCATTTACATACAATAGAAAGACATTTCAGAGAATTCAGTTCCCTTTGCAACCTTCTGCAGGGAGTTCGGTACATAGAGCCCAGGGGAGTACCCTTGAAAGAGTTGTCATTGACTTATCGCAACGTAAAATCCGTAAAGTTCCACATTTACACTATGTTGCACTTAGCAGAGTAAGGTCGATAGAAAAGCTTCAGATCCTTAACTTTAATGAAAAAGCATTACAAGTTGATGATCAAGTTAAGGCCGAAATGCAGCGACTGCATGAAACAGCAATGCTTCAACTCTGCGATACTTCTTTAGAATTGATAGATCCAGTTTCACATTTCAAAGTTGCTTTCAATAATTGTAGATCCTTGAATCTTCATTTTGATGATATTAGACATGACAAAAATCTGTTGTCAACCCACATATTTGGATTAGCAGAAACACGACTACACCAGACTGATAATGATAGTGATTATGCAATACAAGGCTATTGTTTGATACGAAACGACCAGATTGGATACAATTCTTCCAAAAGACCTCCTCATGGATTAGCAGTCTATGCTAAAGATGATACCATTATAACACAGGATAGAAAGTATAGTTCAGATACATTGGAATTCATTATGATAACTGCCAGGCATGTCTCAATTGAAAGTCAGATTGTATTTTTGTATAAGTCGCCTCAAATGTCTGACAGTAATCTTCTTTCTTGTCTGAACAAGGAACTCATTCCATATTTTACCCCATCAAAGCCATTGGTGATAATTGGAGATTTCAATATTGACATTTTGCTAAAACCTAACATCATTAAGAAATTAAGTGAAAAGTTTTCAAGCAAAATGGTAATGAATGAATGTACCACAGATCATATGACAATGCTTGATTTGATATTTTCGAATTTTGATTTATCAGATGTTGATGGTGCAGTTGGGACATGTGAGACATACTGGTCAGACCACAAAATAGTTTTTCTACACTTACAATCCACATAATTCAACACATGTCACCCGCTCAGTTTTGAATGTGTAATACCAGCTTCTCAAATTAAGGTTGTTGTTTTTTACTCATTGTCTTGGTGAAATTGAAATGGAGGAATCTATTGGGCAGATCATTGTGTACTTCACTGTCTCGCTTTACAACTTGGAAATTGTATCACGTGATTGTCTATGCTACTTTGAAGTATACTCACCCGCCATATACAATGCAGTACCTACCCCTTAAAGGTAGGTATTGCTGGTGGTTCGTGCATGATAAGGGTGGCCACCACTGACTGACATCAGGAAATGAAGAGGCTTGTAAAACCCCACATTATCTAGACAAAAGTGGAGTTTACAGGGCTTTTTCCCATTTTCTCACTCAAAACATAGACTTTGTATGCTGTTGATGCTTTGTTTGTTTGTTTGTACAGGCTAGTCTGGCCCAGAAAGTATGTACACTCCATATTTTCCAGTTTTGCGGTGTATTCCTTGCTTCCAAAGGATAACCCTTCTATAGAACATATTTAAAAGCCCAGTCAACACTATTTAGGTCATTTTTGTGCCAGTCAGTTTACCTATCCACCCTTTTTCCCTGGGCGGGCTTATGCGTAAACTGTCAACCAGTACAGTGCTCATTCTTTTGCCCAAAACTGACAACTCTCGAATCAGCGGAAGGGAGACAATGACTAGAAAAGATTTCATGATCAGTCTTCATGAAAGAATGTTGCTGACGTCAGCAGGTATTGAACTGCCGTCTTCCTGATTACCAGCCAGACGCACATCTGACTGAGCTACTGAGGCTGGCATGTTATTGATGCATGTTTTGGTTTGGTAATATTAACCCATATACTCCTAGCCACCCTTTTATCAGACATGGGTAAATAGTGATTACCCAGATCAGCACCACAGAGTGTGGCATCTGATCTGGTGTACAGTGTTTGCTCAAAGTACATGCATTGTTGACGACTTTCCTCCAAACAAACCTTACACCCCTATAATTGGAAATGGACCACCCCAAACTAATTTGGTGGGGGATTCCATTGTCGTATATGGGTTAATGGTAATTACTACTAGATTCAGTTAGGTGTATTGCAAAATAATTGTAAAGAGTATTAACCCTTATACGCTGTTCACAACAATCCCTAGCTTTGCAAACAATATAAATCCAGATGAAAAAGCCATCTGATCTGGATCTACACAGTTTGTCATTTAGTTTCGTAATTTGAATGAAAACAATATATCATGTAATCGGTACGGGCCTCCGTGGCCTAGTGGATTAGAGCGCTGACTCTTAGTCATTAGGTCTCTCACCGCCGTAGGTTCGAGCCTCGCTCGGGCCACGTGTGAGACGCCAAGTTCTGCAACGGAAGGTCAGGTGGTTTTTCTCCGGGTACTCCGGTTTTCGCCCACCTCTGATTAACGATCGGCTCGATATGAGTGAAATAATCTTGAAAGGGCCGTAAAACCCAAACCAAAAAAAAAAAAAAAAAAAAAAAAATATCATGTAATCGGATTGGCTGATAGTAAGAACTGGGCATGACTAATTTAAATATTCAGCAGGATATGGGTTATTTTCTTTCCTTATACACAAGCTTTTGTTGCCTTAATATTAAACCTCTCACAAGACACTTTTTAAGGGAATATAGACTTGTACATTCTGTAGATTTGTCACAATATTTTTAATTAGGGCCCCGCACTGAAAGTGTGGGTGCCCTATAGTAATCACTCTGTCTGTCCGTCCACAAATTTTCCTACTCCTCTGATAGCGCTGCCGGGGCCCTAGTCAGTTTCACTGACAGCTCTAGTTCTGTCTAAAACATAGTGTATTGTGTTTTGTCATGTGAATCTGTTGTTCCTTATATGGAGAACAGGCTACCCCAGTATTTTGAATTCTGTCAAATAATATATTTTATTGTTTTCTTAATTGCAACAATATTTTGAAATGGAATCCATTGTTACATGTAAAGGCTAAAATTAGATTTTCCCTAAAATGTTCCAAGTTAACATTTTCTAGATTATTGCAAGATCAGGAAAAGCTTTGTTGAAATACAAGAGAATAAGTTGATGCTTCTGTATTCTGTGGAAAGACTCACATTATTTTTACCTGTTCGTTATATCCGATTTTGTGCTCTGGCATATATCGCCTCATAGATTCCACAGATCTTAGTCTGTCATATTTTATTCCTTATTCTCATATTTATGCCCACTGTATCAGAATTAATTCTTTGTGGCTTTTAGATAGATGTAAGAACCACAATGTTTATGGCAGAAAAGTAATTTAATCCATGAAAGCCTCAAAGATACAGGTCTGACAAAACTTTGGAAACTTCAATGTGTCACTTTTGATATGTAAACAGCTATATTTCAAGTCAGCTGTGTTTCTCATGTAAATTTTGTTATACCATGCAATACTATTGTTAACCACTGTGTCAAAAGGAAATCATAGCTACAGATATTGATTTCTTTGTCAAATTATGACTTCATCATGAACATGAACATAGAACTACAGCATAGATTCAACAAGTCTTGTGCACCACCATGACATTCAAGATTTCATCCTGAAGAGTTCACCTGGTTCAACGGATGTACAACTATATTGACAGCCCTGGATATATGAAGATATTTATATCACTCAGGTAAACAACCATGTCTTGCTTTTCATCACAGTTTGCCTTTCTTCAGTTTTTTTTTTTTATTCCTTTCTAAACAACAGTAATGATTTTCTTGTACACAGATGAGCGACACAGGGCCATCTTCACAGGAATATTACATAGTTGCCTCCCTACCAAAATAGCTAAAATCTTTCTGCTGTGATGGACAAGATGGCTGCCATAGCTAAAAAATAGAAAAACATCTTCAAACGACAACTCCTCCTGTAACCTTGGGCCAATTTCATTCAAACTTCATAGGAGTTTTGCTTAGATGACCGTCTACCCCATAGCTAAAAATAGAAAAACATTGTAAATTTTCTTCAGATACGGACTCCTCCTAAACCCTTAGGCCAGTTTTATTCAAACTTCACAGGAATGTTACATAGATGACCCTATACCAAAATAGCTATAATCATTCTACTCTGATGAACAAGATGGTCCCTTTTTACTAAAAATAGAAAAAATATTCACGCGTCAACTCCTGTACCCTTGGGCCAATTTCATTCAAACATCATAGGAGTGAGTGTTTGAGTTTAAGTCTTAACAACAGCTAATGACATACGGTGACAGGACCTCGGTTTAAAAAGGCTCATCTGAAAGTCTGGAGAAGCCAGGATGGATCCCTGGTTTACAAGGCAAGAAACATGACCACTTCACCATGAAGGCTTCTAAATTTCATTGGAGTGTTTTGTAGATGACCCTCTAGGAAAATAGCATAAACGATTAACAAATGGCCACAAGAGCTAAAAATAGAAAAACATTGTAAATTTGCTTCGAATGTAATCTCCTTCTAAACCCTTGGGCCAATTGGATGCAAATTTCACAGAAATATTGCCTAGGTGAATCCCTACCAAAATAGTGTGAACTCATTCTACTCTGATGAACAAGATGGCAGGCAGAGTTAAAAATAAAAATAAATCTTCAAACGCAATTGCTCCAGTACCATTGGACCAATTTCATTTAAACTTTGAAGTAATGTTGCTTAGATGACCCTCTACCAAAAAAGCTAAAACAATCCTGCTCAGATGTACAAAATGGCCATGGGAGCTAAAAATAGAAAAAATATTGTAAATATGATTCAAACATGAACTCCTCCTAAAACCTTAGACAAATTTGATTAAAACTTCACAGGAATGTTGCCTAGGTTACTCCCTACCAAATAAGCTAAAATCATTCTGCCGATGAACAAGATGGCCACCAGAGCTAAAAGTAGATTGTACTCGAGGCAGTGACACTCAGGTGAGCGAATCAGGGCCCTCTGGGCCCTCTTGTTGGTGCTTGTCAGAACCGCCACGATGAGGCCGTTCTAATGAGTACCCACAATCTATGTTTTTGAGCAAAAATAAGGCAGATAATGAATACCCCAGTAAACCCCAATTTTATTTATATAAAGTGGGGTTTTAGGGGGTCTTTGTTTCAAAAACTTGTTATCGTGATGTAAACCAGAGGTCGTGGATTATATTCCGGTCCTCTCCAGACTTTCGGATGAGTCTTTTAACCGAGGTCCTATCTCCTTAGCTGTTGGTGGGACGTAAAACTCAAACACACTCATTTCTGGAAAACTGCTTAGATTTTACTTACTTCGGTTTAAGCCTGCCTAGGTAATACTAGAAATGTTTTCAGAGGAAAACAATGTCCCCCCACTCCACCATAAATATATCTTAAACACCCATTTGACTTTAATAACTAGGTTAAGGTCACCAAAATGCAAGCTGCAAACAAGCCATTTTTGGCCAAAAACTGACAGTTTTTGGGATCCTGTGACCTTTAAAAAAAAACTCATTAAAAAGCTCAGATCACCAGAATCCAATCAAAGTTGGTAGATTGTAATTAAATATTGTACAGAGTTTGACCAACATTCATCAATTCTTAAATAATATAGGATACAGATAAGCCTTTTTGGCCCCAAAAGAACAGGTTTCAGGGGCCCTTGGCCTTAGAGTGCAGACTAGCAATTTTTGGCCCAAAATTGACTGTTTTGGGGGTCTGTGACCTTGAAAAAAGTCAAGGTCACCAAAATCTAATCAAATCTGTGGTGTGTTGTACTTTTTATATAGTACCAAATTTAAATAAAATTAATCAAAAAAAGGTCAAGGTCACCAAAAGCTATTCAAATATGCATTATGTTGCAATGATACATTGTAACAAGTTTGACTAAAAGTAATCAATTCGTTAATGAGATAGAGAGCAGATGAGCCATTTTTGGCCCAAAATTGACTGTTTTGGGAATTGTGACATTGAAAAAAGGTCAAGGTCACCAATATCTAATCAAATCTGCGGTATATAGTAACGATATATTGAACGAAGTTTGACTAAAATTAATCTATTTGTTAATTAGATAAGTGCAGACCAGCCATTTTTGGCCCAAAATTGACTGTGACTTTGAAATTAAGGACAAGGCAACCAAAATCTAATCAAATCTGCAATATGTTGTAATGATATATTGTACCAAGTCTAACTAAAATTAATCAATTCGTTAATGAGATAAGAGTGCAGACAAACCATTTTTGTCCAAAAATTAACAGTATTTGGGGGCATGTGACCTTGAAAAAGGCCAAGGTCACCAAAATCTAATCAAATCTGCAGTATGTTGTTATGATATATTGTACCAGGTTTGACTAAAATTAATCAATTTGTTAATGAGATAGGTGCAGAAAATTAATTTTTGGCCCAAAATTGACTTTTTGGGGGGCCGTGACCTTGAAAAAAAAGTCAAGGTCACCAAAATCTAATCAAATCTGGGGTATATTGTAATGATATATTGTACCAAGTTACACTAAAACTGGTGAATTTGTTAATGAGATAGAGTGCAGACAGGCCATTTTTGGCCCAAAATTGACTGTTTTGGGGGGGGGGGGGTGGGGCTGTGACCTTGAAAAAAGGGTCGTCATCAAAATCTAATCAAATCTGTGGTATGCTGTAATGATATATTGTACCAATTTTTACTGAAATTGGTCAATTCGTTAATGAGATAGAGTGCAGACAAGCCATTTTTGGCCCCAAAATGACTGTTTTGGGGCTCCTGTGACCTTGAAAATGAGGTCAAGGTCATCATAACCTAATGGCAGTTTTCATCCTAATGATGTAACTGTGCAAGTTTGGTTAAAATACATATATAGGTTTAGGAGATATAGTGCTTCCAACAGGCTACGCCGATGTTGATGCCGACGCTGACGCAAACGGGATCCGCACCAAAAACAATATGTCCCCATCCCCTCCGGAGTGGGGACATAATTGCCCAACCTACTAAAAAAAGTAATGAGCTACTTTTGGCTACTGCACTAGTTTGTTGTTTTAGTGATAATCACCAGGCGAAAGTTATGGATATTGATCAGTGATAATCCCTGGATTTTGGTTTATACTACCTCCAATGCAGAGTTTTTCCCAGATGAAATGGAAACCAGTATGTTCTGCCAGCAACAACAACAAAACACAGTGCCTGGCATGTCTGGCGATGCAGCTCTAAAATCAAACAATACAGACCCAGACCAGACCGCCTTGAAAGAGCCATTTGATCATTGTCTACACTGTCTATTTACTCACACTTCACATTGTTGTTATTTGTTTATTTGTTGTCTTCAATGGATGCTTTTCGTACACCAGTTGTGTACTAAAACAGTTATTCCATGGCTGTTTGCATGATAATCAAAACTATTGCCCCTTGGCACCTTGGATAGCTCCATGCTGAATTTTCCTCTGCCTACAGTCTCAAGCAATGGTGCTTGGGGTCATCTTAGGTGTCTTGGAGCAATAGTTTTGACTACGGCTGAGGTCATTTGAACATGGGGCCTTCCGAATTCTGACTTTCACCCCATCACGTGAACAAGTCCATGAAATGAAGACCCCCTAAACCCCACTTTATACAGAGAAAACTGGGGTTTACGGGCTATACATTATTTTTCTTATTTCTGCTTCAAGACATGGGTTGTGGGTACTCGTTAGAACCGCCTCAATGAGGCGGTTCTTACGAGCACCTACAACCGATGTTTGCAGTATAAATAAGGAAAATATCACGGATTTTGATCAGAAAAGAAGCCATTTTAGAGTTATGGAAAATGTACTATGTCGCACGGGTGTGTCATCGTAATGCAAACGGCCATGAAATAATTGTATTCTACATCACACGACGAAGATGATGTGCGTAAGATACGCGGCGCTCATTCCCATTCTCCACATTACCGTGTGTCGTACATACATGTGTGTCGGCCCCCGCCCATAGGGGCTTGAAGAAATATATGGGCTGCATGATGCTTCCAAGCAGAGCTGAATCCAGCCCGCACACTAGTACTGGTAAACCGCTTAGAGGATCTAAGCCTGTCCAGGAACCGCGGTGCGAGGCGGACCGTCCATGCTAATAAACCCTATTGTTTTCATTGGGCGACAGGGCTTGAGATGTCATTTCATCTCAATGTCGGGTAAAAGTCCCACAAAATTGGAAGCAACATCTCCAAAATGACCTTTACAGTGTTGACGGGGACGTTAAACCTCAAATCAAACAAAAAAAATGTGTGTCGCACATTACACATATGCGTAATCAAAAGCAGATTATCAAACATTTCCTCTTTCATCATAGGTGTGTGTCTCTTTTGGGCGGTGGGGGAGGTGGGGACACTTTTGACCCTTAAGTTGCCAGAGAAAACTGCATCTGAAAATGTCGTCTGCTTGGTTACAAACTTTTCAAACATGATTTTTTTTTCAAAGGAGCAGTTTGATCGGGGCCCACTGTTTGCTGTGACGACTCAGTTCAAAATATGCCAGATGACGACGCAGCAGACGACTTTAGTTGTGACTTGTAGGAGAGAATATACTCCCGTTTGGTCATGAAATCCATTCTGCCATCATTCTCTCCCTTCCGCTTATTTAAGAAGGACAGTTGTTAGTTTATGGAATGTTCACTTTACTGATTAACTAACTGCTTTTAATTGTATGTGCCTACTCGAGGATGGGGGTGGGGGATGGGGGGATGTTGTAATGAACACTGGCGGGATTGTCATACCATAATCAGACATAGTGCAGACCGGAACAATGATCTTAAGCTAGGTATGTTTCGTTTAATCCTTAAATTCCTGTACTGTAAGTAGTGAAGACCCTGACCAGATGCCTGTTTGCCAAACCCAACACATGGATCCAGTCAAAATCCTATAGATAAATCTCTGGGCCCCTGCCCATCGGGGCTTGGAGAAATAGACTGAGCTGCATGGTGCTTCAGTGCTGAGCTGCAACCGACCGCACACGAGTACTGCTACATGTAAATTACATAGGTCTAAAATAAGCCTGCCCAATCAAAGTGGTGCGAGTTGAACCGGCCATGCATACAAACTCTATTGGTTTCACTGGTGGCAGGGATTGAGATGTCATTTCATCTCGATGTCGGGTAAAAGTCACACAAAATTGGAAACGTCTCCAAAATGACCTAAATAGTGTTAACGGGGACGTTAAACCTCAAATAAATCAATCAGTAGATTTATAAACACCTCTTACCCACACATTACGAAAACACGCCTATATAATTTTGACCCCCTTGAACCCCACTTTTATTCAGTAAAACTGGGGTTTACAGGGGTAAACCTTATTTTTCTTATTTCTGCTCTAAAATATAGATTGTGGGTACTCGTTAGAACCGCCTCGTCGAGGCGGTTCTAACGGGTACCCGCAATCTATAGTTTGAGCAGAAATAAGGAAAATATCACAATTTTTCATCCTAAAATGTCAGTGTTTTTTTTTTTTTTTTTTTTTTTTGGCTAAAAAATGCACTGTATTAGTATATGCGTGTTTTCATAATGATGACAATTTGTCTTCACAAAAACATCAGTTTTTGTGAGATGAAGAAATGCACTTTCTTGCACACCAGATAAGTAAATCCTTGACTTAACCCTTGGATAGAAATTCTTATCAAACCCAGGTTATCTTACCCAGGGATAGGATACAAATCGAAAATTCTCAAGTGCTTGATGTGCATTGGTTGAATAGGACTAAGGGTACGTAGTCGTTAAAGTTTTACGTCATTGCACATACATGTACATTATGCTAAAAATGCGGTACTAATGCTATCAGAATACGATGGACGTCTGTTGCATCCCTAAACGTCCGACATCCCTAAGTGTCCGACAAAATTTTAATTTCTCGCAAAATTGTTGGAAACGGTGGGGAATGTTCAATTATGACATTTTAAGGGAAAATTTCGAAAAAATTTTTTTTGGAAATATTCGAAATTTAACTTCAATTTTTTCTTGTCGGACATTTCGGAGTGCCCCATGCATCCCTAAGTGTCCGCCATCCCTAAATGTCCGACAACATGAACATTGACTAAGAAAGCATTTTTATTGTTAATAATCAATCAATGATAAATAAAAAGACAAATTTAACGTTAAACCTATGTTAAAAATGTTCACCTTTGGAAATAAGCATTGCAATATATGGATCCGAATATACCGGCATCCTTAGATGTCCGCCAGCATGACCGGCAAAATCTTAGTTTCTCGGGAAGATGTCCGAAACGGTGGGGAATGATCAATTGTGACATTTTAAGTGAAAACTTCGCTTTTTTTCTCGAAAATATTCGAAATTTAACTTCATTTTTTTTTCTTGTCGGACACTTAGGGATGAACCATGCATCCCTAAGTGTCCGCCATCCCTAAATGTCCGACAACATGAAAATTGACTAAGAAAGCATTTTTATTGTTAATAATCAATCAATGATAAATAAAAAGACAAATTCAACGTTAAACCTATGTTAAAAATGTTCACCTTTGGAAATAAGCATTGCAATATATGGATCCGAATATGTCCGCAATCTCTAGATGTCCACCAGCATGACAAGTAACTTGGAAAATAGTTCTTACCGCTAATAATGAATAATGATTTATAAAGAAAAAGGTGAAGTAATTAAACCTATGCTAAAAAAGAATACCTTCGGAAATAAGCATCTTGATAAGGGATCCCAATATGGTCATCCCTAAGTGTCCGCCATCCCTAAATGTCCAACAACGTAAAAATTGGACGAGAACGCATGTTTTTTTGTTTATTAATTTTCAAATAATATTAAATAAAAAGACGTTAAATCCATGTTAAAAATTTTCACCTTCCGAAATAAGCATTAGAATATATGGATTCGAGTATGTCCGCAATCTCTAGAAGTCCGCCAGCATGACAAGTAACTAAGATCTTTTTTTTTCTTCTTCTTTTTTTTCGCTAATTATCAATTATGATTATAAAAAATAGACATCAGAGTGGTTGGCAAATCCCCCGACCAAAAGGCAATATTGCCTTCAGAAATTTTTTTCACAAATAGAAAGCGCATTACACACATTCTCAACCATGTGAACAATTATGCCAAGTATTGTCAATAGATCTTGAAGGGTTTTGGAGTTATGGTGATCACGAGATAGTCATAGTATTTTATTGGAAGGGGATATAACTCTAAAACCATGGTACCAAGAATTGTGGTTCTTGTGCATGACACGCCATCTCAACCTTGTCTACAATTATGCCAACTATCATAAATATACCTTGCAGGGTATAGGAGTTATGGCGATCACAAGATAGTCATTCTATTTTATTGAAAGGGAAGATAAC
This sequence comes from Lucinisca nassula, assembly GCA_963580285.1. Classification (NCBI taxonomy): domain Eukaryota; kingdom Metazoa; phylum Mollusca; class Bivalvia; order Lucinida; family Lucinidae; genus Lucinisca; species Lucinisca nassula. The sequence continues at coordinate 22,246,587 of OY757018.1, forward strand.
TCAAAAACCATTCGTACGCATGACACGTCGTCTCAACCTTGTGTACAAGTATGCCAAGTATCACCAATATATCTCAAAGGGTATTTAAGTTATGGCCATCACAAGATTGCGTATACATCCTATCACAACACGTCAAGATGTCTTTTCCTATGAAGGAATACCGGCTACCAGAGCCTCTGGTAGCCTTCTTGAAGTCTTGCCGACTTCATGGGGTGCCTCAAGTTAACACTGCACTTGAGCCCCAGCGGGTGGCTGTCACCCTTACTTGGGACTTGAGCCTTCCAGCTCCACAGAGAACCAAGAAGACAGCACCACAGATCCGACAAGCAGCGCCGCCAGCCGAGGAGACCGTGACTATGACTACAGCAACGATCGTCCTCCAGCGCCAGCCAACAGTTAACGCTGAACCCGCACCCGCTGCACCAATCATCCAGAGACCAATGCCGTCATCGCCAGAGCCAGCTACCGCCGCCTTATCACCCACAGAGAGACCACCCCCGCCAAAAGCCCAACGATGCTCGTCACCTGCCCCAGCCCCAGCCACCAGAAGAGGAAGAATCTACACCTCCGAAGAAAAGGACTTCGAGAAGCTGCCACCCAACCCACTCCAACTTTGGCACGAGAAATACCACCTGGGCAGAGCCTGGGTGGCAAATACTAGAGACTCCCCCTCCACCATCTTAGAACTACATCGACTAAAAAGACCAACTGAAACTATCAACGTGGACCTTGCCGTTTACGCATTCAAGACAGCCGACACTCCAGCCTTCATAATCTACAAAGGACCCACCTCAAAGTATTTCGACGAGCACCTGTACAACGCCATCGAAAGATGCACTGAAGAGACCCCACTAAACAAGAAGAGAACTCGGAAGGTCCACAAACTTTTCCTAGATACGGCGATGACGGATGGAGTGATAGTTAGGAGGGCGCATCCCTCCTAACCCAGCACCGGACCGAGATCGTGAACTTAGGGCCGCATGTCCGAAAACCCTGTTTACCATGGGTATTGCAAGGCTACTTCATGTGTAGCCAGTCCGACGCCAATCACGCGGCCCTAAGAGAGAGCAACATGACCTAGTTTGCTCGGGCGAAACAGAAAAATCGCGATTTGCAGCCGAAATTGGCATTGATTTCTCTGTTGCTTCATGCCCACTTTCGACCTGGCGTTCAAAATTCAAAATTACAGTGCTTCTATTTTACTAAGGGGAGGGCACTGGCAGATCAGCACGATTCGTATTCCGCTGACTACTGCCGCGATTCGCAGCCCAGAAGCACTAAAACTTAGCCTCCTTGCCTTCCACCTCTACCACGGCCAGACGGGCAATGGCTATGGAACACGATTTGCAGGTCGGAATTGACCAGGTTCCATAGCCGCGATTGACAGCCCACAACTATTTGGAGACTATGTCAAAAACCACGGTAACTTACAGACCACTTTCATCTTTATTGCACGGCGACTGAGGCGAGAGGAGTACACCGGAATTAGTGTACAACTCCATGCGAAAGCCTTTCAGAAAGTGGGAAAACTAATCCTGGACACGTTCTAGGGGTAGCCCCTATGTGCTTATAGCGCCCGGTTACCTTAAAAACCAGTTCAGTCAGATTGCGTATACGGACGGACGCCAGGCTGATCGCTTTATCCCCCGAACCTTTTCGGTCGAGGGCTGGCTCATATGTAATAGACGAAATAACGTTACCATTTTATTATATGAGCCCGCGCATGAAAAAGTCTACAAGAAGGTTTGAGCGACCAGCGAAGACTCAGAACAGACCCTTTTTTAGGGTTTACTGCATCTTCCACGTTCAAGAGACAGAACTGACAAAGTTTAAATTATACGTTGTCATGGATGAGAGACATCTCGCAATTCCTATGTAAGATCCTCGTATTGGTTTGTTGTGTGTAATATCAGTAGCTTATTTGCTAATAGACATCATCTTACCCCCATCGACTGAATGATATAGGGGCTTTTTTGTGACGTACTTCCGGTTCTAAAAATAGAACGGGAAAAGCCCTGGCCGTCATCTGTCGTATTGCTTCAAAGGCAGTGGGACAGATAAAGTGTTAATTACAGCGTAAAACAGTGGAATTCTTTTAAACTTTTGGGGAATTCTAATGTAATATAATGGGAGAAACAACGATATGCTGCATGATGTGAAATTTCGCATTACGAAAATGATATATTGTACATACGATCGATCTCTCTCTCTCTCTCTCTCTCTCTCTCTCTCTCTCTCTCTCTCTAGAGAGAGAGAGACAGAGAGAGAGAGAGAGAGAGAGAGAGAGAGAGAGAGAGAGAGAGCTCTCTAGAGAGAGAGAGAGAGAGAGAGAGAGAGAGAGAGAGAGAGAGAGAGAGAGAGAGAGAGAGAGAGAGAGAGAGAGAGAGAGAGAGAGAGAGTAGCGCACCAACAATTAGCGAGCGCAGAAAATGTAAATTAAAGTTTGTCGTTAAATGACGCTACGTCAACCGACATGTAGCGTGTCAACAACTCCAAAGCGATGCATTGAATTTGACATTGCAACGTCGATGAAATGTCACGTTTCGTTGGCGATAATACGGCGTTGCTTAATAAAATGTCATTTGCCCAGTGCTCGGACCCATCAAGACTCAGTGGGATTGGAACATTAAATTCAAAACAAACGTAGCACACCCTTTCAGAGCATAAGAATGTTAAACACTCCTTCGCAAAGGCAAGATTTTACAGTAAAATCTGGTAGATTTGTAGATTGGTTCAACCTGCCCAGCCCTTAGGTCTACATTAACCCATTTGGTACCGGAAACCCAAAAAGGGGTAAGTGAAAAACAGTGCAGGCCCAGATCAGACGCCACAGAACGCGGCGTCTGATCAGGGCCTTCACTGTTTGCAAAAAGTTCGGCCATTTTCCAAATAAATTTTGAAGAAAACACAACCTGACACCCCTAAATTTTGAAAATGTCTCCTGCTTTATATAAGGAGGAAGATTCCATTTGTTACAAAAAGGGTTTTTCACCTTATTTGCATTATCTGCTGGTTCCTAGTCTGAAGGTTATCAGTGTTGGAAAACAGGTAACCAGACCCCCTGACCTTGAAAGGTCAGGGGGGTCTGGTTACCTGTTTTTCCAACAATGACAATGTGCAAGCTGGGAGCCAGCAACTAATGCAAATATGGTGAATGGGCTTCTTGGATACAGGGATCAGTCAAACCATCTCAACGGTCACGTGCCATTGAAGTGAGTTGGAGTGGTTGTCGACGGCATGACGTCGAGCCAACGTTGACTCGACGCCCGTCTGTAAGTCCACTCATTGGTTGTTGTTTTTTTCGACTGTCAGTATGTTTATTTGTCTAACAGTCCGTCCGTTCGTCTGTTAGTCAGTCATTCAGTCAGTCGGTTTGTGTGCTGTCTGTCTGTCTACTGTCAGTTTGTCAGTCAAACTACTCTCTCTCTCTCTCTCTGTCTCTCTCTCATGCCAACGGTCATGTGACAATGAAGTGAGTTGGAGTGGGTGTCGATGGCATGACGTCGAACCAACATTGACTCAACACCCCTCCGTCAGTCCACTCATTAGTTTATTTCGACTGTCAGTATGGACATTTAAATTGCACATTGCACTACAGACAAATCGTTAGATAGATAGATAGATAGATAGATAGATAGATAGATAGATAGATAGATAGATAGATAGATATTAGATAGATAGATAGATAGATAGATAGATAGATAGATAGATAGATAGATAGATAGATAGATAAAACGAAAGTTACGTAAAAACTTATTTTGTGAATAACGGTATCTCAAGCCATTGACATGGGTCATTCACGAAAAGATTTTCGTCAATTAAAAACGGATTTAGGATAAATGAATTTCGGTAGTGAAAGTAAAATGTCATGATTCTTTCCTTCTCGAGGCATTATTTCAATGAAAACGGGTATATTTTCTCTCAAAATGTCTGAATATTGTTAGCATTTTAAGTTCCGCCAATACATTTGAATAGCGATGGCCGTTTCAATTGACGGCCAGTACTTGGCGCATGCGCAAGAATGACGTCATAAACGGAATTCCTAAAACCTCCTATACCTTAATATACATGAAATTCAGACTGAAATGTGTCACCTGGACCCGAATAAACAGCAAAAAAAAATTCTCGCAGATGGCGTCAATGCGTTTGTTCAGGTCTGGTGTAACTATAACATTTCTGTTTCAAACAAATAGTGTATATCTTGATAAGACGCCACGTTCAGCATCGTCTGATCTGGGTCTACACTGTTTGCTCATCCTGTCATTCCATGATAACCCTTTTAAGTCTTACGAAACACTCTGACATCACCGGCTATTTTCTATAAAAAGAGTTACTCTGTGATATTCACGTTGACTTTTAAAAGCAATAACGCTTTTCGTACTAATGGACAATCGACCCAAACAGAGCCATGTTATTGTCACTACCCTGATGTCCGAAGAGAGTCATAAGTAAACAACTGTTGGGCTTGGCAGACAGTGTAGACCCAGATCAGACGCCGAAGAACGCGTAGTCTTATCAAGGTGTATACTGTTTGCATAAGATGGAAGATTTTAATGATTATATAAAATAGTCCGACCCATTTCCCATCCTGCACTCAAAGACAATCGGACAAACACTCTTGTTTTGCAGACACCAACTGTTGCAGTGTTATATCAACGTTGGAGTAAAGTTAAAATTTTACAACCAAACTGGTCTGTGATCCTACATGTAGATCGCACAAAATTAAGGGTGTATTTTATTTGTAGGTAGCATGAAAACTTATATTGTGAAAGACAATGTTCACTTGCATGCTATTCTTCACCTATTTGTATGCACGCTGAACTGTATATGCCTTTCATGCTGTTCTTCATCTATTTGTATGCACGCTGAACTGTATATGCCTTTCATGCTGAAACTGACCGCGCACTAGTACAGGTAAACCTGATGAGTTTGTGTTTAACGACGCGGCAACCCTATATGTGGGTCATAAGCGTCAAACTAAACCGCTTGGAGGGTTTCCGCCTGCAAAGGCAAAGCGGCTCGAGTCGTACCGTCTATGCTGATTTACCCTATTGGTATAATTAGACTACAGGGCTTGAGAAGTCATTTCATTTCATCTTCGGTGGGAAGCCCTACAAAATCGCAAGTAACGTTTCCAAAAATGACCAATACCGTGTTGACGAGGACGTTAAACTTTAACCTGCTGAATATTCAATTAAGCCACACCCATTTCTGACTTTGAACCAATCAGATTACTTGATGCAATTTATTTCTACATATTCATAAACTGAATGTCAAACAGTGTAGACCCTGATCAGATGGCTTCTTCAGAAGCCATCTGATCTGGATCTATACTGTTTGCAAAGAAAGGGCTTGTCGCCAAAAGCAGGCTAAAGGTTAAACCTCAAATCAAATACATACCCCACCTAAGTCTCGTATCCATTATTCAATCTTGGTGAATTGCAGGCCGGGGGCGGGGGCGTGGGGCTGGGGACGGGGGTGATAGTGTTAAAATGATATACAACCTGCATAATGTCATTGCGTTTACTGTCACATTTACTTCTGTAGCAATTTTCACACCTTTACCTGTGATGCCGGTATGACACCGAACTTCAAATTTCCAAGCAATATACACTTCTGTAACAATTTTACACAATACGAAGTTATTCTGAATCTGAACTACCGCTGCATTTGACCATAAACTGATAGCGGACTCATGCTAGCGGATTCATTTTTTGGGCGTTTTATGATCTCACTAATTTGGTATCAACCTTTTTTGTCGTTCAAATAGTTTACGCGACTATATAAAATATATGTGTATCATAATTTTAATGCTGATGAATACGGGCATACGACTTTAAACCAGTTTTGGTCCAACCAAGGTACTGAGTCAAGTTTGACATCACGCCTATTCAATCATATGCGTAAGATCCCCCACCCCTAAAAATCGAAAAAAAAAGAAAAAAAAGATTATAACCCAAAGCATGGATTGTGGGTATCCGTTAGAACCCGCGTCAGGGGTACGGCTATAACGGATATCCACGAGCTTCTTTTTTGTGAAGAGGTAAGAAAACTAATTTATCATATGGCGTCGCGTCTGAGAGTGTAATAACGTCATGCAATAAATTCCGTAATCCTCTAATGGATTAAATATGCAAATTAGTTAGATACGCCCATATCGATACACGTACAACGTCCTTAACGACGTCGCGTTTACTTACTGCGGAAATATTGACATTTTTGCATACAGATTTTGAATAAAGTACGTTTTATAAGTCATATGATATATAGACTCTTGAGACGGGCCTCCGTGGCCGAGTGGATAAGAGAGCTGACTCTTAGTCATTAGGTCTCTCACCGCCCTAGGTTCGAGCCTCGTTCGGGTCACGAGTGACGGAAGGTCAGGTGGTGTTTCCCGGGTACTCCGGTTTCTCGCCCACCTCTGATTAACGATCGGCTCGATATGAGTGAAATAATCTTGAAAGGGCCGTAAAATCCAAAACCGAAAATAAATTTAATCTTGCATTCGTGATCGTGTATTGTTGAATTTATTAGGCTCGTTGCGGGGAAAGGCATAAAATGCTCGGCAAAGCCTCGCATGTTTTACTTGTTCCTAAACTCGTTTGATAAATTCAGTAATACATGAGCACTCGTTAGATACTCTATGTATGCCACATGGAACTCCAGTTATAAATTATAGGTTTCACGTTTTAATTTGACTTTTCAAATTAATAATATTTGATTATTAATGATAAAATTACTTTATCAGCCGTTTTTCATGTTAACGGCCCCTTAGGTGTATATCAATCAAGATGCATATGTCCGAAGGTATTCTTTTTTAGCATAGGTTTAATTACTTCACCTTTTTCTTTATAAATCATTATTCATTATTAGCGGTAAGAACTATTTTCCAAGTTACTTGTCATGCTGGTGGACATCTAGAGATTGCGGACATATTCGGATCCAGATATTGCAATGCTTATTTCCAAAGGTGAACATTTTTAACATAGGTTTAACGTTGAATTTGTCTTTTTATTTATCATTGATTGATTATTAACAATAAAAATGCTTTCTTAGTCAATTTTCATGTTGTCGGACATTTAGGGATGGCGGACACTTAGGGATGCATGGGTCATCCCTAAGTGTCCGACAAGAAAAAAAAATGAAGTTAAATTTCGAATATTTTCGAGAAAAAAAAGCGAAGTTTTCACTTAAAATGTCACAATTGATCATTCTCCACCGTTTCGGACATTTTCCCGAGAAACTAAGATTGTGTCATGCTGGCGGACATCTAAGGATGCCGGTATATTCGGATCCATATATTGCAGTGCTTATTTCCAAAGGTGAACATTTTTAACATAGGTTTAACGTTGAATTTGTCTTTTTATTTATCATTGATTGATTATTAACAATAAAAACGCTTTCTTAGTCAATTTTCATGTTGTCGGACATTTAGGGATGGCGGACACTTAGGGATGCATGGGTCATCCCTAAGTGTCCGACAAGAAAAAATGAAGTTAAATTTCGAATATTTTCGAGAAAAAAGCGAAGTTTTCACTTAAAATGTCAAAATTGATCATTCTCCACCGTTTCGGACATCTTCCCGAGAAAATAAGATCTTGTCATGCTGGCGGACATCTAAGGATGACGGTATATTCGGATCCATATATTGCAATGCTTATTTCCAAAGGTGAACATTTTTAACATAGGTTTAACGTTAAATTTGTCTTTTTATTAACAATAAAAATGCTTTCTTAGTCAATTTTCATGTTGTCGGACATTTAGGGATGGCGGACACTTAGGGATGCATGGGGCACCTCGAAATGTCCGACAAGAAAAAAATTGAAGTTAAATTTCGAATATTTCCAAAAAAATTTTTTTTCGAAATTTTCCCTTAAAATGTCATAATTGAACATTCCCCACCGTTTCCAACAATTTTGCGAGAAATTAAAATTTTGTCGGACACTTAGGGATGTCGGACGTTTAGGGATGCAACAGACGTCAACAACCGATGTGTGCATAAAAAACACTCAGAAATGAATGGTATGCAAGAAAAAGAATCTTGGCAAGCCTCGTGATGCTGGATAGTGACCCTCGTGATGGATTTTTCTATCCACCCCTTCCACTCATGTAAGATTTATTATCTTTTCATATGACGTTGCGCCTGAGAATCTAATAGCTTCAATGTAATAAATTCAGTAATCCAACAGTGGTTTAAATATGCTAATTAGTTAGTTACGCCCCGTAACGTTACATGTACGATGTCCTTAAAGATGTCGCGTTTACTAAAGGCGGAATATTGACATTATTTCTTGTTGTTGTTAAAAATCTTGACTTATGTAATATGATACATAAAGTCTTGCATTCGTGGTCATGTATTATTAAATTTATTAAACTTGTTGAGGAAAAGGGATAAAATGCTTGGCGGAGCCTCACATTTTATCACTTTTCCTCAACTTGTTTAATAATACATGAACACTCGTGTAAGAATTCCGGGTGTTACCTTTCTATCTATCTCATCTTCTTATACTGAGTCGGTTACATTTGGTCATTACCTCGGTTGGATGGCTAAATTTAGAATTTAGCTGAGAAAAAAAAGAAGAGGCACTGGATGCGTCCTTAAAACTATTTACAATCTGCATAACAGAGATATCCTAAAACGCATACCACTGAGTCTCAATCTTACACTGTACGGGCTTTGAACTCGCATTCACCGCAGAGGAGTGAAGACTATTCCACTGAGCAATAGAGCAATAATGAAGACCTGTGAAACTCCAATGACGCGATCACCGATTGTGAAATGCATTACGATAACACACTCATGCGACATAGTGCATTTTTTTCACATCTCCAAAATGGCTACTTTTTCTGATGAAAATCTGTGATATTTTTCTTATTTGTACATAGGAAAACAGCGGAAAACATAGGTTGCGGGTGCTCATTAGAACCGCCTTATTTGCATGACTTGGAGCAGAAATAAGAAAAATATAGACTGTTGTCCACTGTAGAATTAATTGTTTACAAACATAATAATAATAATAAAAAAAGCAATATGATATTGTATGAAAATTGTGAAATTAACATTAAGAGATGAAGACTAAAGAGACTTTTACATCTTTATTGTTTAAAGGGACATTCATTTGATATAAAGAATGTAAAAAAATGTAAATGTAGGGACTTGGGCAAGTCTAAAGAAAAATAATGTATACCCCTGTAACCCCAGCTTTCTATATTGGGCCCCGTCAAGCGATTTGGGTACTTATCGCCTATGCGAGCAGCGAAGGTTCAGGTGAGCCTGCGCATCCACGCAGTCTCGCCAGATCCTTCGCTGCTCGCTCATACAAGCAGTGAATCAAGAGGAACCTTCAGGCAGAAAACCATATCCCTGGCCCCTCTGAATGGCTGGGCATGCGCAGTTAAAATTTGTCATGACGGAATGCTCCAAGACACAAATTCGCTTGGCGGGGCTCATAAAGTGGGGTTCAGTAGTTGGGTGCTTATTTCACGGACTTGTTGATGTGATGGCCAGCCGCTCGACCAGGCTATCGATGATAAGTCCCAGGTTCGAATACAACTAAAACTCGAACTCTTACTATGCAACAGCACATGTTATTCATGGTGACATAACCTAAATATCGTTGATAAGTCTTCGGTTCATATTTTATTTACTTACTTTATTTTATTTTTTATTATATTTTTTATTGTTTTGGTTTTACGGTCCTTTAAGGATTATTTCACTCGTATCGAGCCGATCATTGATCAGAGGTGAGCGGAAACCAGGGTAGTCGGAGAACAACCACATGGCCCCGAGGTTATAAAACTTTTTTTCATGCTCAACTCAGCTAAGCATGAAACTTGTGGTGCTCATAAGAATTTGAGTGATTTTTCTTTCCCAGATAGCAGAGAACGTTATTTGTCCTGCTCACAAATTTTAAAATGCCAACAATTGTTGGCATTTTAAAATTTGTGAGCAGGGCAAATTTCATGCTCAAGTGCGTTGAGCATGAAAAAAGTCTTAAAACCTCGGGGCCTGGTCTTCCATTGCAGAACTTGGCGTCTCACATGTGGTCCGAGCAAGGCTAGCTCGAACCACAGGGGTGAGAAACCTAATGCGCTCTTGCCCACTATGCCATGCTTCACATATGACAAGTCTCGAACTTTGACCAAGCCATATTATTTTACAATTTTTCAAAATTACTCTTATTCAATATTTCGGCCAGAGGCCTTTATCAAGAAAAAAACTACATTGTCGTGACGTTGTGATGCACTTACTGCATACAAGTTAAGATGGGGGAAAAGAGACAATGTAGTTGGCTTTAAAGTAAACGTTTTTTTCTTGATAAAGGCCTCTGGCCGAAATATTGAATAAGAGTAATTTTGAAAAATTGTGTTATTCATAATGCCCCATTACGCAAACACGCCTATACAAATACATTGCCATCTTTATCGCCGAAAAAATGAAAATTTTAAGATGAAAAATTGTGTTTTTTTTTTTTCTTATTTCTGCTCAAAATATAGATTGTGGACACTCGTTAGAACCGCCTCATCGAGGCGGTTCTAACGAGTACACACAATCTATATTTTAGAGCAGAAACGAGTAAATAAGGTATGCCCCCGGAAATCCCAGTTTTACTATATAAAAGTGGGGTTCAAGGGGGTCAAAATTATATAGGCGTGTTTTCGTGATGCTACGGAATTCCTTTCAAAATTCATTTTATTTTATTTTGTAATAACATCTGGTCACAATACATGCAATAATTACACGTAAAATTATAAGTCCTTTCTATTCAAGACCTATCTGGGAATCTCCTCCCACTATATTTCTGCATTTTTCTATTACCAAATCAGTCTCTTAGAAAAGAATAATTGATTATCAATAACAAATGTATTACTATTACTAAAGATGATTGTTTTCTCTCTAAGGGTCTTAAAAGGATAAAAAGGGATGCCCAAACACAGGTTTCGTGGAGCAAATATTATCTGAGTTAATCTAAGGAGCTTAAATAATAATTGGAAGCTCCAAAACACAGGCTTCATGGAGCCAATCTTTGCTAAGTTAATATCAGAAAGTAAATGGAAAGGATAAAATATCTGCAGATTACATCGAAGGCTGGTTTAACAGGGCTGGATTGACCCACAGATACTTGGGGTCAGTAGAGCTTTGTTGCGGTTAGTAGAGCAGATGGTCCAAAACTGATCGCTACGCTGACTCTTAGTCATTAGGTCTCTCACCGCCGTGGGTTCGAGCCTCGCTCGGGTCACGTGTGAGACGCCAAGTTCTGCAACGGAAGGTCAGGTGGTTTTTCTCCGGGTACTCCGGTTTTCGCCCACCTATGATTAACGATCGGCTCGATATGAGTGAAATAATCTTGAAAGGGCCGTTAAACCCAAACCAAAAAAAAAAAAAAAATGATCTCTTGGATTTTTTTCTCTTTATTTTTGCATTTTTTGCGTACTTGAACAACACCTTAATCCTATTTTCAAACGATTGTCTAGACGTGACACAACCATTTCTATAGATTAAGGTGTTGTTCAAGTACGCTAAAATGCAAAAATAAAGAGAAAAGATCCAAGAGATCAGTTTTGGACCATCCGCTCTACTAACCGCAAGAAAGCTCTACTGACCCCAATTGTCTGTGGTTTGACCCTGTTCTTGAGTCCCGCTAGCAATTCTTCCTATACATGTAGCACCGGATAAGAAATTGTTAGGGATAATGTAGGGAGATTTTCTTCTTTTATTGTTAACATAATATTTATCATATTGCGTCGCGCCTGAGAATGAATAACACCATATATTAAATTTCATAATCCACTAGTGGATTAAATATGCAAATTAACCCTTTTTGTACCAAATGGAGTCGTCCACCTTATATATAATATTTGTTTGTTTGATTTGAGGTTTAACGTCCCCGTCAACACTGTGAAGGTCATTTTGGAGACGTTGTTTCCAATTTTGTGGGACTTTTACCCGACATTGAGATGAAATGACATCTCAAGCCCTGTCGCCCAATGAAACCAATAGGGTTTTTTAGCATGGACGGTCCGCCTCGCACCGCGGTTCCTGGACAGGCTTAGATCCTCCAAGCGGTTTACCAGTACTATAGTGTGCGGGCCAGATTCAGCTCTGCGTGGAAGCATAATGCAGCCCATATATTTCTTCAAGCCCCTACGGGCGGGGGCGGACCTTATATATAATAGGAGTCCATTCCGAAATTTAGAGGTTTCAGGCTGTTTTCTTCAAAATTTATTCGAGAAATGGCTTAACTTTTAGCAAACAGTGTAGGCCCTGATCAGACGCCGCGTTCTGCGGCGTCTGATCTGGGCCTGCACTGTTTGCCGGGCTACCCGTTTAGGGGTTTCTAGTACTGAATGGGTTAATTAGATACGCCCCATAACGTTACACATACGACGATCTTAACGACGTCGCATTTACTAATGGCGGAATATTGACATCGCAAATAAAATGCGTTTTAAATGTCATTTATATAGAATCTTTCATTCGTGCACATGTATTATTGAATTTATTAAACTCGTTGAGGAAAAGGAAGAAAATGCTCGGCATACCCTCGCATTTTATCCCTTTTCCTCCCATCATTTAATAAATTTAATATTACATAAACACTCATGTAAGATCCTCTATGCATGCAACGAACAAGGTGATTAACCGTTAAGACGCCAAGTAGAAAACTGTTCAAACATAATTTTGCATAAAGGCAAACAGTGCAGACCATAATCAGACTAATCTGATCTGGGGCCATGGTTTTGTTTTGTTTGATTTGAGGTTTAACGTCCCCATCAACACTGTAAAGGTCATTTTGGAGACGTTGCTTCCAATTTTGTGGGACTTTTACCCGACATTGAGATGAAATGACTTCTCAAGCCCTGTCGCCCAATGAAACCAATAGGGTTTATTAGCATGGACGGTCCGCCTCGCACCGCGGTTCCTGGACAGGCTTAGATCCGCTAAAACGTCTCCCCGTACATCAACCATAGTGTAGTTTATATTTTACTTTTGGTCCTTTGAGATCAGCGTGAATATTCTGAGAAATCAGAAATAAATTATTGGTTTTGATTCATATTCTAGACAGGTTTTTAATTTTTTGGACCCCAATTTGATTTATATCAGTCTTTGTATCGACTGCCTATTCGAAATTTGCAAAATTGCAGTATGTTTCCTCTGGCTTTCTTTGCCGGATCATTACAGGGTCACTGATGAGGCTTTATTAACCGAAACTACGTAGTATGGCCCATCTTCTTTCTTATGAATGTTTTCATTGCTCTTAAAGGAACTCATTTTTTATTTTTATTTACCAGCACTAGTGTGCGGGCCGGATTCAGCTCTGCGTGGAAGCATCATGCAGCCCATATATTTCTTCAAGCCCCTACGGGCGGGTGCTAACTGGGGCCACGGTATTTACAACAATGGTTATTAAAGTAGCCAGCAGATAACAAAGCATCATTTTGTCGGCAACATTCTTTCGTGGAGATTGATCAAGAAATCTTTTCTACGGTCATTCTCTCCCTTCCGCTTATTCAAGAAGGGCAGTTGTCAGTTTCTGTCGAAAGAATGTACACTGTACTGCGGTTAATCGCTTACGTATAGGCCTGCCCAGAAAAATTGTGGATAGGTAAACTGAGCGGCTCACAAATGACCTAAATAGTGTTGACTGGGCCACAAAACTCCAAAACAAACAAACATCTAATGAGTACCCGCAATCTATGTTTCTGAGCAGAAATAAGAAAACTAATGTACACCCCTGTAGACCCCAATTTTACTATTCAAAAATGGAGCTCAAGTGGGACAGAATTATTTACATGTCGTCTGCTGAGTGCAATAACGTTGTAAGTGCAAAATGGCAACTTTTCAGGAGAGACAAAAAGCTGTTTTATTAAAGAATGGCATAGAAAACCCTACTATAAGCTGATTTCTTAACTTCATGGCGATTTCTTTCATTTGTGTGTGATGTTTATTGTTGAATAAATGGCATTTGAAAAGAAATATTTAGCATTTAAGGGTTGGTACACCATTTCTGCGCCGAGTGTTTTTGGTGCAAAAACGGTGTAAGTGCATCCAGCGCTAAAACGGTGTAAATGTACAAACCTTATTTCTTTGCCTTTTACATGGTAAAGCAGTAAATTAAAGACACTTAGTAGGTAATAGGTCACATTTTATACATTCTGCATGGTACTTACATGCTTATTCTGAAATATCAAGCAGCAGGATTCAATATTTTTGAGGTATTAAAAAACTTTGCGCAAAAATGGGGTAAGTGCTCTTACACTGTTTTTGCGCCAACGTTTTTTTTTCTAAACATCAGAGCAAAAACGGTGTAACTGACAAAAACAAAAAATTCCAAAATGCTGAAATAAATCATGATTGAGGCAGAATCCAACTGTAGAACTTATTTACCAAGTGTGTCAAGTCCTAAGGCACCCATTTATGAAAAAAAACTATTTTGGCCAAAATGTCAGTTACACCGTTATTGCACTCAGCAGACGATAGACACTGATGAAAAGCTGTGTCTGCTGCAAACAGGTATTGTGTATTTTCTGATGTTTTTTTTTCTGTGAATCAAGATCATCTAAAAGTCTTGTTTTTCCATCCTTAACCCATTTAGTACTGAAAACCCCTAAAGGGGTAGTCGGCAAACAGTGCAGGCCCAGATCAGACGCCGCAGAACGCGGCGTCTGATCAAGGTCTACACTATTTGCTAAAATTTCAGTCATTTTCCAACTAATTTGATAAAAACACAACCTGACATCCAGAAATTTTGAAATGAACTGCCGCTATATATAAGGAGGAAGATTCCATTTGGTACAAAAAGGGTTAAAGGTCACAGGAGCTAATTCTTTTCTCTAAAAGAAGTCCATAGCAGGTCACGAAAATGGATGGGAATAACACTGAATATTTTTTTTTTTTTTTTTTGTATTGGAGTTTAACATCTCAAACCCTGTCGCGCAATGAAACCAATAGGGTTTATAAGCATTCTATCCCTTCCGCTGATTCAAGAAGGGCAGTTGTCAGTTTCTGGCGAATGAATGTGCACTGTACTGGTTAACCGCTTACGTATAATCCTGGGCCCCCGCCCATAGGGGCTTGAAGAAATATATGGGCTGCATGATGCTTCCACGAAGAGCTGAATCCGGCCCGCACACTAGTACTGGTAAACCGATTAGAGGATCTAAGCCTGTCCAGGAACCGCGTTACGAGGCGGACCGTCCATGCTAATAAACCCCATTGGTTTCATTGGGCGACAGGGCTTGAGATGTCATTTCATCTCAATGTCGGGTATAAGTCCCACAAAATTGGAAGCAACGTCTCCAAAATGACCTTTACAGTGTTGACGGGGACGTTAAACCTCAAATCAAACAAACAAAGCAAAATTGTCCTTTGGGATCATTGATTCCATTGTGGAATTTTGAAAATATCTGAGGGTCACTGATGAGGTCTTATTGGCCGAAACTAGCTAGTCTGGCCCAGAAAACATGTACACTCCAAATTTTTCACTTCTGTGGTGTATTCCTTGCTTCCAAAGGATAACCCTTTTATAGAACATATTTAACTTCACTACACCTGGTGTGTGGGAATGTATGGCGGCGGTAAAACGTCTCCCTGCCCTACACCATAGTGTTGATTATATTTTCTTGTCCTTTGGGATCATTGATTCCATTGTGGAATTTTGAAAATATCTTTACAGTGTTGACGGGGACGTTAAACCTCAAATCAAACAAACAAAGCAAAATTGTCCTTTGGGATCATTGATTCCATTGTGGAATTTTGAAAATATCTGAGGGTCACTGATGAGGTCCAATTGGCCGAAACTAGCTAGTCTGGCCCAGAAAACATGGACACTCCAAATTTTTCACTTCTGTGATGTATTCCTTGCTTCCAAAGGATAACCCTTTTATAGAACATATTTAACGTCGCTTTCAACAAATTTTCAGTCATATCACGATGGTGTCTGGTTGATCCCATTTAGTACTTGAAACCCCTAAAGGGGTAGTTGGCAAACAGTGCAGGCCCAGATCTGACGCGTTTGCTCAAAGTTCAGTCATTTTCCAAATAAAATTTGATAAAAACACAACCTGACATCCCCAAATTTTGAAATGAACTGCTGCTATATATAAGGAGGAAGATTCCATTTGGTACAAAAAGGATTAAAGTACACAGGAGCTAATTCTTTTCTCTAAAAGAGAAGTTCATAGCAGGTCACGAGAATGGATGGGAATAACACTGAATAAATCATTGTTTTTTGTTTTTTTTTTGTATTAGAGTTTAACAGCCCAGTCAACACAATTTTAGGTCATTTTTTAGCCGCTCAGTTTACCTATCCACACTTTCCCGGGCAAGATTATACGTAAGCGGTTAACCAGTACAGTGCACATTCTTTCGTCTGAAACTGACAACTGCCCTTCTTGAATCAGCGGAAGGTATAGAATGACCGTAGAAAATATTTTATGACCAATCCCCGCGAAAGAATGTTGCCGATCCCGGCAGGTATCGAACCCGCGTCCTCCTGATCACCAGTTAGACGCGGCATCCGACTGAGCTACCGCGGCCGGCAACAAAAATCAATGTATGGTTGTTTGTTTTAATTTAGCTTTTACATCCTAGTTAACAACAGTTCAGGCATTTTGGATAGGCTGCCTCCAAGTTATGGGATTTGTACCCTGCTTGAAATAAATAACACCCAAGGCCAAAAATAAATGGCAAAGTTTTAACATGTATGTATAGAGACGGGTCCGACCAATACCACGTTTCCTGGGCAGACTTAGACCATCTAAACGGCAAACCAGCACTTAAGTTCTGAATCCATTCGCAAGTCTGTCGTGGAGGCACCATACAGCCCTTCTATCGCGCTAAGCCCCGGTGGGTCGGAAAAGTGTCTTATAACAGCACTGGCAGAGGAGCAAAACCGTAATACACATGAATCCATATAACACACTAACACTGTTGATCAGCTAGGGGGTTCATTTTAAACTTTTTTTTTTATTTCATTTTGCGGTTGTCTAAGTCGATGCGAAATGAAATAAAATGCAGTTTTTACTTCATTATGTGTCGATTCTAAGAGGCTTGATCAAGATGAAAAAAAAAAAAAAAAAATCATTTTTGCGACGATGTTGCTTTAATCCTACTGACATTATCCAATGTTGCTTCCTAAGCTTTTGGTTTCCTTTCGAAGACAGCTATGTCCTTCTATCATTACTTCATTTTGCGTCGATATGAAGAATATCAACGCAAAATGAAATATTTCGTTCTGCATGGACTATGCAAACGCAAAATGAAATAAAAAATCAAACTGAAAAAATTACTTCATTACTTCATTTTGTGTTGTAGTAACCCTTTTTGTACCAAATGGAATCTTCCTTCTTATATATAGCAGGAGTTCATATCAAAATTTAGGGGTGCCAGGTTCTGTTTTCATCAAAATTTATTTGGAAAATTACTGACCTTTTAGCAAACAGTGGAGGCCCTGATCAGACGCCGCGTTCTGCGGCGTCTGATCTGAGCCTGCACTGTTTGCCAGGGTACCCGTTTTGGGGTTTCTGGTACTAAATGGGTTAAGCATATCCTGTAGGTGTCATACTGACTAGCATATTTTGTTAGCAGGGTACACATTGTGCTCTTCTTGGTGCATATTGTGTAGGGAGCACATTGTGGCTCTACACGCCAAATAGAACGCAAAAACTTGTAAATTTTGCGTCGCTTGCTATAGAGGGGTAGTGCAATAGTACATGTGAGCTAAAATCGCATCTTCCTGGAATGTGTGTCGTATTACAAGGTTTAGCAAGAGAACCAAGGGTCCTGGTTGTTCCTATCTATCTATCTATCTATCTATCTATCTATCTATCTATCTATCTATCTATCTATCTATCTACTGATACTGCGTCGGTCACATTTGACCATTACCGCAGGTGTATATTACATACACTCTCGGTTTTGCAGGATGAAAGCCTACATAGTAATCATGTAATTACGGTAGGGATCTTTAACCTGCACAGGGGATGGTTCTCCCTGCACAGGGGGCCTCCAGTTAACGTCCCGATCCGAAGGACGGTGCACTTTATGACATTCATCCCTGCAAATGATGCCAATGGAGCGTGTTTGGACACCGAAATTTTATCGCCGCTGCCGGGGATCAAACCCGGGACCTCTAGCATCAGAGGCAAGTGCACTAACCACTGAGCTATCACGTTCCACTAAGCCCTGAGATATATTATTTGGTCCGCTTGATCCCCATATAAGTGACTTTGACCTTTGATTCTTTTAAAGGTTCATGGACATAAAGTGGCAGCCAGTTTAATTGGTTGTGCGACCTGGAAAATTCGAAATATTGTCATTCCTCCTTTGGCTGAAATGTTGACGGAAATTCTATCTTATTGACCTTGACCTTTGACATTCATAGAAGCTCTGCAGATCTAATGTTTTTTTGTTTTTTCTAATGTGCGGCGTTAAATAAACAGGGTAAACGAAGTTTGAGCTGTTTGTAGTGAACACGTCATTCAGTTTTCACGGCACGGACGTTATGACGTTACGGCGGCGTGATTTAGCGACTTGACGTTACTCTCTATGGCAACCGATGAAAATGACGGAAGCACGAAAGTGATTCAAGCTTTTCCAGAAATGTGAAGAAAAACAAGAAAAATGGTAACATAAAAAGGTATGTATTTTTATGTTTATACATTTTACAATAAATAAGTAATATGATTACACTAAAACTAAAAATTCCAAGCAATGTTTACCCTTATAAGCCCCAAGTGTGGCATTTACGAGGGCAAATTATACTGTACACGACGGTACTTGCGCACAAACATAGAATGTGGGTATTCCGTACAACCATGTATCCGCAATATGTAATGAAGCTGAAATCAGGAAAATATTACACATTGAATAAGGAAGATGCAGATGTTGCAAGGCAAGAAAAAGTCTAGGAACATGTTTGTTTGTTTGTTTCTTTGTTTGTTTGAGGTTTAACGTCCCCGTCAACACTGTAAAGGTCATTTTGGAGACGTTGCTTCTAATTTTGTGGGACTTTAACCCGACATTGAGATGAAATGACATCACAACCCTGTCGCGCAATGAAACCAATAGGGTTTATAAGCATGGACGGTCCGACTCACACTGCTTTGCCTGGGCAGGCTTAGATCTAAGCGGTTTAGCAGTACGACTATTTGGTCGGTTTCAGCTCTGTGTGGAAGCATCATGCAGCCCATCTATTTCTTCATGCCCCGATGGGCGGGGCTGTCACTGACATGTAAGCTAACAAAGAAACGAGCCAATCTGATGCGCGTCGGACAGGATAGAAAAAATATGCTTTTCATTTGCGTGAAAACAAGACCATTAAGAAAACATGCCTATATAATTTGACCCCCTAAACCCCCACTGGGGTATACAGGGGTATACATTTTTTTTTCGCTCAAGACCATGGATTGTGGGTACTCGTTAGAACCGCCTCGAGAGGCGGTTCTAACGAATACCCACAGTCTATATTTCGCGCAGAAATATGAAAATTATCAGATTTGTTATCTGAAAATTTTAAATTTTTGGTGGTAAAATGTTCAAAATATTTGAATAGGCATGTTTTCATCAACCTAAAATTATGTGCGACCAGCGATAAGTTGGAACAGCCTGTGCAGATACTCACTGCTCAGTTTTATTAATCATTTGTTGCATGGATTCTGATCTGAAGCCGGCCCATGCGAACTATACATTGAAGATTCTGATTAGCCGTCTGCCTGCATCATGTAAACGTGGAGCGATTTGATGCAGTGGTAGCACATCGGATTTGTGATCGAGAGGTTGCGAGTTCGAGCCTCACGCTGGCCAAAGTGTTGTGTCCTTGAGCAAGGCACTTCATCCACAGTGCTTGAAAATAAAATAAAAAAGTAGTGGTTACCACCCAGGAAATCCTGCTCGTAATGCTCAGGCGTGAGCGAGTAGCAGTAAAAAAATAATAAAAAAAAACATGACTGCGAAATAAGAATGCCTGTAAACCTCTCTTTAAACAGAGAAAAATGGGTTTTACAGGAGTACTGCTGGAGCGCCCTTTGATACATCATCAACAAAGAAGATCTCGTCATATACCTCTGTTAGCTCTGTTAGTTGACAAGCTTCTTAAGCGTTCCATCAAAGCGATGCATCACGTTAATAAGTCCGTGAAATGAACACCTCCCTAAACCCAACTTATATAGAGAAAACTGGAGTTTACGGGGGTATACATTATTTTTCTTATTTCTGCTCCAAGACATACGTAGGTTGTGGGTACTCGTGCCTACTCGTTAGAACCGCGGTTCTATTGCACAAC
>OY757018.1:22274371-22335663 GCA_963580285.1 Lucinisca nassula
TGTTAGAACCGCCTCAATTAGCACCCACAACCTATGTTTTTAGGGGGGATGAGAAAACTATCACAATTTGTTATCTGGAAAATCTTTGTTCTTGCTATTTTAGCACACAGGTGTGTTACCGCAATGAACACTGTCGTTGTCCATTACGGTCACACATCCATATGTTATAATCCTGTAATTCACATATTTTAAATCGATTGGTTATGAATAGACCCAAAGTTACTAAAACTACAAGCTTTCCGGTTGCCTACGTGACTATTGCTAACTATATAATATATAACCGTGCTTTTCTTGTCTCTGTGACGCCAGATTGCTATCTATAAAACATGGGCTAACATTTGCAAACAATCAATGGGTCGGTTTTAACGAGTATCCATTTCCTATAGTTTTTTTTTTTTGGTTTGAGTTTTACGACCCTTTCAAGATTATTTCACTCATATCGAGCCGATCGTTAATCAGAGGTGGGCGAAAACCGGAGTACCCGGAGAAAAACCACCTGACCTTCCGTTGCAGAACTTGGCGTCTCAAACGTGGCCCGAGCGAGGCTCGAACCTACGGCGGTGAGAGACCTAATGACTAAGAGTCCACTAGGCCACGGAGGCCCAACCCTAAATATAGTTATCTAAAGATTCTAAACCCCTGTTTTCTCGCTATAAACAGTCAAAGGGCCGGTTCTCATGAGTACCCAAAGCCTAAATAACAAAAATTAATGGATACCCATCTAAATCCCAGTTTTCTCTCTTTATTAGCTGGGAGTGCTACAACGGCGTTCATCACATGTACTTGTCAACTTGATGCAATTCTGACCGGTGCTAAAATATTGAGTTAGTATGAATAATTAATGTACACGTACAATGATATATCATTTTTCACATACCAATGTCTATGAGAGCGAGACATCCCTGTGTTTTCTCATTAGTGGCGAAATATGTCCCACTTTGGAACCCATAAGAAACAGAAATCTGTCTCACGTGGACACACTTACCGGCGATTTTGAACGGCATGACGTTCCACAGTATCAGATAACGCCGACTTTCATTAGCGACGTTAACAGGTATCGAAACCGCGACCTCCGGATGACCAGTGAGACGCGCATCCGACCTAGCTACATAGGCCGGCCTATGTATTCAGACATTCGAGCTTCGATTGTTGGAATAAAATAAAATCCCTATATAAAGGCAAAATTTGGGGCAGTTCAAAAGTGGTCTTTAAGACCACTTTTGAACAGTCGCAAATGTGGCCCCTCACAATCTGTGTAGAAAACGCAAAAAGGATGATCAAAACTATTTAAATATACAGTAAAATTCCTAAATTAAGACCACATTTGGGGCTGATCAAAAGTGGTCTGGAAGATCACTTTTGAACAGTACCGAACGTGGTCTATTATTAGGAAACACTAGGTGTAACAAAACACAAAGAACGTATAACTGAAACCTTTTCAATAAGCTTATAAAAGTAGATTTAGTCTTAAGTTTTGGTGGTCTTAAAAGCGGATTTTACTGTACTTAAAACGCAGCATTAGACTTACGTTTAGATAGTCTTACGAGCAAAATTTCACTGAATCTCCTGGACCTAAAATTTGTTCGAGATAGGTGTAGTTCTAACGCCTGTTAGGCCCCCGCCCATCGGGGCTTGGAGAAATAGATTGGGCTGCATAGTGCTTCCAAGCAGAGCTCAAACTGACCGCACATGAGTACTGGTAAACCGCTTAGAGGGTCTACATCTGCCAAGGCAAAGTGGTGCGTATCGGACGTGCCTGCTCATAAACCCTATTGGTTTGTTTGTGCGGTAGGGCTTGATATGTCATTTCATCTCAATGTCAGGTAAAAGTCCCACAAAATTGGAAGCAATGTCTCCCAAAATGACCCAAATAGTACTGCCGGGGACGTCAAACCTCAGTTCAAACGGAGTTCGAGGGTAAAACATAACGTCAGGCCAAGAGAAATAATGGAGATGCCATAAGGCTATCGTTTCGATTTTCTATAAGATAAAGGGATAATGTGTGTACTCATTAGAATCGCCTCGATGAGGCGATTCTAATGAGCACACACAACCTTCCCTTTATAAAATAAACATCATATGATATTTGAGCCGGGGCACAGCATTATCAACAATTTACATATGCGCCCAGCGAAGACTCAGATCAGCCTACGCATCCGCAGAGTCTGGTCAGAGTCTTCGCTGTGCACTCTATGGATAGCTAAGGGCCCAATGCTCCTTCATGCAACAAGAGAAGCCTCTAGTCAGACTATATGGATGCGCAGGCTGATCTAATTCTTGTCTGGGCGCACATGTAAATTGTAGGAAATTCTGTGGCCCGCTCATTTAGATATATATCTGGAGCTGTGACATTACGAAAATACGCCTATTCAAATACACTGCAAATTTTACCGCCGAAAAAAAAAACAACTAATTTTTTAGATGAAAAATTGTGATATTTTACTAGAAATAAGAAAAATAATGTTTACCCCTGTAAACCCCAGTTTTTCTATACAAAAGTTGGGTTCGAGGGGGTCAAATTTATATAGCCGTGTTTTTGTGATGAGAAGAATTCTATAGGGACTCAAGTGGGAGTTCGAATAAGCCCGGATAAACATACCATCCGTCTTCGAGCTATTGAAGTCCCACTGTAGAATCGCCCCCGCCCATCGGGGCTTGGAGAAATAGATTGGGCTGCATGATGTGTCCACGCAGAACTGTAACTGATCACACATGAGTACTGGTAAACCACTTAGAAGCACTAAGCCTGCCCAGGCAAACTGGTGCCGTTTCAGACTGTCCAATGCATATAGCTCTTTTTGGTTTCATTGGCGGCAGGGCTTGTGATGTCATTTCATCTCGATGTCGGGTAAGGGAAGCAACTTCTCCAAAATGACCTAAATAGTGTTGACGGGGACGTTAAACCCTATTTCAAACAGATCCACTGTAGGAAGAGTCCATTTGCAAATGTCTGAGTATCAGGTGTAGTTTGCAATATTTTTAGACATTTATGTAATCAAAGCCCTGGAAAATGTTCCTTGTAGAGGAGGTGTAAGACTGTTTCGTTAGCCCTTAAATTCCTGTGCTGTAAGCAAACAGTGTAGACCCTGTTTAGACGCCACGTTCTGGCCTGGGTCTGCACTTTTTCCAAACCCAACACAGTCCAGCCCAGATTCTGTAGAAAATCCTCTTACGCTACACTCTGACCGCACATCGGAGAACTGAGGTGCTAAAGCGCTTTATAACTTTGGGTAGATTGACAAACAATCGACCCAAAATGATAACTTTTTTGTAAACAGTGGAGGCTTTGGCGTGCGGCGTGTGATCTGGACCTGAGATGTTGGACAGTGTCCCGTTTTTTATTTTCTCTTGTAAACTGGGTTAAGTTGAAATGATATTCATTCATTAATTACATATCATTTGATACAAAGATAACGGTGGAGGTAAGCATCATGTTTGTGTCAATTTCATCTCCTATCTAAACTTAGCCATTTCTACAAAATGGTAAGCGCACAGTCTGACGACGTAAACACATAACTATCCGCTTGACTCTTAAAATGCTATGAAAAGTACATCTGAAAATGTCGACTGCTTATGTCGTCTGCTGAATCTTCTTTACAATCTTTTTAGAAATATTTCTTTCATACAGGCAGACAGTCTAGACCCAGATCAGACTGCTCCTAGAGTAGCAGTCTGATCTGGGTCCACACTGTTTGCAAAAATGAGTTTTTAAGTAATCGGCAGACGACAAAGCAGACGACAGTTGTCGTGATTGGCATTTTATGGGTTAAGAAACGGTCGGACGCTAGAGTACCCAGTCTGAGAAAAAGATGCATGTGTGACGTCCGTTGTTGGTTCGGTTTTTTTTTTTTTTTTTTTTTGTTTTTTTCTGTTCAGACGTGTTTGTTGTACATGAACCCGTACTTTTGTACGTGACCAAAAATATTAGGCACATGGAAAACAACGATTCTTTGTTGAATCCCTTTGACTGCTTGGGAGGTTAGGGAAAAACAATAATCACTATCTTCCGGAAGCTGAAAAACGACATAATGTGGATAAAATGTGACAAGGTACGGATTGATTTATCCAAATTTAATCAAATATTTATTAACGAGCTCTTAGAAAACATTCCTAGCCATGCATTATTTAATAAAACACCCGAGATGTTTGACCACGAAATCATAAGACAGAATGAAAGAGTTTGTTAAGAAGAATGAGTAGAAAATTTGGATATATTGCAATTCTTTGTTATATTTGCGTTTACTTTCATGGCATAAAAATGGTCTTTTCCGATGAAAAACTGTGTGTGATTCTTTGTCCTATTGAGAGGTTACAGGCAGATAATTCTCCATATTTGTGACCCCAGGCAAATTTATTCATTTTTGACCAATTATCCCATAGTGATAAAAACACGGAGGAGTTAATATGTGTCTGTGCTTGTTCTTAAAGATCATAAATATAAAATAATCAAGGTTTAGTCATGATTTTCCAAGGGACAAGAAAGTTATTTACAAGGAATGTTCATTAAAATTCTGTTGGAAATGAGCCTGTGTATCTCCAGCAAGAAAGATGACTGTAGGTGTGTGACATTAGCTTATGGTGCTAACAAAGCCTGAACTGCCTGTGATTATGAGCGAAATAAGAAAACGAAACAAAAACTTGTAACATATAAATACAATGCAATCTTCATCTGGCAACCCCCAGTATAATGTGAAAAAATATTACATGGATTTTAGCATGATTCTGAAGAAGTTAAAACTGACACTGACATAGATTCTTTGTCGGGAAAACACGAATTTATCATATGACGTCGCCTGTGAGAGTGTAATAAGGCCATGTAATATTTTCGATAACCCACTAGTGGATTAAATATGCAAATAAGCTAGATACGTCCCGTAACGTTACATATACGACGTCCTTAACGACGTCGCGTTTACTAATGGCGGAATATTGATATTTTTGTAAACAATCGTGAATAAAATGCGTTTTAAATGTCATATGATAAATATAATCTTGCATTCGTGCCCATGTATTATTGAATTTATTAAACTCGTTGAGGAAAAGGGATAAAATGCTCGGCAAAGCCTCGCATTTTATCCCTTTTCCTCAACTCGTTTAATAAATTCAATAATACATGAATACTCATGTAAGATCCATTATGTATACATCTGCCAGAATACATTAAATTGTGAACTAATCGTACAATATATTTCCGTCGGTGACTGCCAGATTTCTTAAATGAAAAGATAGCGAAAGAGCTCAAAAATGCAACAAACAGGATTACGACGTTCGAAATCATTGCGAGAAAGAAGCAAAAACAATAGTTATACTCCAGAGGGAAAACTTCCCATAGCTATGGAGATGGCGGGGAGTCCAAGGATCAGAAAAAGCTCACTTAGTGAACTAGAGAACATGGATGAAGACCTTTTTGAACTTGTCCCTATCAAAGATGTTTGTGTTGATGTTCCGGCTGAGAAGATGGTTTCGTCGGGTGCAGTGAATGATGTCCTAGTGCCTATCAGGAAGTCTTTTTCAGTAAACACTTTTACAGATAACGATTCAAATGATATTTCAACTGACAACTCTAGAAAGAGCTTGTTTAAAAGTGGCAATGCAGTCGCTGGAGCAAAATCAAAACCTTATTCATTTGGGGATAATAAATTTCAACAAACGAACGAAGGTTTGAGTATATTGTCATCAATCAATGAAAAACATATTGACAATTTGACAGTAGATAACGAGGAAGTAATTGGATCAAGTAATACACTAATGTCTGGAGGGATTCCTAAATCAAAAAGTACTGACTCGGTCGGCGAGGGCAAAATTAAAAAGTCTGGCGTACAACTTAAACGTTGTTTATCACTCTATGATCGAAAGAGAAATCCACATTTTTGTAAGGATAATGTGCATATTGAGAAAGGGAATTACATGTATACAACTCGTGCGTTTGGCCAACTAGTGGATGATAAGAAGATGAGAGAGGATAAACTTAAACACGAAGCTGGCCGTCGAATACGAGAAACTTCAGACAAATGGTCGAGACAGACGGACGCGAAACCAATCAAAGCTAATGCAGCCCTTCTAATCAGCAAACTGCCGGACGCATGGAATGTTGGTGAAATATGCAAGATGCCTGGGAAATCAACTGCACGGAGAAGCATTGCCTCTGACCTAAGTGAAGACCTGGACCAGTCGTCGACCATAACAAGTGTAACAGCAGGAAGCATGTTGTCTAGTACCATCAGTCTGGAATCAGACACTTCTTCAGAGATGGACTTTGACTCATTGATTCCAAGAAAGCTCGGTTCAACATACTCACCATACTCGAAGTCTCCGCAACAGAGTTTGATTCCAGTACCTATACGGCCGCGTTCAGCGACTCTGTGTCTTAGCAACAACATCATACAGGACAGTAAAAAGGATATATTAGAGGCTTTCAAACAAGTTAAACAAGTTAAGAGATCAATTTCATTATACGAAAAGAGGATTTCTTCATTCAGTAACGGATCATCTGTGTCCATAAAGATACGGGAGTCAGTAAGGTCACTGTCCTCCAGCGATTCTTCATCTGGATCCGCGGATGAAGTGTTCAGGGCGGGACCGAAGTCGACTGATTTCAAAGTTAAAGCTGTAAGTGAATACTACATTCTGTATTTACCCTAAGTATTCGAACTTCTCAACTCCCTACCATACTTATTCTAAAATATGAACAAGTAATGTACCATACTTGTTCTAAAATTTGAACAAGTGATATTATGTCAAAATTAGCTGGATGAGTGGCAAACACTGTAGACACTGATGAGACTGGGTCTACACTGTTTGCTCAGACCTGTCTAACCAAATACAAAAGGTTAATACGGTATTGATGTCTGTAGCAACAACAAGGCCCTTTTGCAATATAAACCAGAGAATGACAACACATATGTGATCAGCGCAGACTCAGATCAGCATGTGCATCAGATGAGTCCAGTCAGCGTCTTTAATTGTTTTGTTTGTTTGATCTGAGGTTTAACGTCCACGCCAACATTATTTAGGTCATTTTGGAGACGTTGCTTCCAATTTTGTAGGATTTTTATCCGACGCTGAGATGAAATAACATCTCAAGCCCTGCCGCCCGATGAAACCAAAAGGCTTATATGCATTGCAGTCTCACTCACATCACTTTGCATGAGTAGGCTTAGTCCTTCTACGTGGTTTACCAGTACTCATGTATGACCATTTTCAGCTCTATCTGGAAGCACCATGCAGCCCGATCTATTTCTCCTAGCCCCAATGGGCGGGGGCGATCTTCACGTGTTGATCTTTAGATTGCCAAGCGGCTACAGAAAGGTCATACGAACAGCGAAGACTCTGAGCAGATTTCGCGGATGCACAGGCTGATATCGCTCTGGTCTTGTCCTCATTAGTTCAGTAGGATGCGCGACCTACTGGTGATCAGAAGGTCGCGGGTTCGATACTTCCTGGGGCCGGCAACATTCTTTTGTGAAGACTGACAATGATACAAGAACGGCAGTATGTTCTGACAAAAGAATGTGCTCTATACTGGTAAGCATGCCCAGGTAAACTGATCAGTTCGATATGACTTAAGATGTCTTGACTGGGCAGTTAAAAATCATAGTAAATGGGTTGTGGTACGGTCTTTATGAATTTACAAATATCAAGTTAAGATCAGTCTGCGCACCCTTGCCCCCGCCCATCGGGTTTGGGAGAAATAGATAGGGCTGCATGATGCTTGTTCTGGTAACCCGTTTAGAAGGTCTAATCCTGCCCAGGCAAAGTGGTGCGAGTCGGACCGGCCATGCATACAAACCCTATTGGTTTCATTGGGCGGCAGGGCTCGAGAGGTCATTTAATCTCATTCTCGGGTGTAAGTCCCATAAAATGGAAAGCAATGTCTCCAAAATAGCCCAAATAGCGTTGAATGGGACGTTAAACCTCAATTCAAACAAACAAACAAACAAAACAACCCCCCACCCCCCCCCCCCCCAAAAAAAAAAAAAAACACAAAAAAAACAGAAACAGTCTGTATAGCAAGATTCGTTTATCTCTCTGGTCGCCCGCAGCCTGTTGAAGACTTTGGACAGACTGACGTATGTCTTCGCTGGTTGCTTAGTTGTAACTAGGTTTAAGCGGGCGCTGGCACGTTCCTGAGATCCCCGCGGTCTTCTGATAGTATTCCGTGTGTAGCTCAAGCTTGGAAGCAATGGAATGCGCAGGCTGCTTGCTGACTTCAGTGTGTGCACATGTTCGTTTTTTTCTTTTGTGTTTCGGTCCTTTCAACATTATTTCGCACATATAGAGCCGATCGTTAATCAGAGGTGGGCGGGAACCCGAGTACCCGGAGAAAAGCCACCTGACCTTCTGTTGCAGAACTTGACGTCTCACATGCGACACGAGCCAGGCTCGAATCCACAGCGGTGGGAGACCTAATGATTTTGAGTCAGCTGAGGCCACTGTGGTCCGTACATGTCCGGGGTACTTTGGCGTTTGTTTCTTTGTTTGTTTGTATGGGAGTTTAACGGCCAAGTCAACAATATTTTAGGTCAGTTGTTTACATATCCACACTTTATACGTAAGCGGTTAACCAGTACACTGCACATTCTTTCGCCAGAAATTGACAACTGCCCTTCTTGAATCAGCGGAAGGGAAAGAATGGCCGAACAAAAGTTTTCATGATCAATCTCCACGAAAGCATGTCCCCGGATTTGAAAATATGGAAATGTGTCCGAAAACTAATTGCAAAGGGAATAACTGTCATAATTAAGTTGATAACATCTATAATGTATAACTGCCCATGGTAAAATAATTTACCCATACATGCCTAGCGTCATAAAAATGGGACATTGGCAAACAGCGTAGACCCAGATCAGACGCCGCATAACGCGGCGTCTGATCATGGTCTACGTTGTTTGTTTGAAATACGAGAATGTTTATTAAGCTTGTAGCAAATAAAACAAACCTGACATCCCGGCCTAAACTTGGAAATGGGTGTGTCCAAAGGTAATTATGCCAACTTTTTAACCGTCATGCATGGGTAAATGACTATTACAAGTCAACAACGGTAATTAGGCCTATGCGACTGCACTATGTTCCTTTACCTAACAAACACCACTGAATAAGCTATTCTTGTCATTGTGATGTCAGAAGGCTGTTTGAGTTTTACGTCTCACCAACAGCTAAGGTCATACGGAGGCGGGACCTCCATTTAAAGGCTCGTCCGAAAGTCTGGAGAAGCACGGGATCGATCCTGCGATCCCTGGTTTACAAGGCGAGTAGCATAACCACTACACCACGGAGGCTTCCAAAGAAGGCTGTGTCAAGAAAGCTATCAGTAAACATTGACTCGGGCCAGGTACTCCGGTTTTCGCCAATCTCTAATTAACGATCGGCTCGATTTAAGTGGAATAATCTTGGAACAACAACAACAAAACAACAACAACAACAACAAAAACAATACATCGACTCGGCTTATGTGCTATGACATTGACAAACAGTGTAGACCCAGACTAGACCCCGTTGAAAGCGGCGTCTGATCAGGTTCTACACTGAGCTTACTTTAATTCGCCGTTTACATCACGAAAACACGCCTATATACTTTTGATCCATGCACATTTATATAGTAAAAATGGGGTTTACAGGGATAAACCTTATTTTTCTTATTTCTGCTCTAAAATATAGATTGTGGGGAGCTCGTTAGAACAGCCTCGACAATCTATATTTTGAGCAGAAATAAGAAAAATATCAAATTTTTTCATCTTAAAATTTTCATTTTCTTTTTTCGGCGATTACAATGTATTTGTATAGGCGTATTTTCGTAACAGGGCCATTTTCCCTGGCTCAGCGACAAATAACCCCAGTGCTGACAGTGCTTTGATTTATCCACCGCATCTATGGTAGAAAGAACCCAGCAGGCACGCGTCGCTAGGGCAACGTCAAATCAACGTCGGTGGCACGCTGTGCCGACGTAGATTTGACGTTGCAATAACGTTATGAGGTCGAACCGACGTTGATGTGAGGTCACAATTACGTCATGGGCCTGCTGGGATAAGTTTATATATCTTTACAGGTGGATGTTCCTGAAGACGAGGATGGTTATCCGGAGCCTGCCCCACCGTCCAACAGTAGATCGGACGTGTTTAATCCTCGAGAGTACGTTCAGGTGGACGAACACGCCCTCAAGGTATGATATACTTTGTTTGTTCGTAATGGAGTTTAACGGCCCAGTCAACACTATTTTAGGTCATTTTTAAGCCGGTCAGTTAACCTATCCACACTTTTCCTGGGCAGGCTAATAGAATGTTGCCGGTCCCGGCAGGCTATCGAACCCGCGTCCTCCTGATCACCAGTCAGACGCGCATCCGACTGAGCTACCGAGGCCAGCACCTAAAGGTATGACATAGCTTTTTAGATGTCTCACTAGTCGTTTTAAACGTAGAAAAACAGTTCACCTGGCGCTCCTGATAACTTACTAATCATTAGTTTGTTTGTTTGTTTGATTGATTTGAGGTTTAACGTCCCCGTCAACACTGTATAGGTCATTTTGAAGACGTTGCTTCCATTTTTGTGGGACTTTTACCCGACATTGAGATGAAATAACATCCCAAGCCCTGTTACCTAATGATCCTGTAAGCAGTTTACCAGTACTCGTGTGTGGTCGGTTTTAGCTCTGCGTGGAAGCATCATGCAACCCATCTATTTCTTCAAGCCCAGATGTGCGGGGCCATGCTAAACATTATTTTGATCATGTTGACAAATCCTTTTTATATGTAGTAGCAGTCCTGACGAGCACATACACTCTGGTGGCAGAATCACGTTTTCATCGTGGTAGAAAAATGTCAGTTTAGGCATCATGTAAGAATGCATAATATCACAAGCATGTGTATCCCAATCACCCAAAACAAAATCTAAGAAGTGGCCTTCAGCATATTTGCTGGTGTGTTAAAGATGACGTTTTTAAAATTTGGTCAAAATGCAAAACTCTTTATATTTCAGTATATGTACACGCGACGGCCCCCGCCCATAGGGGCTTGAAGAAATATATTGGCTGCATAATGCTTCCACGCAGAGCTGAATCCGGCCCGCACACTAGTACTGGTAAACCGCTTAGAGGATCTAAGCCTGTCCAGGAACCGCGGTGCGAGGTGGACCGTCCATGATAATAAACCCTATTGGTTTCATTGGGCGACAGGGCTTGAGATGTCATTTCATCTCAATGTCGGGTAAAAGTCCCACAAAAGTGGAAGCAACGTCTCCAAAATGACCTTTGCAGTGTTGACGGGGACGTTAAACCTCAAATCAAACAAACAAATGTACACGCGAAGTATAACACATGTGTCGATATGAAACAGTTTGCAGTAAAATTAAGCATTAGCAAACACGAAGATCACCAAGCACCCCTCCAAAGATTATAACACTGAGCATTGTAAATCAATATGTCTCACTGCATGGTAATCAGAAGGTCGCGGGTTCGATACCTGCCGGGTCGGCAACCTTCTTTCTTGGAGATTGATACTGAAATCTTTTCTACGATCACCCATTAAAGAAGGGCTGTTGTCAGTTTCTGGTGAAAGAAAGTGCACTGTAACTGTTAAGAGTCGCTTACATGCATGCCGTTATGAAGACTTCCAGCCAGGAGTATGTTAGGCAATAAAAAGCCTTTTCCCCATTATTACTTAAAGAAAACATAGACACAAATGTTATAGACATTTGTTAGAATCGCCTCAGTCAGGCGATTCTAACAAATCTATAAAACATTTGTTTCTTGGAGTATTAGATTACAAGACCCTTTCATGCTATGGACTTAATTTGTGTATTTTCAACCGGGGGGAAGCCCACGCCGCTCGGAACGGATGTCGGTATAAAGAGTGTTAACTGTATAAGCCTGTGCAGGCAAGAGTGTTAAGGTAAATCATTATCATCATCGTCATCATCATCATCATCATCATCATCATCATCATCATGTCTCTTTACCTGGCGCAATATTTAACCAATACGAGTTCGTTTCCAATTGTAGGGGTGTAATGTAAGTTTTGTTTGTGGTTATGTTTACAGAAATGTATGTGGTAATTTTCAAAGAAATGTTTTGTACTATAAGCAAACAGTGTAGAGCCAGATTAGACGCCGCGTTCTGATCTTGATCTAAACTGTTTGCCAATGTCCCAAAAATGGGACGTTAGGCTTATATGAGTTAACCCACAGTGGCTCGAACTACCTCAGTCGGGAAAAAAGAAATCTTTGCCAGTATTATTTTGTTTGAGTTGAGGTTTAACGTACCCGTCAACAGTGTATATAGGTCATTTTGGAGGCGTTGCTTCCAATTTTATGGGACTTTTACCCGACATTGAGATGAAATGACATCACAAGCCCTGTCGCCCAATGAAACCAATATGGTTTATAAGCATGGACGGTCCGACTCGCACCGCTTTGCCTGGGCAGGCTTAGATCCTCTATGCGGTTTACCAGTACTCGTGAGCGGGTCGGTTTCAGCTCTGCGTGGAAGCATCATGCAGGCCATATATTTCTTCAGGCCCCGATGGGCGGGGGCCGCTGCCAGTATGAATGTATAATAAATCATCATTTTGACCATTCGATCGCTGCAGAAAATTCTACAACACTCGGCAATCTGATTGATTTTCGTCATTTTTCAGCAAACATAAGTCTTGGCATTTCATGTGAATCGGTTGCCCAGCAGTCGTTCACATGTAAAACCAAGCCTTATTTTGGTGAAAAATAAGAAAAACAACAACAAATAAAAATAAAAAAAAAAAAAAAAAAAAAAAACACGCACACGCGCACGCACGCACGCTAAAATACAGTCTGCTTAGCGTGCTAGTCGCTTGAAGGATAAAGTTTATATTGCTTTTCACTATGTTTTCTAGGCCCCGGCGTCTTTAGCTTCAAGCTTTGATGACCTGCTGTCCTACTTAGTGAAGGATCTGACCAGCGACCTCTCCAAGGTGCGGGCTATCTACCGATGGATCGTTTCACAGACCATTCCACTCACCCTGTCCCGCCATGATATTATTGATGATAGCCCGCTGGGGTTTCTGTACAACATACGGGAGAGACGGGCTTCGTACTCGGAACTTATGGCGGTCATGTGCAGGTATATATCAATTTGTCTCGAACCCGGTCCACTTTGGTGTCCAGCCAACACTTCTCCATCTCCGCAGTTGAAAGCAGATTAAACTATGAGGTTGCAACCGCAATGCAGTTCAATTGGTCTAAATGCTACAGATGAAATTTAATGGCCCGAATACTTTTTGGATAATGAAGATTTGCCCGATGCAAGTTGTAAATTGTAGGCAATGTTGTGCCCAAGGCTCATATGTAAAGGTATGCTGTGTGTCCTCATTAGAGGCAATTAAACGAGTACACACAACAAAATATTTCCCTATTGGTTTCATTAGGCGGCAGGGCTTCAGGTGCAATGTCATCTCAGTTTCGGGTAAACGTCCAAAAAAAAGGAAGCAGCGTCTCCAAAATGACATATTTAGTGACGACGACGATGTTAAACCTCAAATCAAACAAACAAACAACAAAATATTTTCAAGATAACACTCGAAAAATATCTTCCGCTATTACCCAAAATAAGTTGATATGTAGAATCACGGGAAAAATTCTTCAGGGATTCAAAAAAGAGTTCAAATTAATTATGGTAAATGAATCGTTGAAATTTCACTGTGCGTAAACATGTAATACGATTTGCATTCTTTCAGAAAAGCTGGTATCCAGTGCGTTATAATTCATGGCGTGGCAAAGGGCTTAGCGTATGACGTTGGTGACAAAGTTACTCCCAAAAAGATGAGCAACAGCTGGAACGCTGTGTATACCGATGGCAGCTGGCGGTTCATACACCCCTACTGGGCGAGCCAGGCAGCGAGAGGATACAATACTGGCAGGTAACTCAAAAAGGGATGGACATCACGATAGTGGCACCCTTGTGCTTAAATGACGTTTGTCGTCGCTGCAGAACTAGCATTTTTTATGCGCGGGGGGGGGGGGGGTTCGGTTTTCCGTACGTGGGTACGTGCGTAGGTGCGTACTTGCGTCCGAATGTACGTCCTTCTGTACGAAAGTGTGTACGTACGTACGTACGTAATCCTGTAAGACTCAGGTTAAGGTTTTTCTACAATGTAGAACTTGAGCTCATATTTTCGAAAAACCATACAGTAGATTTGGTTTATATTTAGTATGATGATAGATATAGGTCCAAAGTTTTATTCAGCAATGCCCCCACCCATACCCGTGACCTCAAGGTCAAGGCCACGAACTTAGAAATTTCTAACGTTTAAGACCCAGGTTAAGGTATTTGTATCACGCAGAACTTGAGCTCATATTTTCCAAACCATACCATGGATTTGGTTTATATTTAGTATGATGATAGATATAGGTCCAAAGTTTTATTCAGCAATACCCACATCCATACCCATGACCTCAAGGTCAAGCTCATGGACTTTGAAATTTTAATGTTTAAGACCCGGGTTAAGGTATTTGTATCAGGTAGAACTTGAGCTCATATTTTCCAAACCGTGTAATGAATTTGGTTCATATTCGGTATGATGATAAATATAGGTCCAAAGGTTTATTCAGCAATACCCCACCCATACCCATGACCTCAAGGTCAATGTCGCAGACTTAGAAAAGTTTTAATGTTTAAGACTCAGGTTAAGGTATTTGTACCACGTTGAACTTGAACCTTTATGATTCATTTGGCTCATATTTGGTTTGATGATAGATACAGGTCCAAAGTTTTATTCAGTAATACCGCCAACCATGCCTATGACTTCAAGGTCAAGGTCGCAGACATAGAAATTTTCAAATTTAAGTATGTAATAGCTTATATTTTCCAAACTTTATGATGGATTTGCTTCATATTTGGTATGACAATAGTTGCAGGTCCAAAGTTTCATTGAGCCATACCCCCACCCCTTACCTCAAGGTCAAGGTCACAGACATAGAAATTTTTTATACTATATTTTTTGAGAGTTCATATTTCCTGAACCATGTGATGGCTTTGCTACATATTTGGAATGATGATAGATACAGGTCAAAAGTTTCATTCAGCAATAACCCCGCCCCTGCCCCATGACCTTAAGGTCAAGGTTGCAGACTTAGAAATGTTTAATGTTAACGTTTGTAAGAGCTCATATTTTCCAAACCATTTGATGGATGGAGTTCCTATTTGGTACGTTGATAGTTATTTTTCCACGGTTTAAACAGCCATACACCAATCTATGCCAATGACCTAAGGACACTTTTCCAGGCGAGTTATGCTGTCCAATGACAGGTGTTATTGTAATATGAGTCATTGTTTTTTTTGCAGGGGTCGGTGGTGGTGGGGGGGGGGTGCATTTGTGTTGTATTGTCACATTTCTAGTTTCAGATGACAATTTGTGATTTTTTTCTTATTTTTATTTATTTTTTCTGTAAGAAAGCCTTTTTAGTCGATTTTACCCTAAAGCTATGCATTAAATAGAAATAGGAAGAATAACCAGACAACAATTTTGTCTTGATAAGTGTTGTGTAGTCTAAAATCTATAAGCTATATATAAGTCATAAACAGCAAGTTTTATAGTCCTTGTCTGGTGACCATTACGCAAACACGCCTATACAAATACATTGCCACCTTTATCGCCGAAAAAATGAAAATTTAAAGATGAAAAATTGTGATACTTTTCTTATTTCTGCTCAAAATATAGATTGTGGACACTTGTTAGAACCGCCTCATCGAGGCGGCTGTAACGAGTACCCACAATCTATATTTTAGAACAGGAATAAGAAAAATAAGGTATACCCCCGGAAACCCCAGTTTTACAATATAAAAGTGGGGTTGAAGGGGGTCAAAATTATATAAGTGAGTTTTCATGATGTTTGTGTCTGCGAAAACCTTACAACAGTCGATCTTTGACACCTCAAATTTTTCTGGGACCATGAAAATCTGGTCGAAATGGTGGGTTAGTCTGTCTCACAATGACAATTCCTAACTTTAAGCGAAAGCATGAAGTGTTTCTGTTTGAAATACGGATATTTCGAACCATTGACGGTTAATCATAGCGCCAGATATTAAAGCAGTAGTCGGGTGACTGAACCATGCCTTTTCATGACAAGCATCATAAATCAGGGGTCACGATTTCGATTACGCACGCACGCATACACGCACATTTTCGGTTTTCTATAAAATAAAGGTATGTCGTGTGTACTCATTAGAATCGCCTTATTGAGGTGATTCTAATGTGTACACACAATACAATACAATACAATACAATACAATACAATAATTTATTAAAGTCTCACCTCATAAGAAAAGTATAAAAATATTTAAACTTTCATACATGAGAGGCTCAACTCAAGAGCTATGAGAGACTATATGCTCATATATACATATTCACATTAAAGGAATCTTAAAACCAGAGATATTTAGCTTAAAACATAAAGTATGTTGATTAAAATATAAAAAAGTAAAATATATGGATCTATCTTAACCAGGTTTATCACAGTTATTTATATAGCAGATCGCGTCTATTTCTGAGTATTTCAAAACAGGTTTTGGCACAAGTACGTATATTTCTATTCAGTTCGCAGTTCAAAATTGCTGTCAGCTTATCCTGATCTGATCTACGTTCTATATCTGGGAACTCATTTGATAATTCTGTTAACATATGTTCTCTTATATCATTATATAGTGGACAACGTAATAGTACATGTTCCTCGTTTTCAATCGATCCTGGACAATGAAAACATGTTCTTTGTTCGGGAGGTAGGCGTTCGTACCTGCCGGTCTCCAAGCGGATTGGCGCCACTCCACACCGAAATTTAGCGTAGGCACTTCTGTGCCTATGAGGCATAATACAATTTAAATAGTTCTCGGCACCATACATCCTCTTGAACAACTTATAAGTGCGCAATTTATTTTGTCCACTTCCGTGTCGGGCACTATCACGGTTCACATCTTCCGACCAGGTCGTCAGGAACTTTTGAGATAGGTAATCTGCTAAATGTCTCTTGAGTACCGTTGGGTTTGAGACTCCCGTTTGGTACTGGAGCCCGGCTTCTTCCAGCATTTTGTTTACTCTGTAATTGAAGTTTTGACAACGTCCATTAGCATTCGTCTCAGCCCAGTCGAAGATTTTTCTATTCAATCTATCAGAGTTCATAGATTTCAGGCGTAACCACTGGTTAATTACAGTATTCCACTGCCGAACCATCGTAGGCTTCCACCCTGTGTCACCTTGTACAGCTGCATTCGGTGTATATCGCCCCACTCCTAAGTAATATCGAGCTGCTCTCATTTGAATAGTATTTATGCATTGGAACTGTCTACTTCCCCATATGGCTGCCCCATAACTAACGACACTCCAAACCATGGAGTCGAAAAGTTTTGTATAAGAACAAAACGGGAGACCGCCTATCGATTTACTTTTTGCGATCACCAATCCTAGAGCTCGATTAGCGGCCTTTGATACGTGATTTGCCATCTTGTTATAATCTAGATGCTCTCTTAGTAGTACTCCTAGATATGTGTACTGGGGCACTATTTCTAAGCACATATCACCACATTTGAAGTTATAAATGGTTTGAGTAACATTTGGTGGGCGGAAATGGACAACATTTGATTTCTGCTGGTTAATCCTTAAACAATTATTTGAACACCAGCTATGAAGCTCGTTTAACAGGACTTGTAGATCATCTCCAGACGCAGAGATGAATACTAAATCGTCTGCATACAACATAACAGCCACCTTCTCTCCATCAATATCTATTCCAAGGTTCATACTGTTTATTCTGGTTATTAAGTCGTTAACATATAGATTGAATAATAATGTTGAAAGCGTACAACCCTGTTTAAGCCCACAACCAACTTCAAAATATTCAGTTTTGAGACGATTTACACGAACACAGCACTTCACGTTTTCGTATAGAGATGTTATTGCCTTATGTATTCGACCATTTAGCCCTAAATCAGTAAGTTTTTTGAAAAGCAGATTTCTATTGATCGAATCATAAGCCTTAGAGAAATCTATAAACGCAGTGAATGTTGATTGGCGCTTTAGCTTTCTTGTCTCAATAATCGATGTCAGTGATAAAATGTGATCAACCGTGCTTCGTCCCTTCCTGAAGCCATTTTGGGGTTCACAAATTATGCCGTTTTCATCTTCCCACTCAATTAACCTATTATTTAATACATTACAATACAGTTTGTATATTGCAGGTGTGATGGTGATGCCACGGTAATATGCCGGATTTCGTTTATCTGCAGTGGATGTTTTTAAGACAGGCGTAATTATCCCACTTTTCCACATTTCCGGTATTTTACCCAGCACAAAACATTGGTTGAATAGCGCCTGTATAAGTGCCAACAAGTTCTGATCTTTTAATACCTCGGCTGGGATTTCATCTATACCTGCTGCTTTCTTATTTTTTAAGCGATGCAGGGCTGTTTTAATTTCCTGGATAGTATTTTTTTCGTTTAAATTATTATTTATGTCCGTGTTATCTGCGTCTAATTGCAACTGAATTGGTTCGTTTGTAGTAATATTTTCTAGAGTCGGGTTAAGTAGATCCTCGAAATTCTTTCTCCAAACCTCCAACACTTCACTTGTATCGGTGCTTATATTGCCACATGGTAAGATAACTTCCATAGGTATTTGTTTCTGTCTGTCTTTACCAACGCCTATTTTTCCTATCTGTTTCCAGAAATCTTGGCTACTTCCCGAGTCTAGATTTTGGATCTGATCTTGAATGTTCCTTTGATAAGCTCTCTTAGCTTTTTGACATTCTCGATTAAAGGCTCTACGCTCGCGTACATACACTGCCCTTAAACGTTGTTTAAGCACATGTTTGCTCTTAAGCATATCCTTTTCAGCTTTACAAGTTTGATTCCATAATTCTGTCAAATGTTCAGACCACCACGGTTTCTTGATTTTTCTCTTTTTATTACTGTGGCCTATTACAGCATTTACTTTTCTGTGGTTCAATTTGTTTAGCATTTCGTCTTTGATAAACTTAGTAAGGTCTACATATGTATTATTTAGGTGTTCCTGTGTTGATATACTATTTTCTATTTTATTTACATAATCATTTATTTCTTCCTGTTTGGTCGTTAGAAAATCATTCGGTATATTTCGGTCAAACTTGGTGAAAGAGACCTGAACTGGACTACTTTTGGCATTCGTGTTTGTTTGTTGACTACTTTCCCCTTCACGTGAAAAATTCCAAGTCAGTAGTGAATGGTCTGGATGTGACGTTGACGGATCTATAACACCTAGCAAATTACATTCATTGAAAATGTCTTTTTCTAGCGTCACCTTAAAGTCGGTGAAATTGTCCAGTGCCTCGTAAGGGATAGTCTAATAATAGTCTACCACGGAAGTTCCTTGTGTTCCCACAAATGTATTATCGTTATTTATACTGTTTCTGCCATTTAGAATGCAACAATCTGTATTAATTAAGAAATCGCATAGTTGTTCTCCTTCTTTATTTATATGAAAGTCTACTATGTTTCTTTCCGGTAAATTGTCCACCCCGGGAATGAAGTCTTCGAGGTCTCCAACCCTACTGTTAAAATCACCGCAAATGAAAAAGTCGTTATCTTTACAGTACACGTGTACTTGATACATCAAATTATCATAAAGTTCAGTTAAATCGATCGCTCGGGTGGACTCTGAAGGCGGTACATAACAAACACAACAGTTGAAACTTCTCTCCTCCGTATATGGTGTAAACTGTAGCCATAAAACACCTTCATGTTCACGGTCAAGAACATTTACTTTATAATTACTGATCAGGTTATCTTTTACAAAGAATCCTACTCCGCCTGACCCTTTCTTAGCTTTAACATGTTTTTTCCTATTCTGACCAAACCATTTGTAACCTGGCAAATGTAATGTTTGATTATCAACTAAATGTGTTTCCGCCACCCCAATAATGTCCAGGTTAGACGATATTAGGCAGTAACTACGAAGCTTGTGGTTGTCCGATTGTATATCCGTATTCCAACCTCTGACGTTCCAAAACCCGCATTGATATCAATATTTACGGTACTGGCTGCGTCTGTTACTGCTAGAATGGTTTGTTCTGTCGTACTCATGTGCGTTAGTCATTCTTTCGCTAGTATTACCTGATAATCTTTCAGATCTATAATTCCGGTAGTGATCCCAGCTTTGGTGTCTATATGAATAACTGCCTCTATTCTGGGAAAAAAACTGATTATCTTTGCGTTCGTTTCGAGAGCTTATTCGTGACCCTCTCAAATGCAAATTACTATCTCCTAAAGCATGAAGTAGAGTTCTGAAATTTGCATTTATTGCGCGTTGTGCAGCCGCTATGTCATGTTCAATAAATGCGACATTGTATCGGGAGCTATCTTTAAGTCTGTTTTTATGTTTCATAACAGACTGTTTCGACTCTTTAGAGTCTAAGGTAACCTTAACTATTCCCGGGGCTGAACTGTTCCTGCTTACCAGTCTCTCTGCCGACTTAACTGTTATGCCCTTTAGTTTCAAGGTGTCACGAATCATATTTTTAACCCTATGTTTCACATCTTCATTTTCTCTCTCTGGGAAGTTTCTTATAATGATGTTTCTGTCCATTGTTTCATCGTTTATGTCTTTCTCATGTTCAGCCCCTGGATCATTTCGCTCCCTTACATCTCCTTCAAGCTGCCTCACTCTGCTTCTTAATTCGTCCAGTTCATCACCGATTCGTTCGTTCATCGTTGGCATTAATGTTTCTTTAACTTTAATAATGTCTTTTTCAGCATCACTAACTTGTCTCTTTACTTTCAAGAGTTCACTATCAATATCTTTCTTTACACTTTTGAACTTATCCTCGATTCCTTTCTTTACATTCTTTGTCACGTTGGTTTCAACCTTTTTTGTTAAACCGTCCATTCGGCCATTAAATTCTTTACGGACGTCACTGATTTGTTCTTGAAGCTGTTTAACTATCGATTTATTCTCCCGTTGCATTTCATCAAACCGTTTGTCTATAGACAATTGAAGGTCCATAACAGCCTTCAACACTTTGTCAGCTCCAGGGTCACTGTTTTCTACTTTTTGAGGAATTTTTAGGTCTCTTTTTGCCTTCACAAAACGCCTTCTGTTATTTCCTCTCTCACTTTCAGTGTTTATATCTGATTCAGCATCTTCATCATCTACCTCCTCATTTTGCAAATCGTCGCAATCATTCTCAGTATCCAAACTTAAAATGTTTTTGCGTTTCTTAACAGTTGTGTCTGCAGAGGGAGCCGACAGATACCTTTTTCGTCGGTTTGTCGTA
The DNA here is from genome assembly GCA_963580285.1 of Lucinisca nassula. Lineage (NCBI taxonomy): Eukaryota > Metazoa > Mollusca > Bivalvia > Lucinida > Lucinidae > Lucinisca > Lucinisca nassula. The sequence continues at coordinate 22,295,630 of OY757018.1, forward strand.
GGCGTAGTGACGGGTGCACACACGGGTTGTGACATTACACTTTCAACGTAAGACTGTGCTTCCCCATAGTCACTGGTCTGCGGCTGAGCTACACTTTGTTGACTAATACTTTGATTAGATGTTTCCCCTTTATTTTCAGTGCCGACAGTGCCTAATATCGCAGTCTGGGTTTTCACTTTCGTCTCACATTCATTATTTTCCTCTATAATTTTCTCTGTCAGAGGCAGGTTTCCAGAAAACTCGACAGCTTCCCCTAACAAATGCGGTTCGCTTGCTCGATTCTCCGTTGTTGAAGCCATTATCCCAGTAGTGAGGGAGCGGGCGGTGGAATGTATGCGCCTTGTCCTGTACACCTCGGGGTAACGTCATGGTATATTCCCAGGGGCGGGGGTATGCGCCTGGTCCTGTACACCTCGGGGTAACGTCGAGGTATATTCCTAGGGGTGGGGGTATGCGCCTTGTCCTGTACACCTCGGGGTAACGTCGAGTTATATTCCTTGGGGCGGGGGTATGCGCCTTGTCCTGTGCACCTCGGGGTAACGTCGAGGTATATTCCTAGGGGTGGGGGTATGCGCCTTGTCCTGTGCACCTCGGGGTAACGTCGAGGTATATTCCAAGGGGCGGGGGTATACGCCTGGTCCTGTACACCTCGGGGTAACGTCGAGGTATATTCCTAGGGGCGGGGGTATACGCCTGGTCAGGTACACCTCGGGGTAACGTCACAGTGCGGGGAGTATGCGCCTGATCATGTACACCTCGGGGTAACGTCGAGGTATACTCCTGGGTCGGAGATATGCGTCTAGTCCTGTAAACCTCGGGGTAACGTCGAGGTATGCTCCTGGGAGTAATGTGCGTTATGCCCCTGGTCCTGTACACCTCGGGGTAATGGGGTAACGTCGGAGTGCCAGATCCCAGATAATACACACTCGTCGTAAGGTGCGAATGCTTGAAATTCTCCTCTGTGAATTTATCCTAGTGCGCTCCAATCAAGCGTGACGAAATTAGCGACAGGAGTTGTTCTCGTAAGCCAATTCCAAACAATACGTCAACTCACTTATAACACAATAGGATTAATCTAGCAACACAATAGTGCACCACAGCCAGTATAACAAAAGGATAACAATAGGAAAAAATTATGGCGACCTCCTATGTAAATATTGTGAGCACTTTGAGGCGAGGCTCGAACTAAGAATCATCGATTTCTTGTATTACAGACAGATTAATAGTCTTAAAAGATCACAAATTAAATCACAGTACCTTCTTAAAACATATACTCCATAAATTATCCTAAAAAATTACATGGATACACCATTTAAGCACTAAAAGTTTCTACCGATAAAACTGCCGACTTAGTCGGTATCACGTGAACAATATACCTTTTCAAAGAAAAACCTCCATAAATTATCTTTAATATACGGATATCTTACCTATGACAAAATTCTCCAGGAACTCAAGAGTGAGTTCGAATAAGGCATGGTAGACGAGCTATCCTCGATAGTTTTACTGTACTTTGGTTTCTATTCCAGGTGGGCCGTCACAGAACGTGACGCCTTTCACGTTGACGGCCAGACCGAGGCCACTCAACAACTGGTACACAAGCTGAACGACTTCTACTTCCTCACGGACCCAGAAAAATTCATTACCAAATGCTTGCCCGATTATCCAGAGTGGCAGTTATTACGCAAACATATTACAAAACCAGAATTTGAAGCGCTGCCATTTCTACAGCCAGCATTTCATGAGCTGAAACTGAAAACTAGAAGTCATAACCAATGCGTTATCCATGCCGAACATGGAAAGGTGGAACTTTCAATAGAACTGCCAAAGGATAAAGCCAAAGTGTTCAGGTTTCGATACAAGCTCCTCGTACATAGGGACTGGGAAGCAGAGGGGGAATATGACGTTATTTTGTTGAATCGGTATTTACTATATTATCATGAGGAAAATATCGCTATTTTTGAAATACGATTTCCAGTAAGTGGGATTTATAAGCTGGAACTCCACTGCTCTGATCCGAAGAAGCAACTGCCATCTGACTGGGTGTGTGATTATAAAATCATTTGTAAGAAGCCAATGGATATATGCAATCCCTTACCCACAGTTCCGTCCATTGGCTGGGGTCTAGGTGAAGAGCTAAGAAATGCAGGATTAGAATGTTTGACTCACAGTGAAGCGATAATTTCATTGGACAAAGAAACAGTGACGTTTGTCAGATTTGCTTTACCAAAAGACAAGGAACTGACACTAGAGGCGGAGCTTCTTCATAATGACAAATCAGCTTCCGAGTTGCAAAGTCACGTGACTTGTGATCAAGATGGTGAGCACGTGACAATTCAGATATCTCCGCCCAGCGAGGGAGAATATGCTCTTCGGGTATATACAAGAACAAAAGATTCTGAAAAAGGAAATAATGTCTGCAATTTTCTGATGCACAGGACGAAAATTATTGAGGTAAGTTTGTTTTGTTCTGTTTGATTTGAAGTTTAAAGTCCCCATCAACACTTTAAAAGTCATTCTGAAGACGTTGCTTCCAATTTTGTGGGACTTTTACCCGACATTGAGATGAAATGACATATCAAGCCCTGTCGCCCAATGAAACCAATAACGTTTATAAGCATGGACGGGCCGACTCGCACCGCATTACCTGGGCAGGCTTAGATCCTCTAAGCGGTTTACCAGTGCTCTTGTGCGGGTCGGTTTCAGCTCTGCGGTGAAGCATCATGCAGGCCATCTATTTCTTCAAGCCCCGATGGCCGGGGGCTGTATTGAGGTAAGTCAGTAACGTTGAATATGCATGAGTGATATCGGACATGGCGAATTAAAAGCATAACTATTAAACGTTATGAGCGAGTTCGATCATCAACTATTGTTGACCGTAGTTAACCAAACTTTGATCAAGGCTTGTTCTATGGCGGGAAAGTCATGACGTCACTTTAATTAGTAGAACCAGACCAAAGCGTTGGCTTCTCTGGTAGAACAGTGAACAAGATGGCGGCAAAAGGTATGGAAATCTGTTGGCCCTAGGGCAAATACACAGTTAAAGTGTTGTTAAAGCATGTTTATTTGTACAAAAAATGTAAATGGGCGATGTATGAAAGACATAATCGACACTGCTATTTCTGAAGTGTTCAAAATGGTGATCTTCCTCGTCGTCCAAAAGTATTAACCGTGCCATGCGGGCTGCCATGTTTGTTTTCTAAATATCAACCAGAGGTTGTTCGATCCCACTTGTGAATGAACATGCGCAGTTTGACTTTCGGTACCATAGTCCGGTTGGTGATCGGATTTACACAAGTTGAGTCAACATTCCCAACTTTAAATGTTTTTTTTTTTTTTGAGCCCATGGACGACTAAATCTTTGTCGTCGTTTTCCAGTTTGCCTGTGTCGCGGGTCGTCAGCTGGTGGGGTCCCAGGGAACGAATCCATGCTGGCACCACACCGTAGCCGTTCGGTGGTACTCCTATTCCCCGTTGTCGGTGAATAGGGAGACCATCGCTCGGCTCCAGCCCCGTCCGTCCGTGTCTGTCGTAAGTCCGCCGCAGTCGTTCAATATTATTTGCTGCTTGATGTTATAATTTTTGCTTGCCAACATGCCGAACCATGTCAGAGCAGGAAAGGGTCCTGTAGGTGGAGTTTGTCGCCTCACGTCCCAGGCGTCTCCGCCGAGCCAACGGGTATCCCCTTGCCCTGTAGCCATTCTCCGTGCTCCGACCTGAGATGTGTGTGAGACGGTGCCGTGACCTTTCCAGGTCTCGGGGGTGTGGGGGAGGGGGGGCTTATATTTTGTCTTCCCGTTTGCTTCAGGGGTGCATGTGTCCTGTCGCAAATGGGCATCTTAAATTGTTGGAGTTTATGAGCCAGGCGTGCTTTCTCTTTCGTGAGCTTTGGGTATGTTGCACAGTTCCAATGTGAGCCTTTGTTTTTTGTGCAACGTAGATTAATTGTAATAATTTGGAACTCCATTCTAAAGGTTTGGCTCCATGATTGCACTGCATTTAAGTATTAGCAGTGCTGTGCCTTGAGTTTGTGCGGTCTGTCGCAAAGGGGAGTGGGTTGTTTTTTGTGTAACGGGATAGGCTCCGAGTTTGAACTTATCATTAAGGGGATCGTTCACCAGTTATTTTGATTGAAAGTTTCATTGCGATTTGGAAGACGCGTCTAAAGATTGCTGCACACGTTTCATGTTACGTGTTTTGCACCTTATATCCAATTTGGGGATTAGAGATGTAAAGTTTTTAGCCCTTTTGTGGTTAGTATATCCTCCGTTGTTTTTTATTGTTGTGCTGCTAAGTGGCTGCGGGTGGTTTATATCACACACCGCTGACCGCTCGCTGTGCACTTTCTTGTGCGGGAGGTCGGGTTGTTAGATGTTTGTTTAGCTGTGCATACATACGCTTTCATTCCATACACCTACTTTGTCATACGTATTCTTTCGCCTATGCATCCGTTCTCATGCATACACTTACACTTGGGCATACGCGTATGCACATGCTTGCATAGATAATTGCATGTATGCATGTGGACACACTGCTCTTACATACACATGCACGGGGAATGCGGTGAGGAGAAAAATAATAAAAAAAAAAAATATGGTGCGGTGAGGAGGGGCGGGGGAGTGGTGTGCGAGGGAAATGGGAGAAGGTGCGGAAGGGTTGAGGAAAGCGTGCTGTGGGGATTGAGGGGGTATAAGTGTGATTTTTTACTCGGCAGGCACATGTCGCAACGAAGACTCTGATCAGACTGCACTTAAAATAAAAAAATGAGAATTCCTCCTATACTTTTGGTTCAGTTTCATTCAAACTTTCAGTGATATTCCAATTTCAGTGAAATTCTTTTAACTGACAGTTCCAATGCGGTTCTTCTGTCGAGGTTTATTTTTGTTATGGATTGTTTTTGAGTGTGTGTATCGCTTATATCTTTTTGTTTTGGATAGCCAATTGACCATTTAGTGGGAAAGTAACTGTCTTTTGGCTTCCCGCTGTTGATGTTTCCATTAGGGTCTAGTTTTATAATGTTTGTATGTCTTTACCTTTGGTGTCTCTGATGGGTGGTGTGGGTTAATTATATCGGTTCCTGATCATTGCCTTCACTTCTATATTTCAAAGGAATGTTGCTTAGGTGACTCTTTCCAACATAACTAAAATGGGTCTGCTCCAATGAACAAACTTAGCTGCCGGGGCTGACAATAGAAATATCTTTAAATGACAATTCATCCTTTGTTTTTAAGTGAAAATTAAAACGAGAATCGGGTTTCATTCAGAATTCACAGACGGGCTGCTTAGATGACCTATTACCAAAATGCTCTTGCTCTCCAGTGAAGAAAATGGCTGGCAGACTTAAAAGTAGAAAACAAACCTTTAACTGACAACTTCTCTAAAATTCTTAAGCCAGTTTCATTCAAACTTCACAAGAATGTTGCCTGGGTGACCATCTATCAATCTAAGTCAACAGTTATACTTCATGGGATTAGATGGCTGTCAGTTATCCCCATGATAACTAAATGCCATTTGATATCTTGAAATTAGGTGAGCGATTCAAGGCCATCTTGTTATAAGTTTTATACAGTTAAATTCCTATGTAAAAATCACATTTGGGACTGTTCAAATGTGGTCTATTGGACCACTTGTTTAAAAGTGGTGTATTGGACCACTTTTGAACAGTCCCAAAATGGACACTTGGTATGGACAACACAAAGAAAGAACAGATGCTTTTTTGAAAACAGAATTTGTACTTCAATAGCGTTTAACAGTCAGGAGTAAAAGTGAAGTGTATGTGACCGCCAGGACATCACAGATTACGAAAACACGCCGAAACAAATGCAAAGTAAACTTCACCCCTGAAAAATGAAATTTTAAGATGAAACATTGTGATATTTTACTTATTTCTGCTCTAAATATAGATTATGGGAACACGTTAGAATCGCCTCATTGTGGCAGTTCTAACGAGTACCCACAAACTATACTTAAGTACAGAAATAAGAAAAATAATGTATACCCCTGTAAACCCTAGTTTTATTATTCAAAGTGGGGTTCAAGGGGGGCCAGAATTACATAGGTGTGTTTTCGTGATGGATTCAGGGCCATCTTGTTATAAGTTTTGTACAGTAAAATTCACATGTAAACATCACCTTTGGGACTGTTTAAAAGTGCACTGAGAAAAAAAAATAGTCATGCCGACTAAGGAACCTAGTCAATATGATTGTCCAAAAAAGCACTATGCAAAATAGTCGATGTGACTAGGAAGACCTAGTCAAGCATTTTGACTAGAAAAAACTAGTCAACTTGACTAGCTTTACTTAGCCTAGTACATTTGACTAGCTTCATCTAGTCGAAGTTCACTAGTTTAAGCTAGTCATATGTACTAGCTTAATAGTCAAATGTACTGGTGTGACTGTCAAAAGTACTAGCAAGCATGGTCAGGATTACTAGATTCTTAGTACTGATTACTAGTTGCTTTAGTCGTAGATTACTAGACTCTTAGTACTGATTAGTACACGGCATGTTTTGATGATGCAGGTCAAAGCACATATGGAAAAACTTGCTGTGTAAAGGCGCCTTTAGGAAGATAAGAGAAGAAATAAAAGAATATTTCTTACCTGCAGAGTTATACTTTCATATTGCAGAAAAGAAAATCCCCATTATTTATGCTTGGATTCACGGAAATGTCGACTTTAGAGCTTCTGGACGTATATTTGTATGTTGACATTGTTGTTGTTGTTGTTTATCTTGTAAGCATTATAACGCTGCTTATAACCACTAGGTGCTTAAGAAATAAAAGAATATTTCTTACCTGCAGAGTTACAAACAATAAGAACAAAGTGCTCAAGGTGAGTACAACAACCCACTGTATGTTGGGTGAAATAATATCAAAATCAACCCACTGTATGTTGGAGCATGTTCTCCTAAACGTTAATATGGCGTCTGGAACGCTTCCTCTACACATTCTGCAAGCTGTCAATCAACATTCGGCGGGAAAACTGTCTAGACACCCTAGTCATACTGACTAGAAAGGGTAGTCATACTGACCAAATGCCCTGTCAACGATTATTGATTTACGCTTACTAGAGAGACTAGTTAAATTGACTAAGAATGCTCAGTCAACCTACAGACGACTAGGTGACCCTCTGTGTTTACTAGGTAAACTAGTCGAATGTACTAGTTATTTTTTTCAGCGTGGTCTATTGGCTCATTTTAGAACAGTCGCAAAATGGCCACTTGGTATTGACCGTACAAAGAAAGAATCAGATGTTGTTTCTTTTTTTTGGAAAGCAGAATCTGTACTTCACTGGCGTTGCACGGTCTGCGGCGTAAAAGTAAAGTGCTCGTGACCGCAAGGACATAAAAAGTACATCGCAGATGTCAAAAACACGCCTATTCAAATGCATTGTTAACTCCACTTGAGATAGGGCCTTCATATTTAACATGCAGGTTCCTTGTGACAAGGTCTTTCCACTCATACAAAAAGATTTTGACCTGTCACCTTGACCTTGACCTGTGACCTACTTTATCATAACTTTTGAACCGTTTGAGATTGAGCTTTCATATTTAGCATTTAGGTTTCTTGTGACAAGGGCTTTCCACTCGTATTAATAATTCTGACCTGTGACCTTGACTTTGACCGGTGACCTACTTTATCATTACTTTTGAACCGTTCCAGATAGAGCCTTACTATTTGGCATGTAGGTTTCTTGTGACAAGGGCTTCCCACTCATACAATTTTGACTTGTGAACTTGATATTGACCTGTATACTTGTAAGTCCGTTCTGCATTGTCAAAAGGAACTACTGACTCATAAGTTTAGCTTCAGACAGATGCGAACCCCACCAGCACCCCTTTTCACCGTATGGTGCACTAGGACCTGACCCTCTGTCTGCACAATGCGTATAGATAGTGACGTACAAGCCAGCTCTGTCTTGTCAATGGGAACGTCTGAAAGACTTCATCCTCAAAAAGAAAATAATTTCGAAGAAATGTTCCATGCATGGCTGTCGCCCCACAGAACATGGTTGTCACAAGAACTAAAAAATATACAACCCTTGAACTGACTTCTACTCCTAAATATTCGAAATAACTCACCGAAATGTTTTTTTGGACACTGACAACCAAAACTGCTCAAACCTCAAAGAACATTCACTACACCTTATATAACCAACTATTTTTATTTCTACAATAAGGATCAATTGAGGGGCTTGAAGAAATAAATGGGCTGCATGATGCTTCCACGCAGAGCTGAATCCGGCCCCCACACGAGCACTGGTAAACCGCTTAGTGGATCTAAGCCTGCCCAGGCAATGCGGTGCGAGTCGGACCATCCGTGCTTATAAAACCTATTGGTTTCATTGGGCGACAGGGCTTGAGATGTCATTTCATCTCAATGTCGGGTAAAAGTCCCATAAAATTGGAAACAAGGTCTCCAAAATGACCTACATAGTGTTGACGGAGACGTTAAACATCAAATCAAACAAACAAACAAAAGGACCAGTTGAGCGATCCAGGGTCATTATGGCTCCCTTGCTTAAAGGAAATATGTACATTGTCAACAGTCAGGTTGACAAAAGAACCGACGTTTATTTTTGCTTGAAAGCCTGCGATTTCATTTTGAGAGCAGCTAAATGAGATTCTAACAGTCTGAGAATTTCAGCCATAAATCACTTGAAATAAGTGCTGGGTAAAAATAAGCAACATTGGTATTATTAGATTGTTTTGCAATAAGTGGCTTATTTTTTTTTTTTTTTTTTTTTTTTTGATTTGAGCTTTAACGTCCCCGTCAACACTGTAAAGGTCATTTTGGAGACGTTGCTTCCAATTTTGTGGGACTTTTACCCGACATTGAGATGAAATGACATCTCAAGCCCTGTCGCCCAATGAAACCAATAGGGTTTATTAGCATGGACGGTCTGCCTCGCACCGCGGTTCCTGGACAGGCTTAGATCCTCTAAGCGGTTTACCAGTACTAGTGTGCGGGCCAGATTCAGCTCTGCGTGGAAGCATCATGCAGCCCATATATTTCTTCAAGCCCCTATGGGCGGGGCTATAAGTGGTTTAATAAAAATGTGATAATAACGTACTTGTGTTATTTTAACAACTATATTGAACACTGAGTTTGGTGGCAATAGTAAAGCTTCTGCTGTTACATTTGGACAGTTTCTTGGTGCTCGGAGTTGTTCTGCTTGTTTCCTTGCCACCCGTTCTATTTCCGCTAGGATGGTAACATCTGCTATTAGTACCATTCCGGAACCAGTGATAACTGTATAACATGAATCATCATCAATGAATTTCCTGTCTTTACAAATGAAAATGCATTTTTGTTAAAGCAACTCAGTTTCTTGTATCCTGATGATCGGCAACAATTGCCTCAACAATGCTCATTTTTTTTGTTGTGCCAGTGCTGCTTTGCTTGTCACAATGTCGCACATCTTTAGTGGGTACTACTCTTACTCGTAGATGGTTCAATACATGAGTACCTTCCCTATATCCCTAGATGAAGGAGCTGTGTAAAGCTGAACAGCCGCCTTTGTAAAACAAAGTAGTATTAAAATATGAGTAAATAAAATATTCATTTGTTTGTTTGATTCGAGGTTTAATCCCCCCCAGTGGAATTCGTTTCACTGACCGTTCCAATGCGGTTCTTCTGCCGCGGTTTATTTTTTTTGTTAGTGTCTGTATCTTTTGTTAGTGTCTGTATCGCTTATATTTTTATTGTTTTGCATAGCCAATTGGCCATTTTGTGGGAAAGTAACTGTCCTTTTGGCTTTCAGCTATTAGTGTTTCCATTAGGATTTAGTTATTTCATGTTTGTGTTTCTTTCACTTTGGAGTCTCTGGTAGGAGCTGTGGGTTAATTGTATTGGTTCTTGATCATTGCCTTCACTTTTACTTTGCTGCTGAAAAAACGAAATTATTGTGATATTTTCTTATTTCTGCTCAAAGAAAAACAAGGTTTACCCCTGTTTACCCCAGTTTTACTATATAAAAGTGGGGTTCAAGGGGTCAAAATTATATTGGCGTGTTTTCGTGATGTAAATATCACACTGTCGTAAGATTTGATGTTATCGAGCCAGACATCATGTTACGTTTGCACGCGCGCGAGAATTGCAAGTACGGGGGCAAAACGTTTCTGGCCTGGCTTATTTTTGCTTGTCCCAATACATTGACCAGGGTGGTAGTTTGCTCCACTGTCTTAATCATAACCAGATATGTGTCATCCTGTATATAATTTTGATTCACCCTCACAAGTCCCAACCCCCCCCCCCCCCCACACACACACACATGCTTACAATAGTTGAAGTGCTCAAAAGTGGAAGATTTCGAATACATTGTAAACTTTACCGCTGAAAAAAAAAAAAACAAAAAAAAAAAAAAAAAAAAAAACACGAAAAATTAAAGATGAAAAATTGTGATATTTGCGTTATTTCTGCTCAAAATGTATATATTGTGGGTACTCGTTAGAACCGCCTCAACGAGGGGCAAAATATATAGATTGTGGGTTCTCGTTAGAACCGCCTCGTTGAGGCGGTTCTAACAAGTACACACAATCTTTATTTTAGAGCCGAAATAAGAAAAATAAGGTTTACCCCTGTAAACCCCAAATTTACTACACAGATGCGGGGTTCAAGAGGGTCAAAATTATATAGGTGAAAGGTTAGATTCACCTTCAGTGATAAACTATTTCAGGATCCTGAACTGTCCGACATTCGCCAGAGTTTAATCTCAGCAACAGGGGATGGAGATGTCGATACTTTGGCTTACTGGGTAGATAGATTTACGGAGAAAGGAATGGCTGACAGAGGAGACCTGATGGCAGCCAAGAAGAAGCTGCAGCTGGCCAAGCTGAACAGAGGTAATTGGAGTGTGGCTGGTCTACGTGTTCTGAAGATTTAACCATTGACCTGCTGAATATTTATATATGCCACACCCACTACTGATTATCAACCAATCAGATTACTTGATGCAAATTATTGCAACAAATTCATGAGCTGAATGACAAACAACGATCCTGAACAGATGGCTTCTTCAGAAGCCATCTGATCTGGATCTTCATTGTTTGAAAGATAAGACATATCCGGGCTCAGCAGGACAAGGGTTAAATATTTGCTGTCATGATTGTTCTATTCTGTTGTTTGAATATTTTCTTATTTTGAAAACCATTCTACATGTGAACCATGGATTAAAAAGAGAAACCCTAACATGGTTCATTGGCAAGAAGTGCAGGGCCAGGTCAGACGCTGCAGAACGCAACGTCTGATCAGGGCCTTTACCTTTTGCAGACAGTTCAATGATTTTCCAAGCAAATTTCTAAGAATAACTGAACCTGGCACATACCTAATTTTTGAAAAGTACTCCTGCTATATAAGGGAGGAGATTCAATTCCGTTTGTTTGTTTTTATTGGAGTCTAATGGCCCGGTCAACACTATTTAGGTCATTTTTGAGCCGGTAAGGTTACCTATCCACACATTACATGTGCAGGCTTGTACGTAAGCTATTAACCAGTACAGTGCACATTCTTTCGCTAGAAACCGACAACTGCCCTTCTTGAATCAGCGAAAGGGAGAGAATGACCGTAGAAAAAAATTCATGATCAATCTCCACGAAAGAATGTTACCGGCCCCAGCAGGTATTGAATCCGCGTCCTCCTGATCACCAGTCAGACGCGTTGGAATTGAGGTTTTTTGTCCTTATCAACACTATTTAGGTTATTTTCGAGACATTGCTTCCAATTTTGTGGGGCTTTTCCCCGACATTGGGATGAAGCGACATCTCAAACCCTGCCGCCCAAACAAACCAATAGGGTTTATATGCAGGGACGTTCCGGCTCACACCACTTTGCCAGAGCAGGCCTAGACCTTCTAAGCTGTTTACCAGTACTCATTTATGGTCGGTTTCAGATCTGCGTGGAAGCACCATGCAGCCAAATCTACTTCTCCAAGCCCCAATGGGCGGGGCCTTCCATTCTGTACATGAGGAGAAGCTATATTTCACCAGGATAACAATATCTTCATTCTTAATTTTTGCTTAAAGTACAGAGGACCCGCGTTATAACGACAGTTTGTGCTCCCTATTAATGTGGAGCTATAATGAATTTGCCGTTATAAAGAACCCCAGTTAGGATTATGATATCCACGTAATTACTCCAAGAAACAAATGTTATAGACATTTGTTAGAATCGCCTCGATGAGGCGATTCTAACAAATGTCTATTACATTTGTTTCTTGGAGTATTAAATTACAAGAATCTTTCATGACTAGCCGCTCGCAATTGAGCTAAGAATTCAGAACATTAAAAATGTCGTTATAACGAGTTTTACCGTTATGATGAATGTCGTTATAACGCGGGTCTTCTGTACAAAACTGTTCGAATTTACGTTCAGGATCATTTCCCCACCCTATATACTCAGCGACAATTAATCTAACAGTGTTAACAGTACTTTGATCATTTTCAGACATTGCAGAGGCGATTGCAAGAAAAGACCTTGACCTACTAGAGCGGACCATGAACAGTATCAGTGGAACGTCGCTCAAGCGTCAGCTTGGCCACGTGACGGCTGAGGCTGAGGCCATGAGGTCAAGGTTACGGCGCCTGAAACGTTTACGTCATGCCGTATTGGAGATGGACCAAAAGACCATATCAGAAATGAGGAGTTATCCGAAACCACCACAGGCTGTTCATGGCGTGATGGCAGCCGTGTTTCTGTTGCTAGGCAACAAAGAAAGTGAACTGAAGGTAAAAGTTGGACTATGTGTATAATGAATAATGTTGATTCAACGTTGTGTGCCTGCAGGGTAATAAGTGCATCACTGATGTGAAAAGGAGGGTAGACGCAGCGAATACTGGTGCTTCGGTCATTTGCCTTGTAAGGGTCTTCCGTAGGAGAGGAGATGGGACGATTTGCTGTCGCCTGCGTCCTTTCACTGTTATGGTTTGGGGCGGTATAATGGGGATGGCGACGCCTTATTGTAGTGAATGACATTTTAAATGCTCTGGGTATATCAATCCGAGCAGTGCAATTTATCAAATGGCAGCCACGTTGTCACGTTTCAAAGCCGAACACAGTAGGCCTATGTCACCCTTCCTCAAGATAATGCTAGACGGCATGCTGCCAGATTAATTAAGCGACGAGCTCTAATTGGCCAGCCAACAGCCTCGATTTAAACCCAGTCAGACACAGGTAGACAAGTGCATCGGCTGCAAAATGTCGTCCAAGCTGCTTGGAGTAATTTGACACCCGACGTCATCGGATGTTATGTAAAAGTCTGCGGCGGATGATCAGGGCCGTTCTTGCCTATCACGGTGGCAATGTGCGATATTAACCCATTGTATACTGGTGGACTATTCCTTTGCAATATGTTGGACAAGACCGTTTGTTATATAAGGGGTGTCAGGCTTATTGTATCGTTTTTATTCTATTTTTGACGGAATCAGTTGGAGACTTGGTCGAACTGAAGTTTTAATAAAATATTGTTTAAACCAAACTTAGTCAGGAGTCTGCGACTTTCGAAAAATGACCTCTAAAACAGTCAACGCCTATTATTCTGTAATGTCTCAATCAAATCAAATATAAAATCATGATTCATTTTTAAAAGTATCAAATTCAATGAAATTTTCAATTAGATGATTTCACTTAACTGGGTACGTTTTATCTTGAGTATATCTTGATAAACTTTTTCAACCTTCTAGAAATGGAACCGTGTGCAAGGACTGATATCGAAGCGGGGCAAAGACGGCCTGAAGCGGAGGGTTGCCGAGTTCAATAGCAGCAGAATTACTCCAGCAATACTGAGGAGAGCCAAAGATATCCTCAATAAATATGACCTTGAAGCAGTGCAGATTGCTAGTGCAGGAGCGGCTACATTCTACCAATGGGTAGGTCAAATTACACATCATCACGTCAACAAGTCCGTGTAATACCCCCCCCCCCACACACACACCCACGAAACCCAACTTAATATAGAGAAAACTTGGGTTACGGGGGTATAATTAAGGCGTAACTATACCAAATTTAGTGACACAGAGGCCTTTCTGATATTTAATCTTTGTCTTAACCCCAAAGCTATGAAACCGAAACGGATGATTGGCAAGACCCGGCAAACACAGCACATCCCCCTCCGAGCACTCACCGACCGACGTGGCTCATGAGACAGGTCAACTGGAGGCATCAGGCAAGAGATACCCACCCGCGGTCTTGTAGGCGTCCCCCATCGAGCCAACATCAGCAAACATGGCCCACGTTCCACGGAAGTCCCGGGCATCAGGAAGGAGATGTCCAAAGTAGCGAGACTGCAAAATTTAAAATATAACAAAAAGTGGCAACCAAATCCGCTAAGATACATGTCTCACCTGACAAGTAAGTCTTAGTTTTAGAAACACGTGATTTTTTTCTTATTTCTGCTCCAAGACATAGGTTGCAGGTACTCATTAGAACCGCCTCAATGAGGCGGTTCTAACGAGCATCCGCAACCTATGTTTGCAGTAATATAAGAAAAAAATCACGGATTTTCATTAAAAAGTAGATCTAGCCATTTTGGAGCTGTGAAAAAAATGTTCTGTGTTGTGTGCTGATAGGTTGAATATGGTAAAGTAGAAGATTTTATTTGTCATGATTAATATGGTCCTTATCATTGTTGGCTCAACCTAAATATAAAGTTTCCGCATTATTCTAACACAGCGCGCCTATATAGGCAATGGAAAATTACTGTGTTTTATTCTGCAACAAATCACGACAAGGAAGAGCGTGACGAGTGACGTCATTAAAAATGCAATTTTATGACGTCACTAGTCGATTTCCTTGACGTTAGACGGTGTAACGTCATTTTCTCGCATCGAAAACGTTAGAAAAGGATATAAATGCATGTGTTTCAGTCGATAGTTTTAGCGGGATTTCTTCCAACAATGGCGAAAAGTTGAGAGATTTTGAAGGAAACAACAGCATTATTGCCGATTTTCAGCGTGTTAGAATCGAAATAGATCAGCTCTAGCCAGTGATTTGTTGTGTAATGAATCACAGTTTGTCGGTCAGTTGTAAGTAGACAAATCACGCGCGTTACGCGCTCGTGATTTATCTACTTTGCAACTGACCTCCAAACTGTGATTTATTACACAACAAATCACAGTTAGAGCTGATCCATTTCTTAAATATAAATTATACGCATTATAATTACAGTAACCTGATCTGCTGCATTGTATCACGCCAAGTTGGTGTTTCCAGATCAAACGCATCACACGAGACGCAGATCAAGTGTGATGCATACGATCTGGAAACATCCAAGAGACGTGATACTGTGCCGCAGATCAAGTTACTGAAGTGATAATATGTTTATTATATATCTTTTTTGGCCTACAATAGTCATTTTTTCAAGGTAAATTTTGAAGTCACTCTCTGCGGTTACGTCAGACTGCTACACAGACTTCTATTCAATAATGGATGGTCTTTGTAGCAGTCTATGGTTAGGTCAGCATTTCGAACGTCTGGTTTCAGCATTACAGAGGGCTGCTTTCTTATGTCGCAGCAAATGCCGGGGCACAGGGATAGCAGAATCGGAAAACGTTTTTGTGTCTGGAAGCTGGTAGTATGCAGAGGTATATAATGACCAATGATACGAATTTAGTCCCCTGCGGTGTTGATTTAATTCCACACATTACTTTTGCAAGTCCCTGCAATAAACACGCTTGTCAAACCCCAGTTTATATGGCGGATCTTACATGAGTGTTCATGTATTATTGAATTTATTAAACGAGTTGAGGAAATGGGATAAAATGCGAGTTTAATAAATTTAATAATACATGAACACGAATGCAAGCATTAATCATATTGCATTTTAAATGCATTTTAAAATAGAAGTAGAGGCGATGATCAGGAATCGATACAATTAAGTTCACCTGGACCGAAGGTTCCAGGGGAGCTTATAGTATAGTGGGTCGTCCGTCGTCCGTCCGTCCACACTTTTGATCAGTTACCTGCAGGCTGATCTCAACCATTTCTCATCTGTAGCATGGCTCTGGTGGGGCATTGATGACATAAGTCGTGTTTTTTTTCGCAATCGAATGAAAACTTTGGTTACTATGGCAACCACAAGGTTCCATAGACTTACATTGGGAAAATGCTTGTCATCACCGTAGCGCCTTCAGTTTTGATTGGATCTTTCTGAAACTTATATGTAAGGTGGCTGGGGATAAAATCTTGGATGAGTTCGAAACCTGGCCCAGTCGGCCCATTTATCATAGAGTTACGTCCCTTTGATTGCTGAAAATGCCGATTTTTGACCTTGTCATCACCGTAGCGCCTTCAGTTTTGATCGTATCTTTCTGAAACTTATATGTAAGGTAGCTGGGGATTAAAAATCGGATGAGTTCGAAAACCGGATAAGTCGGCCCATTAATCACCTTGATTGCTGAAAATGACTATTTTTATCCCCACGCTTTTCGAAGAAAAAGTGGGGATATTGTAATTGTCTCCGTCGTCCGTACGTCCGTACGTCCGTCCGTCCGTCTTACCGGACAACTCCTCCCACACTTTTACACCTAGAAACTTAAAACTTTGGGAACTGATAGGTCTTTGGTCTGAGGAGTGCATGACACTTTCGGAATTTTGATCCTACCGCTAGGGGCCAGGCAAGGGGGTGGGGTGCCCCGGGGGTAAAAAATCAAAGTACTCAGAACCTGGTCTTGTGACATATCAAATCGAACGGCATAATGAGTAGAATACATAACAATCAAAATTTGACCCCTAGGGTCAGGTTTGAGGTCACCAGAGGTCAAAAACTTGGATTTTCACCCCCATAACCCCCTTTTTAACGATTACCGGATAACTCCTCCTACGCCGTTTCAGATAGAAACATGAAACTTTGGGAACTGATAGGTCTTTGGTATGAGGAGTGCATGACACTTTCGGAATTTTGATTTAATCCCTAGGGGCCAGGCCAGGGGTGGGGTGCCCCGGGGGTAAAAAATCAAAGTTTTCAGAACCTGGTCGTGTGACATCAAATTGAACGGCATAATGAGTAGAATACATAACAATCAAAATTTGACCCCTAGGGTCAGGTTTGAGGTCACCAGAGGTCAAAAACTTGGATTTTCACCCCCATAACCCCCTTTTTAACAATTACCGGATAACTCCTCCTACGCCGTTTCAGATAGAAACATGAAACTTTGGGAACTGATAGGTCTTTGGTCTAAGGAGTGCATGACACTTTCGGAATTTTGATCCTACCCCCAGGGGCCAGGCCAGGGGGTGGGGTGCCCCGGGGGTAAAAAATCAAAGTTTTCCGAACCTGGTCATGTGACATATCAAATCGAATGACATAATGAGTAGAATACATAACAATCAACATTTGACCCCTAGGGTCAGGTTTGAGGTCACCAGAGGTCAAAAACTTGGATTTTCACCCCCATAACCCCCTTTTTCAACGATTACCGGATAACTCCTCCCACGCCGTTTCAGATAGAAACATGAAACTTTGGGAACTGATAGGTCTTTGGTCTGAGGAGTGCATGACACTTTCGGAATTCTGATCTTATGATTGGGTGGGAGTAGCAATTGAGAACTTATAAAGTGGCGTATCTTTAAAAAAGCGTGGGGATATGCGATGGCGTGCCATCGACTGCGCGATTCTAGTTGACCTTGTCATCACCGTAGCCCCTTCAGTTTTGATCGGATCTTCCCGAAACTTACATACAAGTAAGTCAAGGTTAAAAGCTCGGATGAGTTCGAAAACTAGCGATGTCGGTCGATAAGGCACGGAGTTATGTCCCCTACTTTGCTGAAAATGCTTATTTTCGACCTTGTCATCACCGTAGCCCCTTCAGTTTTCATCATATCTTCTTGAAACTTACAAATAAGTAAGTCAGGGATAAAACCTCGGATGAGTTCGAAAACTGATGAGTTCCGCCTATCTCACGTACAGTTACGTCTCCTTGACTGCTGAAAATGCCTATTTTTGACCTTGTCATCACCATAGCCCATTCAGTTTTCATCGGATCTTTATGAACTTACATGAAAGTAAGTAAGGGATAAAACCGCGGTTGAATTAAAAAATTGGTGAGGTGGGCCTATATTTCAGAGAGTTATGTCCCCCCGTGATTACAGAAAATGCCTATTTTTGAACTTGTCATCACCGTAGCTCCTTCATTTTTTATCGGATCTTCTTGAAACTTACATGTAAGAAAGTCAGGGATAAACGCTTGGATGTGTTCGAAAACTGATGAGGTCAGCCTATTTATCATAGAGTTACCTCCCTTTGAATGCAGAAAATGCCTATTTTTGATCGTATCTTCTTCAGTTTTCATCGGATCTTCTTGAAACTTATATGTAAGTTAGTCAGAGATAAAAGCTTGGACCAGTTTGAAAACCAGCGATGTCAATTAATCATAGAGTTATGTCCCTTACTTGGCCGAACATGCTTATTTTTGACCTTGTCATCACCGCTGCCCCTACAGTTTTGATCGGATCTTCTTGAAACTTACAAACAAGTAAATCGGGGATAAAATCTCGGATGAGCTCGAAAACTGGGGAGGTTGGCCTATTTACCATAGAGTTGCATCCCTTTGATTGCAGAAAATGCCCAATGTTGACCTTGTTACACCATAGCGTGGCCCTTCAGTTTATATTAGATTTTCTTGAAAGTTACATATAAACAAGTCAGGGATAAAAGCTTGAATGATTTGAAAACCGGTGAGGCGGCCTATGTATCATAGAGTTACGTTCCCAATTGATTGCAGAAAATGCTTCCTTTTGACCTTGTCATCACGGTAGCCCCTTAAGTTTTTATCGCATCTTCTTGAAACTTACATGTAAGTAAGTTGGGGATAAAAGCTCGGATTAGTTGAAAACTGATGAGGTCAGCCTATTTATCATAGAGTTACGTCCCTCTGATTGCAGAAAATGCCTGTTTTTTGACCTTGTCATCACCGTAGCCATTTCATTTTGATCGGATCTTCTTGAAACTTACAAAATAAGTGAGGAATAAAAGCTTGGAAGAGTTTAAAAACTGGTGAGGTCAGCGTATTTTTCATAAAGTTGTGTCCTTTGATTTCTGAAAATGCCCATTTTTTATATTTTCATCATCATTAGTCGCTAAGTTTTGATAATTCAGTGATGAAAACTTGAATGAGTTTGCAAACTAACATTGTTGACACATTACTCATAGAGTTAAGTCCCCTTCATTGCTAAAATACCAATTTTATACCTTGTCATCACCATATGTTCTTTAGTTTTGATAAAATCTTCCTTAAGCTAGTATATAAGTATGTTGGAAATGAAAGTTCGGATGAGTTTGAAAACTGGTGATGTCTGCCTATCTCTCGTAGAGTTACGTCCCCTTGAATGCTGAAAATGTCTGTTTTTGACCTTAAATCCTTCAGTAAAGATTGGAACTTCCTGAAATTTTGAATCTGTCAGCTCATGTGAGCAATAAAGGACCATCTTGGTCCTCTTGTTTAAATAAAAATGTCAACATTCCG
Source organism: Lucinisca nassula (assembly GCA_963580285.1). Lineage (NCBI taxonomy): Eukaryota > Metazoa > Mollusca > Bivalvia > Lucinida > Lucinidae > Lucinisca > Lucinisca nassula. Next base: position 22,315,082 of record OY757018.1, read on the forward strand.
CCATAAGTAAACGCGGCGTCGTTAAAGACGTCTTACGTGTAACGTTACGGGGTGTATTTTAATAATTTCCATATTTAATCCACTAATGGATTACCGAATTTATTACATGGCGTTAATATATTCTCAGACGCGACGCCATATGATAAATAGAGAAAAGTAGGGTTTACATGGCGCATATATGTGTTATCCTTTCTAAGGCAAGGAATACACAGGTGACGGAATTGGAAAAAAATATGGAGTGTACAAGTTTTTCTGGGCCCGACTAGCTAGTTTCGGCCATTTAGGCCTCATCAGTGTGTCACAAATATTTTCAAAATTCAACAATGGAATAAATGATTCCAAAGGAAAAGAAAATATAAACTACACTATGATGAAGGACAGGAAGACTTTTACGACCACCATGCATTCCCTTAACACCAGCTGTAGTGGCGTGAAATATGCTCTATGAAAGGGTTATCTTTCAAATCCCGCCACAGGCAGGGATATGTCGGTTTTCTTGATTCCTTTGTTTTATCTTTTTGTTGTAAGAGTACCCACAATCCATATTTTGAACCAGAAATAGAAATCATGATATACCCCTGCTGGTAAACCCGATTTGTCCTTCTATAAAGTTGGGTTTACAAGATTGCTAAGTACTTATTTCTTATTACATTTACAGGCTATAACCATGGTTGGAGAAGCTGAAAATGATCTTGAGAAGGCCTACTAGATACAACAGGACTCATGCGTCTCCGAAAGGGCTCAGGATAGTGTAACATTTGAGACTTTAGCAACATCACATCAACGTTGATGCAATACTGTCTGGACGCTCCAGATAAGGAGTAGATAGTATGATTAAGAGATAATTTGCCACAGTTCTTGGTAGATATATAACAAGAACTATGTTACATATATATGATGTGGGTACTTGTTAGAATCGCCTCGACGAGGCGATTCTAACACGAACCCACATCATATGATTTTATGCAGAAATAAGAAAAAGTATCCTAAATTATCCTCATAACTCCTCCGTATCTCATTACGAAATCACGCATATTTAAATAAAGATCTAATGAAAACATTACGACCAAAATATGAACATTTTCTAATAAAAAGTTCTGATATTTTTTTATATTTCTGCTCAAAATATAGATTGTGGGAACTGGTTAGAACCGCTTAGGCGAGGCGGTTCTAACGAGTTCCCACAATCTATGTTTTTGAGCAGAAATAAGAAATATAATGTATACCCCTGTAAACCCCAGATTCACTCTGGTGTTTAAGGGGGTCAACTTTATATAGGCGTGAAGCTGTGGTTACACATGCTTTTTGGACCCATATGCAAACAGATTTAATATTGAGTATGATGAATTCCATGGTTGATAATTATTCTGGAATCTTTCAGAATTCACCCATAATATGCTGTTGTTGTTTTTTTTTGTTTTGTTTTTTTGCATTTTTTTTTTTTTTGCTTTTTTTTCATTATGAATGACTCAGTATTAGTACGCCTTAACCTCTTTATAAGACTGTTCATTGTAACAAGATTTAGATATCGGATAAAAATGGATACCGAAAACGTATAGATTATATTATATAGAATCCCGAAAATGTATAGATTATATTGAAAATCACCATGCACAGTCATTTTCTATATAATCTATACGTTTTTCTTTTGATTTAACGTGGTTGTTTAACTAACAGTTTCCTCTTTAGACCCCAATAAAAGTGTTATAAAAAGGTTGTGGTGCAGTTGCTGCATAATACACAAAAAGGGTGTGTTGCAGTTGCTGCATAAAACATGTATATAACAATATATAATAGACACTATAAAAATGTAAAATGTATATCACAATGTAACATAGTAAATTATATGTTAAGCTATGATGAAGAATAAAATGTATAAGAAATAAAACTGAAATTCTGTTATTGTTGCTTGAACCTCATTCTCTCATCACCTTTCGAATGAGACTGATATAAAAGCCTATTGCGGGCAAGCGTTCCCAGACGCCATGGCTTTGTTTGTAAAAGGTTGTATGTGAGTTTTAAATCCCTTTGCACAAAAACATTGGATTAAAATCAAGAACATACATCAAGAAAAAAACGTCTATATAATTCTGACCCCCTTGAACCCTACTTTTATATAGTAAAACTAGGGTTTACAGGGGTAAACCTTATTTTTCAAATCCCTCCTCTAAAAATAGATGATGGGTACTCGTTAGAACCGCCTCTATATTTTCAGCAGAAATAAGAAAATATCGCAATTTTTCATCTTAAATATTTCCTTTTTTCGGCGATTTGATTTACAATGGATTTTGTATAGACGTTTTTCCGTAATGAACAGCTCTTCAAACCATGAAAACAGTCGAAAAAAAGGAAAAAGTTAACAAAACATGATAAGAGGATAACTCCCAAACCACACACATCCTCAGACTGTGCAGAACAATTTTGCACAGTTAAAAACAGGCCCAGGTGGGCCAGAAATCACTCACCTCGATGAGGCTAACATGATACATGTGTATGCCACGTTGGTTGTCGAATCTATCAGATCAGGGGCCAGTTGTTCAAGGCATCATTAGCTTAACGAGCTCGTTAGTGGTCAACTTGTTAACTGTTCTAGCAAGTTTAATATTTAAATGTTTGGTGTTTTTGCTGAAAAAATGTGAGCAGCTTTTGCGTCCGCAAAAGCTGCTCACATTTTTTCAGCAAAAATATTAGCATATTTGCCATATTTAATGATCAAAGTTTTAACGACATGTTAACTAACGACGTCGTTAGTTTTGAACAACTGGCCCCAGATTGCCTATAGCAATTCTGAATCTAGTTGTTGCTTGATGCCTCTGAAAAGATTTCTTAACAGCTCAATCTGTCTTTGGATTCAGGAGAAGATGGTGCTGGTGCAGAGTGAAGGCTGTAGAATGTTCTCTGAAGAGTTTCAAGAAAGTGGAACCATTTAAGCAATTCTGAATCTCCATGTCGTCCTAATGTCTCCTATCAAATTTCAGCTTCATTTGTCGGTCTATTTAGGAGAAGATGTCATTTGACGAATTAAGTCCCCACCCGGAGGGGAGGAGGACATACTGTTTTTGGTCCAGATCCCGTTGGCGTCGGCATTGGCGTCGGCGTAGCCGGTTTGAAGCACTATATTTTTTCCTGAACCTATAGATGGATTCTGACCAAACTTTCATAGTTACAACATTATGATGGGGGAAAATCGCGATTATGTTATGATGACCTTGACCTCATTTTCAAGGTCACAGCCCCCCAGGTCAATTTGGGGCCAAAATGTATTGTCTGCACTTTATCACATTAACGAATGGTTTAATTCTAGTCAAACTTGGTAAAGTGTATCATTACAACATGCCGCAGATATTATTAGATTGTGGTGATCTTGACCTTTCTTCAAGGTTACAGGCTCCCAAAACCAGACAATGTTGGGCCAAAAAATGGCTTGTCTGCACTCTTAGGTCAAAGGCTGCAGAAACCTGTTTTTGTTTTAGGTGGGGGGATCGGGGGGGGGGGGGGTGGCAAAACTGGCTTATCTGTACCCTTTATCATTAACGAATTGATGATTGTTAGTCAAACTCGGTACATTATTTAATTTCAGTCTACAAATTCGATTAGATTCTGGTGATCTGACCTTTTTAATGATCACAGGCTCCCGAAAGTTGTCAGTTTTGGGCTAAAAATGGCTTTTTTGCTGCTTACATTTTGGTTACCCAGGCCCACAGACTAAGATACATTTATGGTTGGGGGACATTGTTTTCCTCTGAAAACATTTCTAGCTTAAAAATGGCCTACATGGCAGCCATCTTGGATATCAGATCGGAACAAGTTTAACTAATCTGAATATCCATGTTGCAAAGACACCATCAAGTTTCAAATCAAACAGACTTGTGGTTTGGGAGGAGAAATTGTTTGAAGAATTGTAAGATGGCCATCATGGCTGCCATCTTCGAGAAGAACTATATGGGACAAGAACTATATAGGTACTCTTGCTTTCGTTCTAATATTGTAATGATGTAACAACTTTAGCAATTCTGAATTTCTATATCACCCGAATGCCTCCCATCGAATATCGACTCAATAGGACTGATCATTTGGGAGCCTATACGGCTTGAAGATTTTCAAGATGGCCATCTGGGATATCAAAACAGAATGGTTTTAACAGATCTGAATCTCCTGTCGCTCCAATGCCTCCAACCAAGTTTCGTCTTAATTCGACTTCATGTAGCGCGAAGAGTTTCAAGATGGTCATCATGGCAGCCATCTTGTATAACGGAACAGAATACTTTTAGCAATTCCGAATCGCCATGTCACCCCAATGCCTCCCATCAAAGTTCAGCTTAATCAGGCTTTCGGTTTCGGGAGATATTTGTTTGACGAATTTCAAAATGGTCTTCATGGCGGCCATCATGGATAACGGAATGGAATCATCATGAAAACACGCCTATATAATTTTGACCACCCAAAACCCCATTTTTAGCTCACCAGAGCCGAAGGCTCCGGGGGAGCTTATAGGATAGGCAGTTGTCCGTCGTCGTCGTCGTCGTCTGTCCTATGACGTCAACATTTTCAAAGGACATCTCCTCTGACGCCACTGGGCTGATTGGGCCCAAATTTTATCTGTAGCATCCTTAGGCTGGGGGATTGAAAGTTTGTGTTTTTTTATGAAAATCGGCTCATTAGTTTGGTTGCTATGGCAACTTGTAGTTTCCATAGACTTATAATGGGGAAAATAGAAAAATGGCAATTACTGCCAACATCACGTGAACAAGTCCGTGAAATGAAGACCCCCCTAAACCCCACTTTATATAAAGAAAACTGGGGTTTAGGGGGGTAAACATTATTTTTCTTATTTTTGCTCCAAGACATAGGTTGTGGGTACTCGTTAGAACCGCCTCACTGAGGCGGTTCTAACGAGCGCCCACAACCTATGTTTTGAGCATTTATAACAAAAATATCACGGATTTTCATCAGAAAAGTAGCCATTTTGGATATGTGAGAAATGGACTATGTCGCACGGGTGAGTTATCAAAATGAGCCTCTGCAGATATTTTGACATAACTTGCATAGAAATGTTCCATAGGCAATCAACTATCTGCCGTATGATTTTAGGCCTTCTGCTCAATTTTATTGGTTGCCATGGAAACCAAAATGCAAACAATAGAAAAAAAAATACTTAAAAAAACATCTCCTCAGAAACCATATGCTCTAGGAGGCTGAGACTTTATGAAAATATTCACCATATTTGCCTTTACAGGTTTTGTGTTTTTTATGAAATTTGGCCTTTTAGTTTTGTTGCTATGGCAACTTAGAGTTTCCATTGACTTATAATGGGGAAAACTAAAAAATGGCATTTACTGCAAAGTCATTGCAGATATTTTGACAAAACTTACATAGACATGTTCCTTGAGTAAAGTTCTCTCAGCCATATGCTTTTATGTCAACCTGGGGGTCCCCTAGGTTGTGCCGGGGCCATGCCCCGCCCCCTCCACTTCATAAAATGCCTTATATCTCAGAAACCTTACAGATCCCAACCCCTAAACCACATATATTCTTGTTCCATATGATAAGATGCAATAGGTGTCACCAACCTGGGGGTCCCCCGGGATGTGCCCGGGACATGCCCTGCCCCCTCTATTTCATAAAATGCCATTTATCCCTGAAACCATTCAGATCCCCACCCCTAAACTATATATATTCTTGTTCCTTATGCTAAGATGCATTAAGTGACACCAACCTGGGGGTCCCTCGGGGATGTGCCGGGGACATGCCCCACCCCCTCCACTTCATAAAATGCCATTTATCTCAGAAACCATTGAGATCCCCACCCCTAAACCATATATACTTGTGTTCCTTTTGATAAGATGGACTCAGTGACACCAACCTGGGGGTCCCCCAGGATGTGCCGGGGCCATGCCCCACCCCCTCCACTTCATAAAAAGGCCCAATATCCCAGTAACCTTACAGATCCCCACGTCTAAACCATACATATTCTCGTTCCTTATGACAAGTCCCATTCAGTGACACCAACTTGGGGGTCCCCCGGGATGTGCGGGGGCCATGCCCAACCCCCTCCACTTCATAAAAGGCTAAATATTCCAGAAATTTTACAGATCCCCACCCCAAAACCATATATATTCTTGTACCTTATGATAAGACACATTCAGTGACACCAACCTAGGGTCACCCAGGGTGTGCCCGGACCACACTCCACCCCTCGACTTCACAAAAGCTCATATATCTGAGAAACTGTTCAGAGCCCACCCATAAACCATATATATTCTTGTTCCATTTGATAAGACGCAAACAGTGACACCAGCATGGGCCCCCCCCCCCGGGGTGCCACGGGCCATGCCCCACCCCTTTACTTCATTAAAATCCATATATCTCAGAAACCGTTCAGATCCCCACCCCTAAACCATATATATTCTTGTTCCTGATGATAAGACTCCACTTAATAATAGGCCATATATCTCAGAAACCATTCAAATCCCCATCCTATAATCACATAATTTTTTATGTTCTTGTTCATTGTTATTAGACACATTCAGTCAACCCTGTATTGGGGGTCAGCAGGAGCCATTTCTCTCCCTTCCACTTCATAAAAGGGCCTCATATTTCAGAAACCGTTCAGATCCCCACCATTTAACCATATATATTCTTGCTCTTTATGATAAGATATATTCAGTGACAACAATCTTTGGCTTTTCTGGGATCTGCCATGCCCGAATCCCTCCATTGCTTAAAAGGCCTTACGTCTCAGGAACCATACATATCCCCACCGCTAAACCATATATGTCTCTGTTCCTTTTTATAAGACCCATTTAGTGACACCAATCAGGGCTTCATTGGGCAGTGCCCACCTGAGCTCTGGTTTATGAAATTTGGCTCTTCGGTTTGTTTGCTATGGCAAGTTTAGAGTTTCCATTGACTTATAATGGGGAAACTTGAAAAATGATATGCCTCTCAAGATATTTTGTCAAACTTTCATAGAAATGTTCCTTTAATAATGTTCTTTTTGGTCGGAAATTGTCAATTGTCATCTGTTGTCTTCAAGCGACATCAGACCTCTGAAGCCACTAGTCTGATTGGGTCGAAATTTTATCTGTAGCAGCCTTGGGAGCAGGGCTTCCATGGTTAATTAAAATACATTGCTGCCAATGGGCAGTGGCCCCCTGAGCTCTGGTGAGCATTGTGGCCCATGGGCCTCTTGTTATATAGTAAAACTGGGGTTTACAGGGGTACATATTATTTTTCTTAAAACTTAGATTGTGGGTACTCGTTAGAAGATTCTATTGAGTTTTTGAGCAGAAATATGAAACAATATCAGAATTTTTATCTGCAACTTTTAATTTTTGTTTTGGTGGTAAAATTTGCAATAGACTTGAACAGGCGTGTTTACTTGAAAGAAAGTAGCAATTCTGAACACCATGTCGCCCTGATGGCTCTCATCAAATTTCAGCTCAATCCGGTTTTTGATTCGGGAGGAGATGCCCTTTGAAGAATTACAAGCACCATCTTGACTTTCGGATCATTATGGTTTCATCAGCAATTCTGAATCTCCATGTCGCCGCAATGCCTCTCATCAAGTTTCAGCTCAATCCGATCCAAAGTTCAGGAGGAGATGTCGTATGAAGAATTTCAGGTTTCAACACAATCCGATTTTCAGTTGAGATGTCGTTTAAAGAATTTAAAAAGATACTGAAATAGAATGGTTTTAGTATTTCTGATTCTCTGTTGCCCCGATGTTGTCCCAGCAAGTTTCAGCTCAATCCGACCTTTGGTTCTGGATATGTCGTTTGAAGAATTTCAAGATGGCCGTCATGGCGGCAATCTTGGATATCAGAACGGAACGATTATAGCAAATCTGAACCTCCATGTCGCCCCGATGCTTCCCATCAAGTTTCAGCTCCATCCGACTTTTGTTTCGGGAGATGTTGTTTGAATAATTTCAAGATGGCCACAATGTCTGCCATCTTCGACATCGGAACGGATTGAGTTTAGCAAATTTGAATCTCCCTGTCGCCTCGATGCTTCCTATTTAGTTTCAGCTCGATCCGACCTTTAGTCATAGAAGTGCAATGTCACGTTGACCTGATAAGCTTACTTGTCCTGGGATAGCATATCTTTATCAGGTCAAGACGTTACAATGCAATTAATATAGTCGGTAACTGATAAAAATCTCTTATGACTCAAAAACGAATTCAACTCAGCCATGGTTGATAAGCCATCTGTGTTTGAGTTAGTAAAGTTTCATTGTATATGAACATTCACAAAGATAATTCCAAAGAAGTCTTGACTCGTCCTCGAATAGTCATGCCCCGAAAAAAGTGGCGGGGTATTATGTTATACCCTCCGAAATTTTGAGTGTCTGTCAGTCCGTCCAGCCGTCAGTCAGCGCCTCATAATTTCGTGTCCGCTTCATATCTCTGATAACGTGTGAAATATTTTCACAAAACTGCAAAAATATGTAAAAGCACTATGAGACAACGTGCAGAACATATGAACCGTAACTCTGACTTTCCTGCTTTTGGAGTTTGAAGTGGCTAGAGTTCCGGTATGGCTAGAGGTCCTTCGGTACCGGATTTCTACCAATTTCTACTAGGTTTTGCTAGAGGTCCGGTAAAAGATAAATTCGGCCATTTCTACCAGGATAGGCTGGAGGCCCGGTAATATATTATTTATTTGCTAATTGCCACCATCTAATATCCTAAATGAAGGCAAATATAATGATTTTTTAACGCTACTTAGCCGCAATCTTGAAAGGGGAACTCTCGTATACGGCGATTTGCAAAGATGTGTTTAGTAATTCTCGCCGACACTGTTAAAGGACCACAAGACCAATCTTCTTAAGGTGCTAAAGAGATAATTAAAGACCATTTACGTTGCATAGAGCACGTATTTCACACCTCACACTTAATCGCATTACTTCTTTGGAATTATCTTTGTGAAAGTTCACATACAGTAAAACTTCACTGACTCAAACACAGATGGCTCTTTAGCCATGGCTGAGTTGAACTCGTTTTTGAGTCCATCACGAAAACACGCCTATACAATTCTGACCCTCTTGAACCTCACTTTTATATAGTAAAACTGGAGATTTACAGGGATAAACCTTATTTCTCGCATTTAATGTGTGTTTGCTCTGTAACTTCATAACTATTTGAGAAATGTTCTTGAAAATTTATGCAAATGTGCACAATCATGATATGATATGCAGAAAAGAAGAAACATAACTCTGAAACACCTGCGTTTGGCGTAACCACTCTCTGAACATTGTAAGCAGTGATCCTAGTTCTACATGTGTGCCCTTTCTTCAACTTGAAAACGGTTCCAGAGATTTCCTTGAAGCCTTGCAAAAATGTGAAGTAACATAAGATGACATGTAGAACACAAGAACCATAGGTCTGGCTTCATTAACTTTTGAGTTTTGGCTCTTTAAACATTGAAAATATGGTTTCTGTGATGTTCTACTCTGTAAATAGAAAACTGTTCGTGAGATATTTTCAGTAATTTTCACACGAATGTGAAGCACCATGAGGGGATCTGCAGAAAACGAGAATTGAAATTCTGGCTTTGGAGCTATGACCTATTGAACATTGAAAATAGGCATCTCAGATATATATTTATGTTAACTTTAGTTGGAAACAAAATAATATAAGCGATACACACACTCAAAGACAAACCATAACAAAAATAAACCGCGACAGAAGAACCGCCTTGGAACGGTCAGTGAAACGAATTCCACTTGGGGGCTTAAATCGATTTTACGTGGCCACAATCCTCGCACTTATTTCCGTCGCGATTTAGACAAATAATTTGTTTAGTCCGCATGAATCAGTGCAACATCTCCGTGAACAAAAAACAAACAACCACAGAGATGAAACAACGGTGAGGACTCGACAACAAGAAACCACAGAAATGCTGGAGCGAAAGAAGACCAACAGTTGGACTCCGATGGGCCCGACCAGAGACATAGTATCAGGCACCAACCAACATTACATAAAATTAGATACTCTCTATTCTCAGTAAAATAGAAGTTGATGCAATGATCAGGAATCGATACAATTGACCCACGGTTCCCATCAGAGACACCAAAGGGAAATACAAACATGAAACCACATACCCCTAGCGGAAAGCCAAAAGGACATATACTTTCCCACAAAATGGCCAATAGGCTATCCAAAATAAAATAATCGACACAAACACCCAAAGACAAACCATAACAAAAATAGAAGCCTTTACGTTGGAACAGTCATAGAATCTGAGGCCTGACCCACCTGCGTGCAATTAAAGAGGGAAGCAAAGTTGTTAACCGTGATTGGGTTAACTACCATGCATGCAGTCTGTCGTATTACATTTATGTTGTACCCTGTTTTTTATGTCGGAGAATGATTTTACGAAATTGGGTGCTGAAGTCATTGCATTTATATATATATTTCTGAATTTATATACTAGGTCACCATGAAATTCGGGTTCCGATAGACCTTGCTGCAGAAGAGATTTAAGTCCAACATTGAATTTTGAAATTAAATCGGAGTTTTTATAGATCGTTTTGTGATCAGCGGCGAAGAGATAAGCCTGCGCATCTATGCAGTCTGATCTGTCGTCGATGATCGCACGGGCCTTACGCAGCCGCATGACTATCGTATACAAGCAAACAGAGGTTATGGTGACACAGTAAATATATTCTAGCAATGCCTTTAGTAACCAATTTCGTAAAATCATTCTTCGATATAAAAAAGATTGGGTACAACATAAATGTTATACGACAGACTGCATGTAAGGTAGTTAACCCAATCATGGTTGATAACTTTACTTCCCTCTTTAATTGCACGCCGGCGGGTCAGGCCTCAAGACTAAGACGGTTCCAGCGTAAAACCTTACTTAAAATTTAATTATTAATAGGTAATGTTGGTGAGTATTGGATGCTTTGTCTCTGGCCGGACCCATCGGAGTCTAACTGTTGGTTTTCGTTTGCTCCAGCATTTCAATTATTTCATGCTGTCGAGTCCTCACCGTTGTTTCATCTGATGGGAGGCCATCACTTCATTTTATTATTTTTATCCCTGTGTTTTCCGAAGTGAAAGACGCCCCCCTCCATCCGTCCATCTGTGTTTTATCCCCGTGTTTTTCGAAGAGAAAGCGGAGATCATGCCCCCCTTCCGTCCGTTAAGACACACCATTGCTCCTAGACCATTTAACCCTTATCTTGCTGTTCACGACAACCCCTACCTTTGCAAACAGTGTAGATCCAGATCAGGATCTACACTGTTTGGCATTCAGTTTATGAATTTGTGGCAATAAATTACACCAAGCAATTTGATTGGTTGATAGACAGAAATGGATGTGGCTTAAATGAATATTCAGCAAGATAAGGGGTAAGCTAGAATCAGACAATGTCCGTATGGCTGAGGACTGCAGGAACGTCATTAGGAAAACATGTCCGTGTAAAATAATAGCGTCCGACATAGTGTCAGAAATTACACATTTTGGGTAACAATTATAACATCTTTCTTATTTCTGCTTTCAACATACATGTAGACTGTGGGTGCTCGTTAGAACCCCCTCAATGAGGCGGTTCTAACGAGCCCCCACAATCTATGTTTTTGAGCAAAAATAAGGCAGATAATTCAAACCCCCGTAAACCCCACTTTTCTCTATATAAAGTGGGGTTTAGAGGGGTCCTCATTTCACAGACTTGTTATCGTGATGATTCAGAATTTTGATGTGACCGCCAAGCAGGGGTGGGACCAACATTGCCCGAGAGGTCAAAATTAATTTTGTACATTTTCATGTTGGGTGATATAAAGCAGAATACAATAGTGCAAACAATAAGCCCCAGGGGCATGTCTGGGGGTCACCGGAGATCAAAGTGTAAGAATTTTGAGTCCTTCTTTTCTTGTGTCATACAACTCCTCCAAGGCTTTTTGATCTTGAGTCTTGGAACTGTCACAAGTTTGTTTGTTTTGTTTGATTTGAGGTTTAACGTCCCCGTGAACACTGTATAGGTCATTTTGGAGACGTTGCTTCCAATTTTGTGGGACTTTTACCCGACATTGAGATGAAATGACATCTCAAGACCTGTCGCCCAATGAAACCAATAGGGTTTATTAGCATGGACGGTCCGCCTCGCACTGCGGTTCCTGGACAGGGTTAGATCCTCTAAGCAGTTTACGAGTACTAGTGTGCGGGTCGGATTCAGCTCTGCGTGGAAGCATCATGCAGCCCATATATTTCTTCAAGCCCCTATGGGCGGGGGCCGAACTGTCACAAGTAATAGCCTTATGGATGAAAACTAGATGAATATATTCAGAATTTTGATGTGGTTGGTTGGTTGATTTGAGGTTTAACGTCCCCGTCAACACTGTAAAGGTCATTTTGGAGACGTTGCTTCCAATTTTGTGGGACTTTTACCCGACATTGAGATGAAATGACATATCAAACCCTGTCGCCTAATGAAACCAATAACCAATGATTTAAGCCCCCCACTGACCGTTCCAAGGCGGCTCTTCTGTGGCGATTTATTTGTGTTGTTGTTTGTTACTTACTGTGTGTATCACTTGTGTCTTTTAATTTTGGATGGCCATTTTGTGGGAAAGTAACTGTCCTTATGGCCTTCCTTTGTTTAGGTTTCCATTATGGTCTGGTCGCTTAATGTTTGTATTTCTTTCCCTTTGGTGTCTTTTATGGGTGGAGTAAGTTAATTGTATCAATTCCTGATCTTTGTTTTACTTCTACTTATTAGCATGGTCGGTCCGCCTCGCACCACGGTTCCTGGACAGGCTTAGATCCTCTAAGCGGTTTACCAGTACTAGTGTGCGGGCCGGATTCAGCTCTGCGTGGAAGCATCATGCAGCCCATATATTTCTTCAAGCCCCAATGGGCGGGGGCCAAAAGAATTTTGATGTGAACCCCTTGAGGGAGGCCGGGTGGTGGGTTGAGCCCCAGAGTTCAAACATTCATTGTGTACAAACATAGTCATATTGCATATTAAATCGCAGATAAAAATCAAAGCGCCAAAGGCACTGAAATGACAGATTCTATGAGAAAATCAAAACACTGTGAAAACTTACAGACAACCTTTCTAAAAAGATCTTAAAATTTAGAAAAGTAGTTCTGCAAATTCCCTTGTATGATATGTTTGCAGCTGTCTATACACCGATGGTATCATGAAATGTCATTCGATCTTTCAAATTTTGGAAAGAAACTATTTACTTTCTCAAAACCAAACATAAAAATTCAAGTTTTAACAATACCACTGGCAATTATATAGTAACATTTTTGTCTGGTCGGTTGTGGATACCTCCCCACAAAAGATACTCTATTTTTCACAAAGAGATCGGAGAAAGGCTGGTCAGTCCAGTACATGAATTCCATTGGCTTGAAGACATTTTTGAGTAAGAACACCATTATAAACACGCGCGTAATCCTGCTGGATTAGATATCCCGGATTCTGAGCGTAAACAAATAAAAAGAACCACGTGAGGCCGACGCACTTGATTGATGTAACGTCTCGCTGTTCAGTTAACGTCTCAGCCATAATTGGAAGCAACGTCTCCAAAATGACCTTTACAGTGTTGACGGGGACGTTAAACCTCAAATCAACCAACCAACCAACGTCTCAGCCATGATCTTGAATGTTCTTATTGTCGCTAACTACATGCAATAGCTCGACATACCATTTCGCTTATTCCATCCGATATGTCATGCTTTTATTATGCACTCGTCGCCTTGGCATACCTTACACCTATGTGTCGAAACAACCCGAAACGACAATCGGCGTGATTCACGCTGAAGTGCGATGTGTCACTGAAACGCACATCACGCCAGTCGCTTAGACGCCAATGTACATGTACGTATTTCATGCACCAGCGTAAGTGTTCCGTACTGTGTCGACGTTTTAATTTTGGTCACGACAGGGACGTCCAGCTCTCAAAACTGCATAGCATAAGGGCGACGAACAGTGTCAGTGCTTATTAGTCGGTAGTTGAAACCCTTTGTTTATCTACAGGTACAGTGTAGCAGATGCCGCTGAAAATCTGCTTCGCATATGCGTCTGTCGGATAAATCGACCTTGACGTACTGACGTCGGTCTTCCGCTACGCCGACGTCCACTAGCGTCTTCTGTTGATAGTAAGATGTCGCTCCAACAGACAAATACATGTAGATCACACACATGTGGCACACAAAATCAGAGTCAACGCCATCCTCTTTCCGACCAGCTTCTAGCTGTCCATTAGAAGCCTCCGTGGTGTAGTGGTTATGCTACTCGCCTTGTAAACCAGGGATCGCAGGATCGATCCCGGACTTCTCCAGACTTTCGGATGTTTCTTTTAACCGAAGTATCGTCTCCGTATGACCTTAGCTGTTGGCGGGACGTAAAACTCAAACACTCACACACTAACTCTAACTGTCCAGGGTTCAATGAAAAATGTTGTAATACGTTCTCACTTGATGCTTTTTGAGAACAAAATACAATTTCTTCTTTTCTAGGCACGACCTTACATCACACATCAAAAGTTTGATCCTGAACATGTGGTTTCTATCAGTGCTGGTGTGAAGGTGGTACACAGGATCGTTGGCCCCAGTCAATCGGGGCTTAAAGAAATAGATGGGCTGCATGATGCTTCCACACAGAGCTGAAACCGATCCGCACACGCGTACTGGTAATCTGCTTAGAGGATCTAAGCCTGCCCAGGCAAAGAGGTGCGAGTCGGACCGCCCATGCATATAAACCCTATTGGTTTAGATTGGGCGGCGGCAGGGCTTGAGATGTCATTTCATCTCAGTGTCGGGTAAAAGTCCAACAAAATTGGAAGCAACGTCTCCAAAATGACCTATACAGTGTTGACGGGGACGTTAAACCTCAAATCAAACAATACAAAACACAGGATCGTGGCCGGACTGGTAACCATACGTCACGGTTGATTGATTTAACCTTTTTAGCTTAAGGGCATGGTGCCTTAGCGTGTGGTAATCATGCAATCGTTTGGTTTCAAAATCAAAGCACCGAAAGTGTTGGTGGGATGTAGGTTGGGGTAAAAGTCCTGGGCTGAGAATAAACTGTTTAACTCTGAAATTCCAAACAAATAGTGAAGATTTTGATAAGAAGCGCGTTCTGCAGCGTCCGAACTTGGTCTACACTGTTTGCCAAGCTCACCCTAAGATTCCAGGCTATTTTCTGCAAGAAAAAGGTTATTCTGAGAAGTCAGTGATAGTCACGCAGACGTTAGCTCTGAATCGCTTATTTATGCCCCCGCATCATATGATGCCGGGTGCATATAGTTTTCGGTTTTCCGTACTCGGCGTGCGTACATGTGTAGGTCCGTCTGTACGTGTGTGTGTACGTACGTACGTGATCCTGTAACCTCAGGTAAAAGTTTTTGTAACCGGTAGAGCCTGATTTATGAATGGCATTTGGCGGGGGTCTCCGTGTCCTATGGACACTTTTTCTAGTTTATTAGTAACTTCGGGTCGAATGCCAAACAATCAACCCAAACATAGCCGGGTCGTTTGTCAGTCTTGGTTACATGTAAGTGTTATCTGTAAAATCTGCACTTGAAAAAATGTTCGATCTGGCAAACAATTTAGATTAAGATCAAACGCCACAGAACACGGTGCTGATCTTGTTCTACATTTTTGCATCAGTTACTAAACTTCCGTTAAGTTTAAACGGATCAGTCCAAGTCCTCGTTCATGACCAGCCTGCATTTAGAGACAATCGGCATGAGTGTTGTCAGTGCTTTGATTTATTCACTGCCTTGAGTTTCTGGAGTGTACTCTTCCATCACTGAAGTTGGGCTCGTCCATTCTGCTAAATATGACACCTAGAATTATATCACAGGACCTACACTGTTTGCATAGGTATCTGTACCATATTCCAGGGTTGAAAGGGACAGCCTTTCTCGCAAAGTCTGATATACACCTAGTTGTTACTGACCTAGACTTGACCTCGAATGTCGGAAAACCCATTAATATTCTGGTCTGCAGCTGACCGGCTGGTCTTTAAGGATTAAATATTGACAGCACTGTTAGAAAACAGTGTAAAACCTGAGCAGACGTCTAAGCAGATGTCGCATTGATCTAGGTATACAGTCTCGCATGATGCAGCTGATTCATATGAAGTGCTGAATATATTCTCTGAAAGGTAATATAAAATCGTCATGTCGTCTGCTTCAAAAGTTTGTATTGCGATTATAGGATGTACAATTTTGATAACTGTGCCTAACCTGACTACATTTTTGTGCGGACTCATATTTCTTTGGCGGTCAAAGCCGGAAGAAAGTCGTAAGAAAGCCGGAACTACTTTACAACACGCAGGATAGCTAGAGATGACAGATAGAATCTGTCATTAAAAATGAAGAGTAGAATGCAGTGGTGGAAAAATATTGCCCTGTGGGCATGTCTGTGGGTCACCAGAGGGTTAAATGTAGGATTTTGGGCCCTTCTTTTCGATTACCACACAATTCCCCATAGGCTTTTTGATCTAGAATCTCGAAACTATCACATGTAATATCCCTATGGATGAGGACTGGATGAACATAGTCGGAATAAATCTGACCCCTCCACCCCAGTGGGGGCGGGGGCTGACCCCAACAAGAGGGCCATGATGGCCCTGGATCGCTCACTTATTGTTCAAATGTAATGGTAGGTAATATTAGATGGCGTGGAGGGTTTGAGAAATTTTAGTTGACAGTGACCAAAGAAAATTTCTGTGAAATTATTTCAATATCTATCTAGCTATTTACGGGTTGAACTCATTTTAATGGTTGCATTTTTGTCTGGTGGTTATCATGTTCAGTGGAAATTTGTCATGGAACATTCCTTCAAAATTGTTTTCTTCTTCGAGGAAGAAATCTTTCATAAGTTCCCTTTGACAATACAGAGATGACTTGTATGTCACTATTTGGGCACCTTGTGGACATTGAAGGCCAGGTCCTAGTGCTCCAGACGGAGATGAACCGGCTCAGTCTAAATAATAATGTGTGAGGTGACGTAGGAGGGGAAGAGGATGGGGTGGGAGAGAGTCGGCATCAGAAGCTAGATTGGTGGTTCGATTTTAGAGGGAGGGTGGGAGTTGGGAGCTTGTTGATCCCTTTGACAAGACAGAGCTGACTTGTATGTCACTATCTGGGCATCTTGCCAATATTGAGTGCCAGGTGCTAGTGCACTACACGGAGATGAACAGATTGTCTAACTAACAATGACTCATGGTGACAAGGGCGGGGTGGGGGCTTGGTGGATCCTATCTGGGCACCTTGTGAGCATTGAAGGTCAGGTCCTAGTGCACCAGATGGCGATGAACCGGCTCAGTCTAACTTACAATGTGTGTGGTGACAAAGGAGGGGAAGTTGGGTGGGGTGGGACAGAGTTGGCATCAGAAGCTATACTTCTGAGTTGGTGGTTCGCTTTGGGGCGGGAGTGGGGTTGGGGTGGGGGCTTGATGGATACCTTTGACAATACAGAGCTTACTTATATGTCACTATCGGGGCACCCTGTGGACATTGAGGGTCAGGTGCTAGTGCATCACACGGAGATGAACAGGCTCAGTCTAACAATGACTCATGGTGTCAAGGGCGGGGGAAGGGGTTGGGGTTGGTGGATCCCTTTGACAATACAGAGCTGACTTTTTTGTCACTATCTGGGCACCTTGTGGACACGGAGGGTCAGGTCCTAGTGCACTAGACGCAAATGAGCTGACTCAGTCTAACTAACAACTAACAATGACTCATGGTGACAATTTCTAGTGCACCAGACAGAGATGGACAGGCTCAGTCTAACTAAAACTACCTGGTTGTAACAAAGTTTGACGACACCTTCATACGCTTTACAGACTTCTAATGTAAAAAGTCACCACTCTCTTAATAAAATACCCAATCTGACCAAGATATTGTCAACATGATAATTCTGAGCAAGTTTGATGAAGATGATTGAACCAAAACTGTGGCCTCTGGAGTGTTAACAAAGTTTTTCTATGATTTGACTTACTGACCTACTTTTTGACCCGACAAGTGTCATATTCGAATTTCACCTAGATATTGTCAAGATGATCATTCTGAATAAATTTGATGAGGATTGAACCAAAATTGTTGCCTCTAGAGTGTTAACGAGTTTTTTTAGTATGATTTGACCAACTGACCTACTTTTTGACCCAACATGACAAATATTCGAACATGGCCAAGATATTGTCATGATGATCATTCTGAGCAAGTTTGATGATGATAGGAAAAAAAACTATGGCCTCTAGAGTGTTAATAAAGTTTTTCTACGATTTGATCTACTAAGTTAAACATACTTTTCAACCCAACATGATCCATATTAAAACTTGACCTAGATATTGTTATGATTATCTTCTAGCAAGTTTGATGATGTTTGGACCAAAATAGTGGCCTGTAGAGTGTAAGCATCACGAAAACACGCCTATATAATTTTGACCCCCTTGAACCCCACTTTTATATAGTAAAACTGGGGTTTACAGGGGTAAACCTTATTTTTCTTATTTCTGCTCCAAAATATAGATTGTGGGTACTCGTTAGAACCGCCATGATGAGGGGGTTCTAACGAGTACCCACAATCCATATTTTGAGCAGAAATATGAAAAATATCACAATTTTTCATCTTAAAAATCAGTTTTTCGGCGATAAAGGTGACAAACATAATTGTATAGGCGTGTTTTCGTAATGAATGTTTTTCTATGATTTGACCTCCTGACCTACCTTTTGACCCGACATAACCCCTTATTCCAAACTGACCTAGATATTGTCGAGATAATCATTCTGAGCAAGTTTGATGATAATTAGATTAAAATTGTGGCCTCTATATTTTCTATGATTTGACCTTTTGACCTACTTTTTGACATGAAATGACCCAGTATTGAACTTGATCTTGATTTCATAGAGACAAACATTCTGAGAAAGTTTCGTTAAGATTGGGTCAAAACTTTGACCTCTAAAGTGTTAACAAACTAATTGTTGAAGGACGATGGAAATGGTGATGACAATAGCTCACTCTGAGCCTTTGGTCCAGGCGAGCTAAAAATCCATCAATGTTGCATATCAAATCAAAGGTAATGAAGGGTAGAATACAGTGGTGCAAGAATATTGCACCGAGGTCATGTCGGGGGGGGGGGGGGGGGGGGGGGGGGGCACCATAGGTCAAAAAGTAGAATTTTGGGTCCTTTTATTGTGACATAATTGTCCCAGCAAGGGGATATGTAATGCGCCATCGACAACATTTTTTTTTGTTTTATGGCCCTTTCAAGATTACTTTGAGCCAATCGTTAATCAGAGGTAGAAAACCTCCTTACCTTCTGTTGATGAACATTGCCTCTGACATGTGACCTGAGTGAGGTTTGAACCACAGCGGTGAGAGACCTGATGATTAAGGGAGTGCTCGCATCCACTAGGCCACAGAGGCCCATAGGTCCTGGATATTGTCAAGATGATCATTCTGAATAAATTTGATGATGATTGGACCAAAATTGTTGCCTCTATAGAGTGTAAACAAGTTTTTTAAGGATGATTTGACCTACTGACCTACATTTGACCCAACATGACAAATATTCGAACATGACCAAGATATTGTCATGTTGATCATTCTGAGCAAGTCAGATGATGATAGGAAAAAAAACTATGGCCTCTAGAGTGTTAACAAAGTTTTCCTATGATTTGATCTACTGACATACTTTTCAACCCAACATGACCTATATTAAAACATGACTTAGATATTGTTATGATTATCATTCTAGCAAGTTTGATGATATTTGGACCAAAATAGTGGCCTGTAGAGTGTAAGCAATGTTTTTCTATGACGACCCCCCCGACCTACTTTTTGACGCGACATAACCCCTTATTCCAAAATGACCTAGATATTGTCCAGATAATCATTCTGAGCAAGTTTGATGATAATTAGATTAAAATTGTGGCCTCTATGCTAGTGTTAACATGGTTTTTCTATGATTTGACTTTTTGACCTACTTTTTGACACGAAATGACCCAGTATTGAACTTGATCTTGATTTCATAGAGACAAACATTCTGAGAAAGTTTCGTTAAGATTGGGTCAAAACTTTGACCTCTAAAGTGTTAACAAACTAATTGTTGAAGGACGATGGAAATGGTGATGACAATAGCTCACTCTGAGCCTTTGGTCCAGGCGAGCTAAAAATCCATCAATGTTGCGTATCAAATCAAAGGTAATGAAGGGTATAATAGAGTGGTGCAAGATTATTGCACCGAGGGCATGTCGGGGGGTCACCATAGGTCAAAAAGTAGAATTTTGGGTCCTTTTATTGTGACATAATTGTCCCAGCAAGGGGATATGCAACGCGCCATCGACAGCATTTTTTTGTTTTATGGCCCTTTCAAGATTACTTTGAGCCAATCGTTAATCAGAGGTAGAAAGTAGAAGTAAAACAAAGATCAGGAATCAATACAATTAACTTACTCCAGCCATCAAAGACACCAAAGGAAAAGAAAAACAAACATGAAGCAACCAGACCATAATGGAAACCTAAAGAAAGGATGGCCATAAGGACAGTTACTTTCCCACAAAATGGCCAAATGACCATCCAAAATAAAAAGACACAAGTGATACACACAG